>UESW01004108.1:328184-500105 GCA_900491605.1 Calamus simplicifolius | reverse complement strand
AGTTAGCTTCCCAGCTAACTTATAAAACAAATCTCACGGCCAGCAAGAGGAGAGTTAGCTTCCAAACGGCTTGCATGGAGGGGAGGTTAGCTTCCCAGCTAACTTGTTTCCCAATCCATTCGGCCAGCATGAAAGTAGCTAACTCCTAAGTGGCTAGCAAGGAAGGGAAGTTAGCTTCCCAGCTAACTCATTTCCCAACAAATTCGGCCAGCACAAGGAGAATACTAAAATAGCTAACTAGCATGGAATGGAAGCTAGCTAGCAAAGCCATGCAATAAATTCAATAGATAGGCAAGTGAATTTTTTTTATATTCTTCACAAGATAAAATAAACTTCATTGCATCATATGAAAAATTCTTGACAATTGTAAACATGAAGATACATGAAGATACTTGCAATATCATGAATTATCATAATTTATTTAGGCTTGATATGTTTTGTAATCATCAAAATCAATTCAAGGGTCAACAACTCCCCCTACCAGCTTGTGCCCAAGAAGGCTGGCAAGTGCCCAAGAAGCTGTAATACTCCCCCTACTTTCCACCCGCTAAAGGGACATAGCTGTCCTAATGATCCTTCCTTATCTCCTGCCGCAGCATAATCAGAAAGGAGGTACGAGACATGGCACTACTCACAGGCAAAGAGCAATAACCCGCGATCTGCCAAGCCAATCTCGCTCTAGAGCAAGTGAAGATGGCGTGATCAATAGTCTCCTCCTCAAAACTACATAGCGGGCAGATAGACTGGATCTCCATACCCCTCCTAGAGAGGAGCGAACAAGTAGGAAGGCAATCTCAAGCCATCTTTCAAATGAATAGCCGAACACGAGGGTGGATAGGAAGCCTCCAAATCCAAGAGATATCCAGAGTGCAGCTGGTCTGTAGCCTGAAATCCTGTATGAGATCCCTGATCGGAACGCGAGACAAACAAGACCTCCTCCATAATCTAGTGTCAGAAGTATGATATGAGGGAAGAGGGATGGCGAGAATGCGGCGCTGGAGAAGTGGAAGGAGGCACGGACTGTAAGATAAGTCTTTCAAAAAGATTAGGGTAAAATAAACTTAAAAAAGAAGGTCATAATAAATTTTTAAAAAAACCAAAACTCTTTTTTTTTTTTTTTTTTTTACCTTTCGGTGCTGCATTGGTAACTAATTTAATTTGAGTTAGATAAGTAAGTGTATATCCAACAAATTAGAAGGATGTTTAGATTACTATGATAGCACAATGGATGGAACTAGGTCTTCTCTACGACTTGATGCATCTAGCTATAAAGAAACACAACAATCTTCATCAAAACTATTAGTGGATTTATCACCCTCCAAACCCAACCCTAATTGGACACATAACATTGTCTCTCATTCTTTAAGGTTCATCTCACTCATTCTTTAAGGCCTGTCTGTAAAAAAAATATGCAAGGTCTATTTTTATTGATTTGCATAATGGCACAACTATCATTCTTAATATTTGAAATCTAGAGTGTCACAAATATCATAATAAATTAAAATTTTAGGGATAATTACAATTCAAACTCTAAAACTTTAGAAAAATTGCAACTTAAATATTGCACTTGATAAAATATCAAAAGAAACCCTACAATTCATAATATATATCATTCTAAAGCCTCTGCCTACCTATACCAATGATCGATGTCAAAACATATGCATTGTATTTAGGCATGTTTGACCATTGAGCTCACAATTAGGAATCAAGTTAATATGGTAGAGCTTAAATTGCATTAAGAAAACTAAAGCATGGGGCATAACTGTATTGGGTGGCAGATAATGGCTATCTAATTGATAAGACTGAGGCTAGAGTTATACTCTATGTCCTTAAGACAATTTCATCCCGCATTGGTGCTTACGGTCAGTATGACGATTGTCTTGCAGGATACAATAGTCTTCTTTTGATGAAAGCAGCACTACAATTCACCAAAAATTTTGAACCAAGAATGCTACTCTCTTTTTAATCCACTATTGCTATACTAGCTTAAGGAAAGTATGCAAATACCTAAGAGAGGAAAAAACTAGAATTGATTCAGATTGAACTCAATTCGGAATGGAATGAAATGCTTGGGTCTAGGGTCCTATTTATAGGTTTTAGGTGCCGTTTGGAAGCAACCCTTCGGAATTGATCTGTACCATTAGATCTGATCGGATCCGATCAACGGTCAGATCAATAAGCCTTTACGTGATGTGATAAGCCGATCCATGGCCGTGATCTGAAGATCAATCGATCAGATAAGCCAATCCATGTTCCGATATGCTTTTTCATCATCGTGATCTGATGATCATGTTATCAGATAGACGGTTGCACGGCTTTGATACGTCGTTTCAAGTTGACTTATCACAATAGCCTGATCGGAGCAATGCCTTATCTTCAACCATATGATCGGATGGGTGCCTTATCACCAACCGTAGGATTGAACGGGCGCCTTATCACCAACGGTCCTATTGACCGGTCAACCAACGGGTGTGAGACGTTGGATCGCGATCGTGATCATGATTTGATCACCACATCTCGACCCTTCATCGATCGATCAACGATCAGTTCTGATCCTAATCCGATGATCAACGGTCAATTGATCTTAGTCCCTTATCTTAATCTGATCAATCTCCACCGTTGGATCCTCATGATCTAGGATGTTGACTGGTCAACCAATGGGTTTGAGTCGTTGGATCGCGATCGCGATCGTGATTTGATCACCGCATCTCGATCCTTCATCCAATCGATCAACGATCAGTTCTGATCCTGATCCGATGATCAACGATCAATTGATCTCAGCCCCTTATCTTAATCCGATCAGTCTCTACCGTCGAATCCTCATGATCTAGAAAAAATTTAAAGCCCCTCAAGCTCCATCCGATCAGTCTCCACCGTGGATCCTTATGATCTAGAAAAAATTTAAAGCTCCTCAAGCTCCTCGCGACGATGATGCAAAGTGCAAAGTGCAAAGTGCAAAGTGCAAAGTGCGCCTACATTGTGCCCTTCACACACGGTGTAGCATCATCCTTAAGCTCTCTACTTATGGTTAGCCTAAGGAACTTAAACTTCAAGAAAGAGGTTTCTATATAAGCGAACCTTCCTTTCTTATTTTTTCCAATATGGGACTAAATGTCCTCATAATTTCTCATTCACACTAAAGGTAGGTGATGGGCTTTTAAGGCCCATTAGGGTATTCAGGCCTATTAGCCTATTTAGGCCTTATTAGCTTATTTACCCAAAAATCTCCCACATTAATGAAAATTTGACTTAGATCAAAGATTATCAAAGATCAGCAAAGGCAAACCCCACATAAAAGGATTTTAATGCAAATAAATATGCAGACACTAAAGAGAGTATAATGGGATAAAGTTGTATCAGGATAGGTAGCTTGTGGCTTTGAACCTTCCTTAGTGAGTTGTTATCGAGTTTACTTGCTAAAAAGTGAACATGATGTCTTGAACTTTTCAGCGTTTTGTGTAAACTAAGATACTAACAATCACACAACTTTTTCAAGCATTCTTTTTGTTCTCATGGTTGTGTTCATTTGGCCCCGAACATCTCCTGGTCTCATGAGTGCTTCTAAGAATTAAACCTTAAAATTCTCATAGAATTGGCCCAGTTCACACTCACATAGGTGATTCTTATTAAGAGTATCCTGCTATACCCTACATGAATGTTTATGTCATAAGAATAATTAAAAGCAATGCTTATCCTAGTACCTTTAGCAGGTAGCACCAATTATCATAGGAATGAGTAGGATTGGACATCCTTAGTGCTTTCAAGTTTCTTCATAATTTAGTTGTCCCTTTTGAACCTAGATCTTGGGATCTCCAGTCAGCTAGGTTGGGTATCCACTATGAAGATTTTTCAGTTATAGGTTTTAAACCTATTCCCCTCGATAAACAGTTTACTTGATCTCTTGGTAACCCCTTTGTTAATGGATCCGCTAGGTTTTTCTTTGACTGAATATAGTCAAAATAGAAATTACACTAATTTCAAGTAACTGCTTAATGGTATTATGTCTGCGACGTATATGTATAGACTTACCATTATACATCTTATTCTATGCTTTGCAAATTACCGATTGACTATCACAATGTATGCATATTGCAGACACAGGCTTTAGCCAATATGAAATATCTTCTAAAATGTTTCGAAGCCATTCTGCTGCTTCAGCTTCCTTTTCTAAAGCAATAAACTCAGATTCCATAATGGATTGAGCTATACATGTTTGTTTAGAAGATTTCCATGACACAACACCTCCTTCTAAGGTGAATACATATCCACTTGTGGATTTTGTATCTTCTATGATAGATATCCAATTTGCATCACTGTATCCTTCTAGTACAACTGGATATCTTGAATAATGTAATTCATAACTTAGGGTATATCACAGATATCTTAATACCCTTATTAGAGCTGTTCAATGATTTGGACCTTGATTATATTTAAATCTACTCAACTTATTGACAGCATATGCTATGTCAGGACGAGTGCAATTCATGACATACATTAAACTGTCAATTATACGTGAGTATTCCAATTGAGATATGGGTTCTCCAGTATACTTAGCCAAATATAGATTAACATCTACATGTGTTTTCATGGGCTAGTATCATACTTTTTAAACGTATTTAATATTTTCTCAATATAATGAGATTAAGATAATATTATTTCTTCAGATGTTCTAGTGATTCGAATCCTTAGTATAACATCTGCAACACCCATATTTTTCATGTCAAAATGTTTGATCAACATTTTCTTTGTCTGTTTAATCATTTCAGTATTACTACCAATGATTAACAGGTCATCTACATATAAGCATATTATCACATACCATTCAGGCAAGGTTTTGGCATACATACATTTGTCACATTCATTTATTTTGAATCCATTTGATAACATTACATTATCAAATTTTATATACCATTGTTTAGGTGCTTGCTTTAATCCATATAAGGATTTAACAAGTCTACACACCTCCTTTTTTTGTCCTAGAACAATAAATCCCTCAGGTTGTTCCATGTATATTTCTTCATCTAATTCACCATTTAGAAAAGTAGTTTTAACATCTATTTGATAAATTTCAAGATTGTTAATGGCTGCAAAAGCGATTAACATTCTTATAGATGTTATTCTACTTACTGGTGAATAGGTATCAAATAAGTCTATACCTTCTTTTTGTTTGAAGCCCTTAGCCACTAATCTGGCTTTATATTTATCAATTGATCCATCAGCCTTTAGTTTTTTCTCAAAAATTCACTTGCGCCCTAAAGGTTTCATACCAGATGGTAAGTTTACCAACTCCCAGGTATTATTATGTATGATGGACTCAATTTCACTATTAATAGCTTCTTTCCAAAAGGGTGCTTCTGGATTAGCATTGCATCTTTGAATGTCTAAGGTTCATCTTGTAACATATAAGTTACATAATCAGCACCAAAGGACTTCGTAACTTTTGGTCTCTTACTGCGTCTGGATTCATCTTCAGGATATTCTTCCTGATGACTACTACTAGCAGTATTATCATAAGTTCTTTTATTTGAACTTATTTCTAATTTTCTTTTGCTTGGAAATATATCTTCAAAGAATGTTGCATTCCTTGATTCCATGATTGTATTTTTCTGTATATCAGATATATCTGATTTATACATAAGAAAGCGATATGCACTACTATTATGTGCATAACCGATAAATATACAATCAATAGTTTTAGGTCCTATTTTGACCTTTTTGGGGTCCGAAATAACTACTTTAGCTAGACACTGGCCCCACCCTCTTAAGTAATTGTAAGAAGGCTTCTTTTCTGTCCATAACTCATATGGAGTAACTTCCTTCTTCTTAAGAAATATCTTATTAAGAATATGATTTGCTGAGAGAATTGCTTCTCCCCATAAATTCTGTGGTGTACCAGAATTTATCAACATAGCATTCATCATTTCTTTTAATGTGCAATTTTTACGTTCTACAATTTCATTAAATTGAGGCGAATAAGGAGCAGTAGTTTGATGAATAATGTCATGCTCTTGACAGAATTCGTCAAAAGGTGCATCGTATTCACCACCTCAATCACTCCTTATAGCCTTAATCTTTTTCCCAAGTTGATTTTCAACTTCATTCTTATAACATTTAAACATTTCTAAAGCCTCATCTTTAGACTTTAGTAGATACACGTAGCAGTATCTAGTTGAATCATCAATAAATGTTATAAAATACTTTTTACCTTTTCTGACTTTAAGTCACATAGATCACTGTGAATTAAGTCAAGAGGTTCAATATTTCTTTCAACTAATGGAAATGGTATTTTTGCTAACTTACTTCAACACACACTTCACACTTGTAATGTGGATCAATTTCATGATTAGATAATAATTCTAATTTCATTAATTTTTGTAATAAATTAAAATTCACATGTCCTAATCTATCATGCCATAAACAAGAAGAGTCAACCATATAAGCAGAAGAAGAAGCTTTATTTATTTCAAGGTCTCTGTGTATAGTCATTACATTAACCTTGAATAATCGATTATTGAAGTAACCCCTTCCAATAAATATTCCCTCCTTAGTAAGTACAAATTTATCAGACTCAAAGACCATCCTAAAGCCATGTTTGCTTAGGAGGGAGCCTGATATAAGATTCTTTCGGATGTCAGGGATATGTAGCACATCATTAAGTAGAAGCTCTTTGTCAGATGCCATCTTCATAACAATGCGGCCGAATCCTTCTATTTTGGATGTAGCGGAGTTACCCATGACCAAATTTCTACCATTGATAGGAGTATATGATGAGAACATACTCTTATCAGAGAAACATGTCTGGTAGCTTCAGTATCGATGTACCACTCATTTGCTTTGTCAACCATGTTTGCTTCAATTACAACAGCTGACAGCATCATCTCGGATACCTCTTGGGATAGGGTTTTAGTAATGTTGACTTCTTTCTTTTCTTTGTCCTTGAAACGATAATCCTTGGATTTGTATCCTTAATTTCCATAGACAAAGCACTTTCCCTTGAACTTATATTTCTTTGGATTTCCCTTCTTCTGTTTAAAGCCTTCGCCTGGAAACTTGTGTTTCTTCTTTCCTTCTATGAGGTTGGCCTTTGGCTCAGCAGGTTATTCTCCTATCTTCTTGTCTTGGCTCTTATTGTCTTCCTTGATCCGCAGGCAAACAATTAGATCTTCAAGTCCCATCTCCTTCTGCATATGCTTCAGGTAGTTCTTGAAGTCCTTCCATAATGGTGTTAGCTTCTCTATGATGGCAGCTACCTGGAATGACTCACTAAGAGACATTCTCTCTGCATGTATCTCATGCAAGATGATCTGGAGCTCTTGGACTTGCTCCATAAAAGTTTTATGGTCGACCATTTTGTAGTCTAAGAACCTTCCAACCATAAACTTCTTATGTCCAGCATCCTCTGTCTTGTACTTTTTATCCAGAGATGCCCATAACTCCTTGGTAGTAACAATACTGTTGTATACATTGTACAGGGTATTATCCAGACCATTAAGAATGTAGTTCTTGCAAAGAAAGTCTGAATGCTTCCATGCCTCCACCGCAGCAATGACTTGCTTGTCGGTCTTCCCTTCTTTCAGGACAGGTGGATCTTCATTCAGTACTCTAACTAGATTCAGAGTTATGAGGTAGAATAACATCTTCTGTTGCCATCTCTTGAAGTCTGTGCCAGAGAATTTCTTCGGTCTCTCAGCTTGAAAGGATGTCGCCATGGTAGCCATCTGCAGCAGCACTTCCGTGGTAGCTAAAAATTATCTTAAGATTATTGGGTGACAGATGGTGGCTATCTAATTGATAAGACTGAGGCTAGAGTTGTACTCTATGTCCTTAAGATAATTTCGTCCCGCAATGATCCTTACGGTTAGTATGACGATTGTCTCCCAGGATACAACAGTCTCCTTTTGATGAAAGCAGCACTACAATTCATCAAAAATTTTGAACCAAGAATGCTACTCTCTTTTTAATGCACTATTGCTATACTATCCTAAGGAAAGTATGCAAATGCCTAAGAGAGGAAAGAATTAGAATTGATTTGGATTGAACTCAATTCGGAATGGAATGAAATGCTTGGGTCTAGAGTCCTATTTATAGGTTTTAGGTGCCCTTTGGAAGCAACCCTTGGAATTGATTTGTACTGTTAGATCTGATCGGATCCGATCAACGGTCAGATCAATAAACCTTTATGTGATGTGATAAGCTGATCCATGGCCGTGATCTGAAGATCAACCGATCAAATAAGCCAATCCATATTCCGATATACCTTTTCATCATCATCAGATAGGCAGTTGCATGGCTTTGATACGCCGTTTCAAGTTGACTTATCACAACAGCCTGATCGAAGCGATGCCATATCTCCAACTGCAGGATCGGACGAGCGCCTTATCACCAACGGTTCTGTTGATCGATCAACCAACGGGTGTGAGCCGTTGGATCGATGCGCACATGCGAAGTGCAAAGTATGCCTACAAAGCGCCCATTGCACCCTTCGCACACGCTATCACCTTCAAGCTCACCACTTATGGTGAGCCTAAGGAACTTAAGCTTCAAGAAAGAGGTTTCTATATAAGTGAACCTTCCTTTCTTATTTTTTCCAATGTGGAACTAAATGTCTTCACAATTTCTCATTCACACACTAAAGGTAGGTGATGGGCTTTCAAGGCCCATTAGGATATTCAGGCCTATTAGCCTATTTAGGCTTTATTAGCTTATTTAACCAACAAACTCTCCGTTAATGAAGTAGACATTAATCAGATTAAAATAAAAGGATGGCATCAAGAAATAAAAAAATAATATTGTAAATTAATATAGTAAAACTGACATAAGAGATGGAGAAAAACAAAGAAAAATAGAAAATGATTAAAATAAAAGATGACTTGAATAAAAGATGACATAGAGGACTTTAGTAAACAATGCTGCCAAGATAGTAAAATTAAAATAAAAGATTGAAAAAAATTAAAAAAAGAAAAAGATTAAAATTTTTTCGTTGTCCAAACTCAAACCGAAGTCCTTCAATGTGTTAGACTAAGATGATAACTGTTGCCGCCGGGATCTGTCCTCCGACTCGGGCGCGGTCGATCTCCAAAAAGGGGGGGGGCGGACCTGCACAAAAGTCCTCGCGCGAGAGGCGTTGGGGGTGGCCCTCCGCGAAGACCCTCCGACGCTCAAGTCAGTGGAGAAGAAATCGACGATCAACCAGATAGTGGGGAGGTGGATCTCTCCGGGAGGCCTCTCCGGGGGCGGCCAATCGGGAGCTCTAAATGGCAAGAGCACCGACGAGCTGCCGGCGTGAGAGCAGGAGAGTGAGAGTAGGGGGGTGTGAGCGCGCTATGAGTATGCGTACCTGAGGGAATCTGCGAGCATATTTATAGGCTGTTACCTATGTCTTGAGCGCCTTCTGGAAGGTTCAGAGGTTGTTAGGATACGGAGGTGGATCGAATCAGGCCGTTGTAGGGCCGTTGGAATCCATATCCTGTCTGTTAGGGGATCGACGGCCAGGAGAGCTTCTTGATGGCTTGAGATCTGGCTGAGTAGACCTGGGGTAGTTATGATAGGTTCTAGGCCACGTTTGACATGATTCCTTGTCTAGGTGTCGTTATGGTAAGCCCGTGCTCTCCCACGTCAGGTTCCGCGGAGGTGGGTATTGAATTGTGGATCGCTTAATGAAGCCGGGCCATGGAGACTCGGGGGAAACGAGCTACAGAAGCTCGGGGGTGCCGAGCTACGGAGGCCCGGGGAGGCCGAGCTACGGAAGCCCGGGAAGGCCGAGCTACGGAAGCCCGGAGAGGCCGAGCTACGGAAGCCCGGAAGGCCGAGCTACGGAAGCCCGGGAAGGCCGAGCTACGGAAGCCCGGAGAGGCCGAGCTACGGAAGCCCGGGAAGGCCGAGCTACGGAAGCCCGGAGAGGCCGAGCTACGGAAGCCCGGGAGGCCGAGCTACGGAAGCCCGGAAGGCCGAGCTATGAAGCCCGGAGGCCGAGCTACGAAGCCCGGGAAGGCCGAGCTACGGAAGCCCGGGAAGGCCGAGCTACGGAAGCCCGGAGAGGCCGAGCTACGGAAGCCCGGGAGGCCGAGCTACGGAAGCCCGGGAAGGCGAGCTACGGAAGCCCGGAGAGGCCGAGCTACAGAAGCCCGGGAAGGCCAGCTACGGAAGCCCGGAGAGGCCGAGCTACGGAATCCCGGGAAGGCCGGGCTACGGAAGCCCGGAAGGGCCGAGCTATGGAAGCCGGAAGACGAAGGGAGGAGGTCGGCCTTAGCCGCCTCACATGATATTGATGCAATGACGATTTTACCCCCAACACATGCCCTCCACTCCCTAGTTCGAAGCGTAGGTTCGGGCATAGGGAGTATAAGTCCAAGTGGCATGTTCTGGATGGAACATTTTGGTTTAGACAGCCGTGCAATAATGCCCTAATTAATGCGTCAGGGTCATCGTGCTTTCGGGGGTAAGGCTCCTTCAAAAGTGACGGTTGGGAATGCGCCACGTCGCGAATCCCGATCGATCGGGCGTTTGTCGAGGCGGTTCCGAACGCCTCGGGCGGGACGCCCCGTCTTCTCAAGGCGGCTTCCTTAGTGGGGAAGCAAGGCGATAGACGTACTATATATATACATGTGCATGTTCGCAGCATCCTCTCGTCTTTTTTTTGAAAAGTTTAGCCTTTCATCCTTTTCGACGCTCGTCGTTTCGCCTGGTGTTTTTCTCAATTGAGATGGCGATGAGCCCCGACGATGTGGTTTCAGAGATCGTCGCTGAAGATTTGGGAAGGATTCATCAGTGGTATGGCATGCCCTCAGATGTCGTTCTGCGGGCACCGGAATCTGGAGATAGGGTCTTGGGATCTGGAGTCTGGGGTCTTCGTTTATGAAGATAGCTGAAGGCGGGCCTCCATTTTCCTCTTCATCCCCTGGTGAAGGAAATCATGACCCATTATAACATCTGCCCAGCGATGGTGGCCCCAAACAGTTGGCGGAGCATCATTGGATTTATCTCAATGTGCCACCAAATTCAGATTGTCGCCACTCTTCCCCTTTTTCGCGCCTGCTACCATCTGATACCTGGGAGGAAATCAGAATGGCCATACATTGGACCCCGGAGGTCCTTCAACGTTATTGTGGATAAGCCGTCCTCCATTAAGGGATGGAAGAGCCGGTTCGTTATCGCAGAGGGGAACATTGGTTCCGGCTTCCCTCGAAATGGGGGAACTTTGTTAGGGATGCAGACGCATCCAGTTTTGTCAGCGCAGGAGGAGAGGGATTTGGACGTCCTTCGCAATGGCCAAGTGTTTTCGGCTAACGACCTGCTATCGAGGGGGCCCTCTTCGTAGCCGGGCTCAGCCCCCTGGACCCGCAAGGTGAATCCCTTCTTTTACCCTTTTTCGCTGTGTGTTTTCTCGATGAATGTGTTTGGATCTGATCGCGTGTTTCATTCTTTCAGCCAAGAGGTCGGCATTGTCGAGCCTCTCCAAGAGGAAGAGGAAAGCGCCCAGGGGAGAGCAGTGGCACGGATAGCGGCAGGCCCGAGAAAAGGGCTCATACCTCCGCAAGAAGCCCGCCGGACACCGGAGCGGTCACGACAGGAGCACCGGGGCGAAGGAGGATTTGGGGAGAGAAGCCATGATCCCTTGTCCTCCTGTGTTAGAGATATCGGATAGCTCAGACGAGACTCCGTTGGTTCGTCTGACCGCGTCCCCTATGAAAGAGGAACCAGCGATGGATCTGGCGAAGGCGGTCGTTTCTGAGGGGCCTTCCATCCCCGCGGGATCACCACGGCTCCAGCAGGAGAGGGAGAAGGGACAGCTGCAGCCAAGGAGGTTCAGGGAGAGCTCCCTCTTGGTCTCTCTGCAGGGGAGTCCGTAGTAGTGAAGTCGGGTCGCTCGCGGTAGTTCAAGAAGCGGGCCGGATAGAGGCTTCGGCGGAGCCTGCAGGGGAGGCACAAGAAATAGGCCAGACTGAGGCCTCGGGGGAGCCTGTGGAGGAGATGCGGATGGTGGTAACCGGGAAAGGTGCGTCGGGGAGGGGACGCAGCAAGGTGGGAGTCCCGCAATGGGCGCTCCCTCGAAAAAGATTTTGGGGAGGCTGGCGCTTGGGCTAGCCGAATTATCCGAAGAAGTCCAAGCTATGGCCTTGATAGAAGAGGCTGGGAGGTTGAAGGCCTCTCAGACGGAGGTCGCCCAGGTTGGTCCCTCAGGCGGGGACGGTCAACCCAGTAGCTCGAGCGCTGGTGTTGAGGAGGCGTTTTCCACCTTAATGAGGTCGGCCATATACCCGGGTGCTGATCCTTCGGCGGATAAGTTTGCAGATTTGGAGTTGGTTGATGCTGCGTTCGGGCAGCAAGGCGTGGCTGAAAGTATCCACCTTCTTCCCGATATTGACAATCCGACCCTATGAAGATGATGCGGTCCTATGCATCTCGGGTGAGTTATTTCTCTTGTGCGGTGGATGTTTCCTGATTGACCCAATCGTGGGTTTTTATTTATCTTTTGTCTCGCAGAGCGTTTTGCTTTCTCGGGCGATGTGCTGGCGTCTGAGTTTGGCGAGGGGCCAGCATTCAGGCCAGGAGGGACAATGCCGAGCTCCAATCGCGACTGAAGGTGTCTGAGAAGTTTGAAGAGCTTATGGCTATTAGTGACAAAGTTTGAAGGGGATAAGGGCGGCACACCAGGCAGCCCTGGCTGAAGTGTCCAAGCAAAAGCGTAGAGTGGAGGAGTTGCAGGAACTCCTGGCGAAGAACGAAAATGCGTGCTTGGAGCTGGCTAGAATTGAGTCGAAACATTCCGCGGAGGTGGCAGCGATGCGGCGGGAACATAGTGAAAGTTTGGGTCGGCTGGGAAGGGAAGCTGCCGATGAAAGAAGATGTTTGACCAGGATGCTCGGCGAAGTGGAGGAGAAGTTGAAGCGGCGCGATGGCGAAATTACTCACTTGAGGGAGGGCGCTAAATGGCACCAAGGGACGATAGCTCGGGTGAGTAACGAGTTATCCCAAGCCCGGGAGGAGGTCGAAGCCAAACAGTTGAGAATCAATACTCTGCAGGAGAGAGTTGAGCTGATCGGGGCCGACAGAACAAGAGCCAGGGGGAGGCCGAGGAGCTGGCCAAAAGGTTGGCCAGACGAGAGGAGGAGGTATAGTCTTGTTTTTTCCCTTTTTAGTTTCTTCTACTGATCTCTTGTGATGCCGACTAACTTTGGTTTTTCAGATGGCGAAGTTAGGGCTGGAGAATCGGGCTCTCCAGGGTGAGCTCGTGTCCAACCGCAATAAGAGCTCAGAACTCGAGACACGGGCCGGCGAGTTTGAGGAGCAAAACATCATTTGCGGGCTCAAGTTGCGGAGGCTGGGAAGCAGGCTGATGAGGCTAAGATGCAGCTCACCATACTCAAGGGGAAGCAGGATGCTATCGGCGTTGATGCCTTCCAACTTGGAATGGAAGAATGTAGAGATAAGATATCCAGTGAGCATCCAGAATGGGATCTCTCTTTTCTGGATACTGAAGCTCCCGATGACGGTGAGTCCGAAGGAGAAGAGGAGGATGAATATGTCGACATCTCCGATACCGATCCTGGTGCCGCCGCGGGTCCCAGCGAAGCCGCAGCTTCTGAGGGACGTCGCAAACTGCTGCTGGAGGGGCAAAGGCGTTAGAGGGAGGTGAATCTAGTCACACCTCTGCGGATGTAACTGAGAGCTCCCCCAAAACTGATGTGGCTCCTAGACCTTAGAAGCCACCCTGTATCTTTCTTTCTGAAAGTCTGACCGACGTTTCTTAATGAATGAAACCTCTATTTTCATTTAAGTGCTTTTCTTTGTATGGCCCTGTTGCCGTCCAGCCTTGCCTCAATCGTGACTTATGGCTCCTTGATGTTTTTTGGTCATTTTTGTTTCGGGATTGAGGGAATGCATTGGCTTAACCTAAGGCGGGGCGATAGCCCTGACCGGCGAACCGACAGGTGATCTGGTTCGGCTCATGTCTTCATTAAGACTCAAGAAACGAAGCTGGAGTTAAGACGATTGGTAAGGTAGGTCGGTTTGGGCCGACGGGCGAAGTAGGTCGGTTAGGGCCGACGAGCAAAGTAGATCGGCTAGGGCCGACAAGCAGAATAGGTCGGCTGGGGCGATGAGCAGAGTATGTCGGCTAGGGCCGACGAGCAAAATAGGTCGGCTGGGGCCGACGAGCAAAGTAGGTGGCTGGGGCCAACGAGCAAAGTTGGTCGACTAGGGCCGACAAGCAAATAGGTCGGCTGGGGCCGATGAGCAGAGTATGTCGGCTAGGGCCGACGAGCAAAATAGGTCGGCTAGGGCCGACGAGCAAAGTGGTCGGCTGGGGCCGAGCAAAGTTGGTCGGCTGGGGCCGACGAGCAAAGTTGGTTTTCGCGCTTTCTGCTATTCTGCCAGCGCCCTGCTATTTTGCAGGCGAATCGGTTTTTGTTTCACCAGAATTGATGGTACGGCGCTGTGGAGAACATAAAGTTGCACTAGAGCTTTCCGGAAGGTGCTCTTTTCCCATGCAGGTCGTTTTGACGTACTGCGCACGCAGCTGTGTACCATTGGAGGACATTATTTTCGTAGGACGATCTCCTGAACCTGCCAGTTTCCGTAGTGCTAGTGGACGATCCTCTGCGTTTAATGATCGCGATTCGGGATCAAGTGGAAATCTTCGCATATGTCATAATTCAGGCGGTGGGCTTGGCGCGCAGTAGGGCGCCGCTTTCATCCTGGGAGGCACGTGGAGGTATGGCCCAGGTGTTTGAATCTGGGAGCTTATAGCCTTGGTAATTGTTTCCCGGTCCATTTTTGGCCTATAAAAAAGGGAAGAGGGGGTCGTGTTTGGTTGCCTCCCAAAGTTTCTTTCCCATTAGAGTTTCCACCATGTTATTCTCTGCTGCTGCGAGTGGGAGGACCAAGCTTTACTCTTATAAGCTCCTTGCCACCGGATAGTTGGGGCGATGAAGGAGCTGCCGAAGAACGGCTCGCCCTTAGGGGATGAGTCCCAGAGATCATATGGAGAGCGCACATGGAGGGCGCAGAGATCACACGGAGAGCGCACATATACTCTTCCAGTGTGACCTTTGTGGTTCTCCTTCGGGGACGCATGGTAGGAAGTGCACGCGGACTTCCCATGGCTCGCTTGAACCTCTCCTCCCCCGACTTGGATTCCTGGGCTCGCCCGCCTGGGGAATCTTTTGCCACATGGGGAGGGGGAGATGGTGTGCCGCCCGCCGACGCCTTGTCCTTGAGCCATGGCAAGGTGGGGGCTGTGCATACTCGGTTTGGGAGAGCGTTCCGACGCCAGGGTCCGCTGGCTTCCTACCTGCTCGCCGAGGGGTCCCTCGGTTGGGTGGTCTGGGATGGCCACCCAGATATCTCGGTTGGGTCACCGAGATATCATTATTGACTGAAGCTGGCCACAACGATTGGTCCATGTCGCCCGGCTATTATCAGCTCGAGCTGACTGGATGCGCTTAACTGGTTCGGCGGTCGGATGCCGGAGCACCACGGTCGCCCCAGGTCTGCTTTGGAGCAGTTGCCCGAGTTTTTGTACTTGTCTTTATTTTATGCATTTCAATGCTCTTGTAACGCCTCTAAGGCATTTGTAACCGATCTTGTTTGGCAATGAAATAAAGAGAGTTCCGTTTTGTTTCTCAATCTTTACCTCTTCTGTGCCAAGTTTGTTGTTGCTGTTGGGCATGGGTGCCTCGCTCGTTCTTAGGCGAAGATCCCGCGCTATCCGAACTAATCAAGGTTCACAAGCGACAGCTTAGGGATCACTCGGCGAAATACGCTTCTTACTTCGGTCCGAAGTTTGGTATTTTGTGCTTCGTCCTTATCGGAGCTCGCGTCCTTGCAGGTCGGCTTTGCCGAAGTTCAGAGAATTAGCGCTTGGCTTCACCAAGGTTCGGAGAACTTGTAGCTCGGCCCAGCCGAGGTTCGGAGAAGTTTTACTTGGCCCTGCCAGGTTCGGAGAACTTGTAGCTCGGCCCAGCCGAGGTTCGGAGAAGTTTTACTTGGCCCTGCCAAGGTTCGGAGAACTTGTAGCTCGGCCCAGCCGAGGTTCGGAGAAGTTTTACTTGGCCCTGCCAAGGTTCGGAGAACTTGTAGCTCGGCCCAGCCGAGGTTCGGAGAAGTTTTACTTGGCCCTGCCAAGGTTCGGAGAACTTGTAGCTCGGCCCAGCCGAGGTTCGGAGAAGTTTTACTTGGCCCTGCCAAGGTTCGGAGATTCAGGGCTCGGAGAAATGACTTAGCTGCCACTATGAGCCATAGTGTAAGGTCTCTATGACGCTTTGTGAGGGGGCACCTGGGCGGAACGAGCGGTATGTTGTCACGCTCCTTTATTTATGACGTTACCCTTCCCGAGGGGACAAGTCATTGGCCAGATGCCGGATTTCTTCCCTCTACGCTTCCCGAAAAAGGAGCTTGGGGAAGTGCTGGGAGTATTTATTACGGGGGGCGGCAGATCGGAAAGTATTCTGTTCGGGGGGATTCCCGATCAGTCAGTCACTTACGATCTCACTTAGGATGGGGTGCGATACCTCGGATTCTGCAGTCATTAAAGTGACGACACGTGGCAAGTTCTCATAGGTCGGTAGCTATGGCGCGACCGATTGAGATACCTGCCTGACGAGTATAAATATGACCGAGGGGTGTGGTCTCAGTCATCCCTCGGTTCAGGTCGTGAAATAGTGTCAGACCATGGCCTTTCAAGGGCGATCCTCGGAAGAGTTGCGTGTATCACTCAACGGTTTGCTGCATTCGGAGAGGGGGCGCCCCACCATCACTGTCGACGGGCTGGGTCTGGCGTCGACCCTTGCGAGCAATCAGCAGCTCGTAAGGGTCGTCGAGGAGTACATGGACGTGTCGACCAAGGAGGCGGAGGCCCTGCGCCGGGTGGTAGACCGGCAGAGGGAGGAGGTCGAATCGCTTCGCCAGCAGGTTGCTGATCTCACCAAGCGCCTGGAGGATCTGCTGGCGTCTGGAAGCGACTCCGACCCCTGATTAGGGCCTCCGTTACTTTTGTTTTCTGTTTTCTTGTCTCTTTTTGTGTACTCCCCCCTTTTTTTCGATTAATGAAAAGAGGCTTTGTTCAGATAACCTTCTTTTTTTTTTCAAGAATTTTTTGCTTTAAACATGCCATTCGCGTAATAGTTAGGGAGTCGGCGTGGCCCCACTGGTTCACGCGTCGAAATAGACGCTTTGATCGATGGGTTATAGGGGCGTTACCCAAAGATTTTAGTAGCAGAGGGGAATTCCATGGCTCTGCTCGGGGCTTTTGGCCGATTACGCGGGGCTTAATGGGCGCCTTCTTTTTGTGTGTCGGCGGTTTTTGCTCAGCATGCTTCTTTTTAAACCGGATGATGTTTCGGGGACTATTTGGAAGTCCTTTGGCTTTAGTCGGGGCCTACGCACTTCGGTTTTCTGTAGGTATTTTAGCCTAATTTGTTGCTCGGCCCAGCCGAGGTTCGAGAGTGTTTTACTTGGCCCTGCCAAGGTTCGGAGAATTTGTTGCTCGGCCCAGCCAAGGTTCGGAGAATTTTTACTTGGCCCTGCCAAGGTTCGGAGAATTTGTTGCTCGGCCCAGCCGAGGTTCGGAGAATTTTTACTTGGCCCTGCCAAGGTTCGGAGAATTTGTTGCTCGGCCCAGCCGAGGTTCGGAGAATTTTTACTTGGCCTGCCAAGGTTCGGAGAATTTGTTGCTCGGCCCAGCCGAGGTTCGGAGAATTTTTACTTGGCCCTGCCAAGGTTCGGAGAATTTGTTGCTCGGCCCAGCCGAGGTTCGGAGAATTTTTACTTGGCCCTGCCAAGGTTCGGAGAATTTGTTGCTCGGCCCAGCCGAGGTTCGGAGAATTTGTTGCTCGGCCCAGCCGAGGTTCGGAGAATTTTTACTTGGCCCTGCCAAGGTTCGGAGAATTTGTTGCTCGGCCCAGCCGAGGTTCGGAGAATTTTTACTTGGCCCTGCCAAGGTTCGGAGAATTTGTTGCTCGGCCCAGCCGAGGTTCGGAGAATTTTTACTTGGCCCTGCCAAGGTTCGAGAATTCTGTCCAGACAAGGAGCTCGGTCGTGCCGAGATTGGTAAGCAGCATCTATTTCTTTTTGCAATCTTTGGCGATGTAGTGCATAATGATTTGTATTGAAAAAATGTGCCGACAGGAAGATATAATGAGGCATATGAAAATAAATTCGGAGAGGACGTACCCTATTGATAATATTTTCGGAGATTGTCCGAATTCCACGTCCGGGGAATGGATTTCCCATCCAAATCCTGTAGCTTGTAGGTTCCCGGTCCAATGATCTCCGCTACTTGGTACGGGCCCTCCCAGTTTGGCGCCAGCTTTCCTTGTTCCAGCGGTTTGGAAACAGAGGCCTTTCGGAGGACAAGGTCGCCGGGCAGGAAGGCTTTCCCTTTGACTCTGGAAGCGTGGTAACGGGCCACCCTTTGTTGATAAGCGGCCATTCTGATCCGGGCCTTCTCTCTAATCTCCTCTACCAGGTCGAGGTTGGTGCGGAGTTGTTCGTTGCTAGCTTCCTCTGAGTAGCTTTCCACCCGCAATGATGGGAGGCCGACTTCCACAGGGATAACGGCCTCTGTACCGAAAGCCATTCGGAATGGGGTTTCACCTGTCGGGATTCTCGGGGTTGTGCGGTAGGCCCATAAGACATGGTGCAGCTCCTCCGCCCACCTGCCTTGGGCTCTGGAGAGGCGAGCTTTGATTCCCTGAAGGAGGGTCCTGTTGGTCACTTCGGCCGCTCCGTTGGCTTGTGGGTGCCCGACTGAAGTGAGGTGGTGACGGATTCCATGCTCCTCACAGAACTGGCGGAATTTAGAGTTGTCAAACTGCTTACCGTTATCAGTGATTATGGTATGCGGGAGGCCGAATCGGCAGATGATGGACCTCCAAACAAAATCTCTGGCCCGTGCCTCGGTAATTTGTGCAACTGCTTCCGCTTCGACCCATTTGGTGAAGTAGTCGATGGCGACAAATAGAAATTTCCGCTGTCCTGTGGCAAGCGGGAATGGGCCGAGGATGTCCATCCCCCATTTGGCAAAGGGCCAAGCGGAGGATATGGAAACTAGTTCGGCGGAGGGAGCCTTTGGATGCTTGAATGCCTCTGGCAGGGGTCGCAGGCTCGGACTAGATCGTCGCGTCTTTTTGCATGGTCGGCCAGTAGTAGCCTTGCCGCAGCACCTTGTGGCATAGGGACCGGCTTCCCAGATGGTTGCCGCAAATCCCTTCATGTACCTCGCGCAGAGCATAATCTGCTTCGGATGGGCGAAGGCATCTGAGCAGCGGCATGGAAAAAGACCGTTTGTAAAGCTGGTTGTCAATCAGCACGTAGTGAGTGGCCTGCAGCTTCAGCTTTCTAGCCTCTCTTCGGTCGGACGGAAGCGACCCTTCTTGAGATATTTGAGGATAGGGTCGAACCATGATGGTTCGGCCTCAACTTGCATTATTCGGTCGGCTTCCGCGATGCTGGGCTTTTCCAAAGTCTCCAGTGGAACTTTTGCTCGGCATCCATTGACTCCGCGGTCGCCAATCGGGAGAGTAGGTCGGCGCGGGCATTCTCGGATCTGGGAATCTGAATGATTTCAAATTCGGCAAAATGGGGGAGCAGGCTCCGCACCTCCTGGAGATATCGAATCATGTTCGGCTCCGGGCTTCAAACTCTCCCCGCACATGGCCGGCTACCAGCTGAGAGTCGGTGAAGGCATTAAGCTTTTCCACCTTCAGATTGCGGGCGATTCGGAGACCGGCTAACAGGGCTTCGTACTCGGCTTCGTTGTTGGAGGCCGGGAAGGAGAATCGGATGCCATATTCAAGGTATTCCCTCCGGACTGGTAAGAACCAGACCGCACCGGAGCGATGGGCATTAGATGACCCATCGACATGGAGGAGCCACCGGGCTCCAGCTTTTGGTTCTTCGGGGGAGTCTGGGGTAGAACCGTCCTCCGGGATGGTACATTCGAGGAGGAAGTCGGCTAGCACCTGGGCCTTGATGGCTGGACGAGGCTGAAAATGTATGTCATGCTCACTTAGCTCGACGGCCCACTTGGTCATTCTCCCCGACGTCTCGGGACGGTGGACTACCGCCTGATGGGTTGGTCGGTCAGGACCGTCACAGAATGTGCTTGGAATATGGCCGCAGCTTCCGAACTGAGGTGATTAAGGCCAACACCATCTTTTCAATTCTGCTGTACCTTGTCTCCGCATCGCGGAGTAGCCTGCTGACATAGTAGATCGGCTTTTGGACTTTGCCTTCTTCTTTGATCAGCACCGAGCAAACTGCACCTTCCGAAACAGCCAGGTACAAGAATAGGGTCTCTCCTGGGGATGGACTGCTGAGGAGTGGGGGCGAGCCGAGGTACTTCTTGAGATCTTGAAATGACCTTTGGCATTCGGGAGTCCACTGGAAGTTTTTGGCCGATCGAGAGTTTTGAAGAAGGGGAGGCATCTCTCGGCCGACCGCGCCACGAAGCGGTTTAGGGCCGCTATTCTCCCGGTTAGGCGTTGGACCTCTTTGACAGATGCCGGGGGCGCCATTTGTTGGAGAGCTTGAATCTTCTGGGGGTTGGCTTCGATACCTCGCTGGGAGACCATGAAGCCGAGAAACTTCCCGGAGTTAACACCGAAAGCACATTTGGTCGGGTTGAGTCTCATCCCGTACTTGCGCAGTGTGGCAAAGCTCTCCGTGAGGTCCTCAACATGCCGTGAAGCCTCCTTGCTTTTGACCAGCATGTCGTCCACGTACACCTCCATATTCCGGCCGATTTGCTCCTTGAATACCTTGTTGACCAGCCTCTGGTAGGTGGCACCTGCATTTTTAAGACCAAAAGGCATAACGCGGTAACAGTAAGTACCTCGGTCGGTTATGAAGGCGGTCTTTTCTTCATCTTCAGGGGCCATTCGGATCTGATTGTAGCCTGAATAGGTGTCCATGAATGACAGCATCTGGTGGCCTGAGGTGGCGTCCACGAGCTGGTCGATCCGAGGGAGGGGGAAGCTGTCCTTCGGGCAGGCTTTGTTGAGGTCGGTGAAGTCGATGCAGATCCTCCATTTGCCGTTTGACTTCTTCACCATGACGACATTTGATAGCCAGCTCGGATAATTTACCTCTCGGACGAAGTTGGCCTTGATGAGCTTGTCTACCTCTTCTTCAATGGCCTTTTGTCGCTCTGGGGCGAAGCTCCTCTTTTTCTGCTTGACGGGCCTGTGCATCTCGTCCACATTGAGATGATGGACGAGAACCTCGGGGCTGATCCCTGGCATGTCGGAGGCGGACCAGGCGAAGATGTCAGCGTTACTTCGGAGGAACCTGATCAATCCGCATCGAGACTCTCCTTTGAGCAGCGACCCGATTTTTATGGTTCGGTCAGGACGAGCCTCATCCAGCGGTACCTCCTCCAATTCCTCTGCCGGTTCTCCCCTTTGTTCGGCGAAGTCCTCGCGAGCATCTAGCCCATCAACCTCTGGCATTCTAGACTGAAGGCTTGTAACAAAGCACTGCCGAGCCATGGCTTGACTTCCCGAACAACTCCAACTCCTCGCTCGGTGGGAAACTTCATGGATAGGTGCGGGATGGAGACAACTGCCTTGAGGGACATTAGACCGGGCCTGCCGAATATTGCGTTGTATGGGGATCTGAGGTCGGTCACTAGGAAATCTGTCTGTACAATAGTCACAAGGGGCCAGGTTCCCGCGCGGACCGTCAGGTGACGACCCCTTCCGGGATGACGACGTCACCTGTGAATCCCATCAAGGTGGAATCCACGGCTCGAAGGTTTTCCATGAGTAATTTCATCCTGGCAAACATACCGAGGTACAAAACATTCACCGAACTTCCACTATCAACGAGGATTCGGCTTACATCATAGTTATTCAAATTAAGGGATACAACTAGTGCGTCATCATGGGGGAGCTGTATCCCATGAGATCATCGTCGGAGAAGGAGAGTTCGCCCGTCCTTGCCTTCTTTGGCGCGATTCATCACTGTCGCCCCTGGGGCTCGATCCGCCGGCCTCTTCAATCATATTAATGCGGCCGATCACGGGCGGATTCGGTGGAGGAGGAGGTTGTTGAAGTTCGGGCTGGCGGTCACCTCCTTGTTGTTGTGGCTCGGGCGCCCTCCTGAACTGATTCAGTCGCCCCCGCTGGATCAGTCTCTCGATTTTTTTTTCAGCTGCCAGCATTCTTCAGTCATGACCGTGCTCCCTATGATAGCGGCAGTACTTGGTAGGATCTCTTCGGGTCGGGTTCCCTCGGAGAGGTATTGGTCGGGGGAGCTGGCGCTCTATCTCCATGAGGATTTGTGCCGGGGCACGGTCAATGGAGTGTAGTGGTTGAATCGCCTGGGAGGGCTCCGGGAGCGATTCTTGGCGGCAGCGGAGGGACTCTCTGGCGGCGAGGCGGACTTGGTCGCGGGCGGGACGGTGCCTGTCGGGGACTTTGGGCTCCTTCTTCTTTGCCTGCTCAGCGCGGGCAACTCTCCGCGATTCTTCGACCCTAGCGTACTTGTCCACCAGGGCCATCATATCAGAGAGGCTGGGGGGTAGCTGACCTTCATAGCTAGGTAGAAGTCGCTCTCCTTCGAAACTCCCCCCGCCAGGGCAGACATGGCCACCTCATGATTAAGGTGGTCCACTTCCAACATGGCCTTATTAAAACGGCCAAGGTAATTCCTCAAGGACTCCCCCTCTCTCTGCTTGACTTCGGAGAGGGAGTCAGATCTTCGTCGGTGGCGGCGCTGCTGACGAACTGGCAATAAAAAGGCGGCTCAGCTCGTCGAATGAATCAATAGAACCTGGCTTCAAAGCATTGAACCAGGTTCGGGCGGATCCTCTGAGGGTGGAGGGGAAGGCGCGACAGAGGACCGCGTCAGATGCTCCGTGGAACATCATAATTGACCGAAAGCTGCTAAGATGGTCGTCCGGGTCAGAAGAGCCGTGGTAGGCTCGACGGCTGGTAACTTGACATGGGAGGGAATCACTTCCTCCATAATTCTCTTAGAGAAAGGGATGCCCTGCTCCGCCTTGGGCTGGGGCGGATGGGCCTGCTTGGTGGCGTTCAGCTCTTGACGCATTTCCTGGATCTGACGACGGATCTCCTCTTCGCCAGGCAGAGGGGGAGCTGGGCGAGAAGATCGCAGAGACGGCGTCGAATCATAGTGGGAAGTCACCGGTGAGAGAGACCGGGCTCGCCGAGATCTGGGAGGATCTCCGTTGTGACCGTCTCGCGGGACCAGCTTGTCCCCTCTAGGTCGACGCGGGGGGTCCGCAGATTTGTGCAGACTGGAGGAGGAAGTCGCCGGCGAAGAAGGAACCGCCGCTTCCTTATGAAAGTGTGGAATAGGAGGAGCTGTAAGGCGCTCCTAGACCAGATGGGTTAGAGTTTGAACTTGTTGGACAGCAAAGCAAACTGGTCCTGGGTCACCGGGATGGCAGGCGGTGACGGGGTTTCGACTGGTGGTGGTTGTGGCGCTACACCGCTCGTTGGATTAGGCCTTTGGGAAGCGACCTGATCTTGAGCTTATGAGGTTGCTCTTCTCCGGTTGGCCATCAAAGAGGTTCTACTCCGGATTGAGATCCTTATCTCCTCTTTTCAAGTTTTAATGGGACTTGAGGCCCTTCCTCTAGCGCCAATCTGTTGCCGCCGGGATCTGTCCTCCGACTCGGGCGCGGTCGATCTCCAAAAAGGGGGGGGGGGGGGGGCGGACCTGCACAAAAGTCCTCGCACGAGAGGCGTTGGGGGTGGCCCTCCGCGGAAGACCCTCCGACGCTCAAGTCAGTGGAGAAGAAATCGATAATCAACCAGATAGTGGGGAGGTGATCTCTCCGGGAGGCCTCTCCGGGGGCGGCCAATCGGGAGCTCTAAAGGGCAAGAGCACCGATGAGCTGCCGACGTGAGAGCAGGAGAGTGAGTAGGGGGGTGTGAGCGCGCGCGTATGAGTATGCATACCTGAGGGAATATGCGAGCGTGATATTTATAGGATGTTATCTGTGTCTTGAGCGCCTTCTGGAAGGTTCAGAGGTTGTTAGGATACAGAGGTGGATCGAATCAAGCCGTTGTGGGGCCGTTGGAATCCATATCCTGTCTGTTAGGGGATCGATGGCCAGGAGAGCTTCTTGATGGCTTGAGATCTAGCTGAGTAGACCTGGGGTAGTTATGATAGGTTCTAGGCCACGCTTCGATATGATTCCTTGTCTAGGATGTCGTTATGGTAAGCCTGTGCTCTCCCGCGTTAGGTTCCGCGGAGGTGGGTATTGGATTGTGGATCGCTTAATGAAGCCGGGCCATGAAGACTCGGGGGAAACGAGCTACGGAAGCCCGGGGGAGCCGAGCTACGGAGGCCCGGGAAGGCCGAGCTACGGAAGCCCGGGAAGGCCGAGCTACGGAAGCTCGGAGAGGCCGAGCTACGGAAGCCCGGGAAGGCCGAGCTACGGAAGCCCGGAGAGGCCTAGCTACGGAAGCCCGGGAAGGCCGAGCTACGGAAGCCCGGAGAGGCCGAGCTACGGAAGCCCGGGAAGGCCGAGCTACGGAAGCCCGGAAGGCCGAGCTACGGAAGCCCGTAGAGGCCGAGCTACGGAAGCCCGGAGAGGCCGAGCTACGAAAGCCCGGGAAGGCCGAGCTACGGAAGCTCGGAGAGGCCGAGCTACGAAAGCCCGGGAAGGCCGGGCTACGGAAGCTCGGAAGGGCCGAGCTATGGAAGCCCGGAAGACGAAGGGAGGAGGTCGGCCTTAGCCGTCTCGCACGAATATTGATGCAATGATGATTTTACCCCCCAACAATAACCAACTGCACCCGTGGTGCCTCGTTTGAGGCCGCTCTATTCCACATCAGTTTCAAAATTTTGATATTCTTTTTTTATTAATTTACAAATCAGAACGCAATTCACATAGTAGACAAGTGCTCCACAATTGTTCACAATATGTCTTTATGGTTGTCAACCGTTGATAAATACATAATCAAGCGAGGAAAAAATAAATAAATAACAAACTTCGAAAAAGATCAAGACATCGGCAACATTCCTTGTTGCACTACATGTCTTCCTTCTTGTTCGATTGCTGGATATCCTGTAAACTCCTCCGTGATAGACCACCTCCACGAACACCTACATGAAAAACAAAGACCTGCTTGATGGAGTGGACGAGCAGCAGTGGAAGCATTATCGACCCTTGCAATGGAATTTTTGGAGTTTCCAAGCAGTGATTTCTCGATTCCATCTTCGGTTAGTCTTCTGTTTCTGAAAATAGTTTTGAGATTGATAAGGAAGAAGAGGTCTTCGGAAAAAACGACCTCCATCCATTAGAGGAGGGGTGATTCATGAGCCTCTGCTCCTCCTCTATCGGAGATAGAGACCAAGGGCAATTTGGGCTTTCGAGGATTTCTTTTAAGATGAGAGAAGAGGAAGAGGAGGAGAACGTGACGAGGGACGGAGTGGAAGGAATGGCCTTCTATAGTGTTATTAAAAGAGCCATCAAAAAGGAAGGGTTAGAAAGAGATGAGACTCTGAGAAACAGCGAGAGGAGTTCTTGGAGAGAGAAGAAACCCAAGAACGAAGATTTGAGGAGGAGAGCGAGTGGAAGGCTGGGGAGGGAAGAGTGGATGGGCGGGTCTATTTATAGTTGCGTGAACCACCTCATCTATGGGCGCCGCCGTGGTTTCTGGTGGATATTAGAACACTCGAGAATCATTAATTGGATCGTAAAAGATGCGTTACCAAATTAAATTTAAGGAGCCATATATACTTAATTCTGTTCTTCCGAATTAATTTCGCACCATTCAAAGAGTATAATTAACAAATATGTGGTTGCAAAATTAAATTAGATGCGACCAAAATGAATAGGGCTCAAAATGTAATTTTCTTAGGAACGAGGACATTAGAGCGGTCTCTAAATTAATTATTGGCCTATGCATTCAAAACAATGTCCTTGATAGCTTAATTATAACTTACGTGCAATTTCTTCACTTTAGAATAAGCTACACAATTACCATATCTCAAAATGTATATTACGAAATGAGATTAGATCCTAGGTTATAATGCTCAAGAAATAAGTAGTAAAATTGAATTGGATCATGATGCCATTGAGAATTGTAGCTAGATTGACCATAAAATTTTTTTTTAGGTACAAAACGGGCGATCACACTAATCTAGGGTGAGTCAAGCCCGAACTCTCGAAGTACAAAATTTGGGAAAGCATCACCGGGCAAGAGTCACCCAGAACTCAATACCAAGGCCCAGAGTGATGGGCGATCCGGGAAGCTACCCAGTCAGCCGCTGAGTTAGCTTCCCGAAAATATGGCGAATCCGAACCGTATCAACCTGACGAAGCATAGATCGAATGTCGCTAATCAGATGGTTGGTAGAACGGGGAACACCAAGATCCTGAAGGAGCCATCGAACAATCGTAATGGAATCCCCCTCAATAATGAGCCTGCGAACGCCTAGACTGCGAACAACAAAACAGATACCAGCCCAAGCTGCATGTAGCTCAGTAGATGGCACAGAAAGATCCAGAAGACCGAAGCCACCAGCCGCCAGCATCAAGCTATCAGAACGACGGATAATAAAAGTCGAACCCGCCAGGCGCCCTTGAACACTGCCATCAAAATTGACTTTGACAAACCCTAGTGGAGGGGGTTCCCAGGAGATGAAGACCGTACCCCGGTACGCTGCAGAGGCAGCATGAGAATCCCAGAAGTTAGGGATGTCAGAGTCCATGGCTGACTGATGGCGAGTGTACTCAGCAGAGAGGGACATAGCTGTCCTAATGATTCGATGAGGAGGGTCAATAACTGCAGTAAAGATATGCCTGTTCCGAGATAACCAAACATGATAGGCCAAATAGGCAGCTATAATACTCCCCCTACCAGCTTGTGCCCAAGAAGGCTGGCAAGTGCCCAAGAAGCTGTAATACTCCCCCTACTTTCCACCCGCTAAAGGGACATAGCTGTCCTAATGATCCTTCCTTATCTCCTGCTGCAGCATAATCAGAAAGGAGGTACGAGACATGGCACTACTCACAGGAAAAGAGCAATAACCCGCGATCTGCCAAGCCAATCTCGCTCTAGAGCAAGTGAAGATGGCGTGATCAATAGTCTCCTCCTCAGAACCACATAGCGGGCAGGTAGACTGGATCTCCATACCCCTCCTAGAGAGGAGCGAACAAGTAGGAAGGCAATCCCAAGCCATCTTCCAAATGAATAGCCGAACACGAGGGTGGATAGGAAGCCTCCAAATCCAAGAGATATCCAGAGTGCAGTTGGTCTGTGGCCAGAAATCCTGTATGAGATCCCTGATCGGAACCCGAGACAAACAAGACCTCCTCCATAATCTAGTGTCAGAAGTGTGATATGAGGGAAGAGGGATGGCGAGAATGCGGCGCTGGAGATCAACCCCAAACAGAGTGGCTATAAGAGAAGTATGCCAAGCAGTGTGATCCTGAAGCAATAGGTCAGAGACCCTCAAGCCACTCGGGGTATCAGCACTGATAAAGGTGGGCCATCGAGACAATGGAAGGTCTGCCAACCACGTATCCCTAAGAACATCAACTGACGCTCCATCACCAATCATCCAAGAAGTACGTGAAAGCATAGCCGGCGCATGACGACAGACCTCCTTCCAGAAGAATGAGTAGCCACGGGTAGACTGAAAGGGTGTGTGGGTGGACCAGTCACCATATTTAGCACTCATGAATAAGCTCCACAGACACTCAGTATCCATCAGGAATCTTGTTGCGTGCTTGGCAATCAGCGCCTCCCTTCTCGCAATAAGGGACTGAATGCCCAGCCCCCCCTCCCAGATCGGCATACATACAGAGTCCCAAGCCAACAAGTGGATCTCATGGCCATCCTGCCTAGAGCCCCAGAGAAAATCTCTAAACCACCTCTCCATCCTTCTCAAGCAAGTCACCGGCATGGCAGCATTAGAAAGGATGTAGAGAGGAAGAGCAGTGAGCACTGATCGGATCAGGGTGATCCTAGCCATCATAGATAACCCAGTGACTTGCCACCCATCTAGCCGATTGCGAACACGGGTCTCCAAGTCACAAAAATCAGAATTCTGTTGCCCCTCCCCGTAATAGGGATACCCAAATAAGATAGGCGATCAGCCTGAGTAAATATACCCATGATGTGCATGATGGAATCCCTCATAGAAGACTTTGTTGTTGGACTGAAATTGATCACAGATTTATCTGAATTAACCTTCTGACCAGAAGCCCTGCAATAAGATTGGATCACAAAAGCAAAAGCGGTAGCATTATTGGAAGTAGCACTCCCCAATAAGATACAATCATCAGCAAATAAAAGATGGGATATCAAAGGCCCATGGGGTCGCACTGTAAGGAGATAAATAAGAAGTCTGCTGAGCCTGATGAAGAGCCCTAGATAAAGCATCAGCAATAAGGATGAATAAGAAAGGAGATAGGGGGCAGCCCTGCCTAAGACCCACCGCAGAATAGAAATAATATGTCATGCCACCATTAACAATAATGGAGAAGGAGGGCCGATAAATACAAGCCATGATCCAGTCAATAAACAGCTCATGAAATCCAAATTCCTGAAGGGAGCGGAGCAGGAAATCCCATCTGACTCCATCATAAGCCCTCTCCATGTCCAGCTTCACGGCCATCAGACACTGACGAGCAGGGGCTCTAATAATATCATGCATAGCGTCTTACGCCAACAGGACATTATCGAAAATGCAACGTCCTGAAAGGAAAGCCCCCTGCTCAGGAGATATAAGGCGAGGGATCACCATCCTCAACCGGGAGACCAATAGCCAAGCGCAGACCTTATATAAAGTAGTACAGAGGCTGATAGGCCAAAAGTGCTGTGGCAGAGAAGCATCAGACTGTTTTGGCACCAAGGTAACAAGAGTCCTGTTCCAGTCAGAAGGAACAGTATGAGTCTCAAACACTAGCTGAATGGCCTGCACCACATCCTGAGACACAATGGCCCAATAATGACGGAAGAAGAATGGTGGAAACCATCAGGCCCTAGGGCCTTATCCGAACCAAGGTTCCAGAGGGCCAGACGAATCTCCTCAGAAGTAACAGGTCTAGTAAGAAAATCATTTTCCTCATTAGCAACCTTAAGAGGAGTCGCCACAGGAAACATAGGGGAAACATTCCCAGAGGACTCAGTCCAGCGAGAATGGAAGAACTGAAGAAGCTGATCCCTGATACCCTGATAGCTCTCCTGGACATTCCCCTCATCATCAATGAGTCTCCGAATCCTATTAGAAGCACGATGTCTCAAGGTAATCTGGTGGAAGAATCTAGTATTATGATCACCTTCCTTGATCCATTGAATACGGGATCTTTGTCTCCAATAGGTCTCCTGCTGCCGAAGAAATGGTGGAGAGAGACTGGATCGAAGAGAAGATAAGTCAGCGTCATCAAGACAACCTAGCTGATCTTCCTTAACTTGGATAGAAGAAATGATACTCTCCACCTCCTCAATTTGCCTGGAATGTCACCCACGACCTCCCTATTCCATCTGGACAGCCTACGCCTCACAAGTTCCAGGCGCCGAGATAGTCTATAAGTAGCATTACCTCTGACAGGAAGATGCCACACCTCAGATATTAAAGTTCTGGCAGCAGAGTAGGAAGTCCAGAACTTCTCAAATTTAAACTGACCCGTACGCTGAACAGCCACATCAGTAGCAATAAGGAGAGGACAATGATCAGATGCAATCCTGGATAGGTGAGAAACAGTAGTAGAAGGGAACAACTGAAGCCAATGTCAGTAGCTAAAGCACGAGCCAGCCGTTCCCAAACTCTAGCAGAGCCCTGGCGGTTATTGCACCATGTAAATCGGGCACCCTGGAACCCCAAGTCCAGAAGATTGGCGGTGTCCATAAAGGACCGAAACTTAGAAATGCCCGTAGTCTCCACAAACTGTCTACCGCCTCTCTTTTCATTGGCACTCATGATGCAGTTAAAGTCCCCCGCCACCAAGGTCGGAATACCCTGAGAAAGCAAGGATCGAATCTCATCCCAGAGGATACGGCGAGCCCGATAGTCAGTACTGGCGTAGATACCAGAAAGAAGCCAAGGGGCCAACGTTCCTTCAGAGATAACCAGCGCAATCTGCTGGCCGCAGTGGTGAAAGCCATCCACCCTGATATCAGTAGATCGCCATAAAGCTAAGATGTCGCTAGATAAACCCTCAGACTCAATAGCAAAAGAAGACCATGTTCTAGATATCTGACGCCTAACAAAAGCCAGACTCTCCCCAGACAACCGAGTCTCCAACAAAACACATATATCACAACTATGAAGCTGCATCAGCCTCCCGAAAGAGGAGCGAAACGCTGGTTTCAGTGCTCCTCGAACATTCCAAATAAGAATCTTCATTCAGTATCAGGGGGGGAGGGGTCCCGATCCCCTAGCATTACAATATCAGAAGGACCCTCAACACATGGGCCATCCAACGATGCACCCTGTACCTGCTATCCATAGCCTGAACATCCGGCTTCGTCTGAATGGCTTCCTTAAGAAGGCAAACAATAGCATCATGGGAATGCGTCCCCAGAGAAATCTATTGGGGGACCACAGAGACACTAACAGGGGTGGGCACCTCCTCCATCAGAGTCAGCTCAGGACCATTATCTGACAAGGTCCCCCTCCCCTTCTGGTCCCCCTTTGCTGCTGAAAAGACAAAGTTAGCAGGCACATCGCCGCGGCCAGGAGTAGAAGGTTTTCCCTTGCCTTTGGAGGATTTGGAAAACACTTGTGGAGCTCGAGATTCCACGGGTTGGGCCCGCTTGAGGGGCCCAGGATAGGCATCCTTCCGGGTCTTGGATCGACTTGCCCATTTATCGGAGCCCACCAAGGCAAAGGATTAGCCGCAGTGTGAGGAGAATTCTTCTGTAAGGATGATTCAGGCATCCTAAATTCCTCCAATTGGATTGGCACAGATACTAGGGACCGGCACGCATGCTCCCCCCCCACCTATGCCTTTAGTGAAACATGAGATCCCTTAAGGATTGCAAGCCCCCCCTCCAACTGTGCCTTCAGTGGCACAGAGACCATGGATTGTGCCTTCTGAGAAACTTGAGAACCATTAATATCAGGAGACCGGCACGCGAGCCCCCCTCCAACTATGCCTTCAGTGAACCATGAGACCCAGGATCGCCACTGACCTCTGTCCGATCCAGGGCCATGGTTGTCCCTCCAATCTCACCGAACCACACCAGTGGAACTGGCATCAACCCCAGTCACACCGTCCTTAGCAACCGACATGCGAGCATGCTTCTTGGGCACTTTCCAGCCTTCAATGGAAAGTAGAGAAGACAAACCATTGAAGGAACTAGTTGAGAGTGTATTTTTAGTGGCCAAGTAGAGATGGGCACCGGGTCATACCATGCCAACTAGTTAAGAGTGCATTTTTAGCGGGCCAAGTAAAGATGGGCACTGGGCCGTGTCGTGCCCACTGAGCCAAAAAAAAAAAAAAACTTGCGATGCCCAATAACGAGCCGTGCTAAGCACTTTTCGTTAAAAAAAAAAAATTTGCTGCCTAGCACGGCCCACGGCCCATTTTGGGCTTGGCCGTGCCATCTACTTGGGGGGTTTTTGAGAAAAAATTATTCCTATAAACACCCTATTCCTTCCTCATTTTTACCATACCAAACCAATTCTTCTCTCCTTCTTACTACTATTTTCTCTTCTAGCAAGTGCTCTAGAATTTTTAATTTTTAGTTTGTAAGTGTTCTAGCAAGTGCTCTAACAAGTGTTCAAGTGCTATACAAGAGAAGGTTCTTATTGAGAAGTACAAGAAAAAGAGGTCACTTCTTATTGAGAGGCGAAAGCACAAGAGGAAGCTCACAAATCTTGGCTCCATGCCTCCACCCTTGGTCCTCTTTTCAATTCCTCCATGTGGTTAGTTTTTATTTTTTTGCATTTATTAATTTAGAATTTTAGATATGGCATCTTATGATAGAAAGTTATTTTGGCAAGCCCTCTATTTCTGAGGAAGAGGAAACTAATCCCCAAGTTCCCTCTAGAACCAGTGAACTAAGTGAAGGTCAAACCTCTTCTCGTAAGAGGACTAGTGATGTTTGGAATGATTTTGATAGAATTATGGTTGATGGAGTCTTGGAAGCAAAATGTAAAAAATGTACAAAACTTTATAGTTGTAGTAGTAGTGGGGAATAGGGCATTTAAAAGATATCAAGCGACTCATAGGATGCATGATTCTTGTATGCAAAGTTCCCTTAATATACAAGGGGATCATTTGCAGGTACTTTTGCATATAATTATAAAAATCAGAAAAAAATACTTGTAAGATGGATAGTTTAGGATAAATTATCTTTTAGTTTATGTGAATCTTTTAATTTTTAAGAATGTGTTCAATTTGCCCTACAACCTGCTTATAGAAGAATTAGTAGACATACATTTAGAAGAGTAGCTATGACAAACTTTTAGCACTGAAATAAAGTTTAATTGAAACACTTTCTCTTTTAAATGCAAGAGTTTCTTTAACTTCTGATATTTGGTTAGCATCTGTAGGTAGTAATTATTTTATTTTTATTACTGCTCATTATATTGATAATGATTGGCAACTAAATAAATGAATTTTTGCTTTTCGTGCTTTTGATTTTCTGCATTTGGGGCAACAAATTTCAAATGCTATTTATCAAACTGCATGCTCATATAATATTAATGATAAAACAATGTCTATTACTTTTGATAATGCATCTAATAATAATTATGCTGTTGTATTATTAAATGACTCTTTGCATCCCATTTTAAATGAATAATTATTGCATATTAGATATGCATGTCATATATTAAATCTTTCTATTCAAGTTGGCATAGGCATGATTCAAGATGTTATTTCAAAAATTAGAAATGCAGTTTCTTTTATTCATGCTTCAAGAGCAAGACTTCAAGAATTTAAATAATTATGTATAAATCATGGTAAACATTTTAAAAAATTTAAACTTGATGTAATTACTCATTGGAATTGGAATAGTACCTATAGCATGATCCATGATGCATATTCATATAAAAACTTATTAAGTGCATATATTAATTATCGTGAATTAGGATTTACATTAACCGACACTTATTGGAGTAAAGGTAAAATTTTGAAAGATTTTTTGGTTAGTTTTATTGATGCTACAAATATTCTTTCTGGTATTTATTATCCAACTTCTTGTTCATTTTTACAACAAGCTTATATAATTAGTGAAAAATTTAATGAATATAGACATGATGATGTTTTAATTCCTATTATACATCAAATAAAACTAAATGGAATGAATATTGGCACAGAATATGTCCTTTGCATAACTTAGCTGCTATTTTTGATCCTAGAGTTAAATTAAGTGGCATACTAATTTTAATTGATGCATATTGTGAGAACATGGCTAAAGATCCTGAACCTGCTAAAAATAAGGTAATACGACTTCTTCATGATATGTATGCTTTATATGATGAAAAAATTCGTGGATCTAGAATACCTGCACAAAGCTCTTCTTCTTCTAGTTCTTATTCGTCATCTATTTTTTTATTCATTGCACAAAGAAGACAAACACATGCTTCATCTTCGTCATCTTCATCTTCTTCATCTTTAAGTAGTGACTAGAATTTTATTTACGAAATGATCTTTATTCTGCATATGATGAAAATTAAATAGAGAATCTAGTTGTATTAGCTTGGTGGAAGAGTGTTAGAAATCAATATCCTGTATGCCTGCCATTGCACACGATATTTTAGCTGTGCCAATGTCCACAGTAGCATCGAAATCCGCTTTCAGTGCAGGTCAGCGTATTCTGAAAAAAAGAGAAGTAGGATGACTGGCGATACGGTTGAAATGCTTTTCTGCTTTAAAGATTGGTTGGATGCTGAGGCAAGGCTTCAAGATAAAGATGGACATGACTTAATCAGCGAAGATGATGATGATAAAAATACTACTGATGAGTGAGTCATCTCTATTTTTAATATTATATATTTTATTTTTTTATTGTTAAAGTGAGTTATCTCTATTTTTTTCTTCTTTCTTATTATATTCTGGAGGTCAGGCTTAGTCCCCATTCCTTCATGTATCATTTTGATTTTAAATTAATAAACTGGTAGGGGTCTATGCCAAACCCCTCACCATTAAGGTGGCTTCATATTAATAAATCCTTTGTTTTCAATAAATTTTTAATTTATTAAAAAAATATTTTTTACATCAATTTTTTTAAAGGGAATTAGGACCTTGTGGGTCGTGCCGGCTGGGCTGGCATGTGGGCCGTGCCGTGCCAGCCCATGCCCTAATGGGTTGTGTCAGGCTTGATTCTCGAGCTAGATTTTTCAAGCCTGACACGACTCCTTTTAATGGGCTGTGCAGGCACAGCCTGGTACTGTAGCAACTGGGCCGTGCTCATGGCTTGGTACTGTAGCAATCGGACCGTGCCAAGCATGGCCCAATTCGTGCCGTGCTGGGCCGGGCCTATGGGCGGCCTGGCCTAGTGCCCATCATTAGGGCCAAGCATTAGATTTATGAGGAATAGGGTCTTTCTATTAATTTTGTTTAAGTTCACAGAATATGGGTGACAAAATTAAATAGGATAGAATAGCCATGAAATAAGTATTACAAAATTGAATAGGAGCAAAAAAGAGATCCTGATTTTTCAAAGTAGGTATGATATGCGTTATAAAATTGAATGAGCATGTTTTAGAATTAAGTGGGATATCACCACCATTAAATATAAAATTAAATATGTAGTCTCTTAATAAATCGTGCTAGCCAAAATAGAATGGGCCATATCAACGGGTGAGGGTGTTAGTTTTAGCACTTTGCCAAATGCCAATATAATCATAGAATATGGGTTACAAAATTAAATAGGATAGAACATTATGAAATAAGCATTGCAAAATTAAATATGGACCAAAAAAGAGGTCCTTGTTTTTCCCATGAGTATCAAAGTAAGTATGATATACTTTATAAAATTGAATGAGTATGTTTCGAAATTGAGTGGGATATCACTATCATTAAATATCAAATTAAATGTGTATTCTCTTAATAAACCATGTTAGTCAAAATAGAAAGGGTCATATCGGTAAGGGTGTGAGTTTTAGGACTCTATCAAATGTCAACACAATTATAGAATATGGATTACAAAATTAAATAGGAAAGAACAGTAAGGAAATAAGAGTTGCAAAATTGAATAGGGACCCAAAAAAAATGTCCTAGTTTTTCCTATGAGTATCGAAGTAATTATAGTATGCTATTGAATGAGTATATTTTAGAAATGAGTGGGATATCACCACCATTAAATATAAAATTAAATGTGTAGTATCCCAATAAATCATGTTAGCCAAAATAGAATGGTTTGCATTAGTGGGTGACAGTGTAAGTTTTAGAACTCAATCAAATGCCAACACAATCATAGAAAATGGGTTACAAAATTAAATAGGATAGAACAATCATAAAATAAGCATTGCAAAAAAAAAGATCAAAAAAGGGGTTCTATTTTTAGAAAATTGAATGAGTATGTTTCAGAATTGAGTGGGATATTACCACTATTAAATTTCAAATTAAATGTGTAGTGTCTCCATAAATCATGTTAGCCAAAATAGAAAGGGTCATTTCAGTTGGTAAGGGTATGAGTTTTAGAACTCTATCAAATACCAACACAATCTTCGAATATGGGTTATAAAATTATATAGGATAAAACAGTCATGAAATAAGCATTGCAAAATGGAATAGGAACAAAAAAAGAGATCTTGATTTTTTTCCATGAGCATTAAAGTAGGTATGATATACATTACAAAATTGAGTGAGCATGTTTCAGAATTGATTGGGATACCATTGCCATTAAATATCAAATTAAATGTTTGGTCTCTTAATAAACCATGTTAATTAAAATAAAACGGGCCATATCGATGGGTGAGGGTGTGAGTTTTGGAACTCTATCAAATGTCAACACAATTATAAAATATGGGTTACAAAATTAAATAGGATAGGAAGTATTAATTGCAACATTGAATAGGAACCAAAAAAAAAAAAAAAAAGGCCCTAGTTTTACCCATGAGGAGGGGTGGAAAGTAGTGTTGTAAGATGGATCATCGAAGGAACTAGCTGAGACTTGAGAGTGCATTTTTAGCTGGCCAAGCATTAGATTTATCAAGAATAGGGTCTTTTTGTTAATTTTGTTTTAAGTTCATTTCATCTAAAGCCCCAGTCTACCTATGGCAATGATGTCGAAACACTTGCATTGTATTTAGGCATGTTGGATTGTTGAGCTCCTAATTAAGAATCAAGTTAAAATGGTAGAGCTTCAATTGCATTAAGGAAACCAAAGCACGGGGCATAAGTCTCCGTTAATGAAGTAGAAAATCAGATTAAAATAAAAGGATGGCATCAAGAAATAAGAAAGCAATGCTGTAAATATAGTAAAAACTGTAATAAGAGATGGAGAAAAATAGAAAATGATTAAAATAAAAGATGACATAGAGGACTTTAGTAAATAATGCTGCCAAGTTAGTAAAAATTAAAATAAAAGATTGAAAAAAATAAAAAAAAAGAAAAAATTAAATTTTTTTCGTCGTCCAAACTCAAATCGAAGTCCTTCAATGTCTTAACCAACTACACCCGCCGTGCCTCGTTTGAGGCCCGCTCTATTCCACATCCGTTTCAAAATTTTGATCTTCTCTTTTTATATTAATTTACAAATCAGAACGCAATTCACATAATAGACAAGTGCTCCACAATTGTTTACAAAATGTCTTTATGGTTGTCAACCGTTGATAAGATACATAATCAAGCGAGGAAAAAATAAATAAATAACAAACTTCGAAAAAGATCAAGACATCGACAACATTCCTTGTTGCACTACATGTCTTCCTTCTTGTTCAATTGCTGGATATCCTGTGATAGACCAGACCACCTCCATGAACACCTGCATGAAAAACAAAGTCCCGCTTGATGAAGTGGACCAGCAGCAGGCGAAGCATTATCGACCCTTGCGCTCGAATTTTTGGAGTTTCCATGCAGTGATTTCTCGATTCCATTTCGGTCAGTCTTCTGTTTCTGAAATATATAGTTTTGAGATTGATGAGGAAGAAGAGGTCTTCGGAAAAAAACGACCTCCATCCATTAGAGGAGGAGGGGTGTTTCATGAGCCTCTGCTCCTCTCCTCTATTGGAGATAGAGATCAAGGGCAATTTGGGCTTTCAAGGACTTCTTTTCAGGTGAGAGAAGAGTAGGAAGAGGAGGAGAAATCGACGAGGGACGACGGAGTGTTATTAAAAAGAGCCATCGATCAAAAGGAAGGCTTAAAAAAGGGATGGATGAGAAGGCGAGAAAAACCCAAGAACGAAGATCTGACGAGGAGAGTGAGTGGAAGGCTGGGGAAGGGAGCGTGGACGGACGGCTTTCTTTATAGCTCTGCGAACCCACCTCATCTATGGGCGCTGCCGCCGTGGTTTCTGGTGGATATTAGAACACTTGAGAATCATTAATTGTATCGTAAAAAATGCGTTACCAAATTAAATTTAAGGAGCCAATATATATTTAATACTGTTCTTAGGAATTAATTTCGCACCATTCAAAATATTATATGATGATTATATTTAACAAATATGTGGTTGCAAAATTAAATTAGATGCGACCAAAATATTTAATAGGGCTCAAAATGTAATTTTCTTTATGAACGAGGACAATACAGCAGCTGTCTCTAAATTAATTACAACTTGTATGTAATTTCTCCTGTAATTTCTCTTATTTTAGAATAAGTTACACAACTACCATATCTCAAAAATACATATTACGAAACTAGATTAGAGCCTAAATTATAATGCTCAAGAAACTAGTAGCAAAATTGAATTGGATCGCAATGCTATTGAGACTTGTAGCTAGATTGACCACAAATTGTTTGAACTTATCGCCCATCTTCTTAGACTTGTAGAAAGTGGTGGAAGATGTTGATCCGATATTGGTAGAGAAGGGAAAGATCGGGACGGGGTGGAAAGTAGGGTTGGAAAATGGATTATTGATGGAAATGGTTCAAGAGGACATTTTTAGCTCAAGGGTTAGGCATTAGATTTATCAAGAATAGAGTCTGCTTGTTAATTTTGTTTAAGTTCACTTCATTTAGATGATGGGTACATGCACCGCAGGATTAATTCCAAGCTAAGTCTTTCTGGGAAATACTATATATATATATATATATATATATATATATATATATATATATATATGTATGTCATTTTTTATAAGCGTTGCAAATGCCAACACAATCATAGAATATTAAATTAAACATGTAGTCTCTCAACAAACCATACTAGCCAAAATAAAAGAGTCATATCAGTTGGTAAGGGTTTGAGTTTCAGAACTCTATCAAATGCCAACGTAATAATAGAATATGTGTTACAAAATTAAATAGGATAGAATAGTCATGAACTAAAAGTTGCAAAATTGAATAGGAACTAAAAAAGAGATCCTATTTTTTTTCCATGAGTATCAATGATTTGCATTATAAAATTGAATGAGCATGTTTTAGAATTGATTGGGATATCACTGTCATTACATATAAAATTAAATGTATAGTGTCTAAATAAATCATGTTAGCCAAAATATAATGGGCCATATCAATGGGTAAGGGTGTGAGTTTTAGAACTCTATCAAATGCCAATAGAATCATAGAATATGGGTGATAAAATTAAATAGGATAGAATAATCATGAAATAAGTATTGCAAAATTGAATAGGGAGCAAAAAAGAGATCCTGATTTTTCAAAGTAGGTATGATATGCGTTATAAAATTGAATGAGCATATTTCAGAATTAAGTGGGATATCACCACCATTAAATATGAAATTAAATGTGTAGTCTCTTAATAAATCATGCAAGCCAAAATAGTATGGGCCATGTCAGTGGGTGAGGGTGCTAGTTTTAGCACTCTACCAAATGCCAATATAATCATAAAATATGGGTTACAAAATTGAATGAGCATGTTTCAGAATTGAGTGAGATATCACCACTATTAAATATCAAATTAAATGTGTAGTCTCTCAATAAACCATGTTAACTAAAATGAAACGGGCCATAACAATGGGTGAGGGCGTGAGTTTTGGAACTCTATCACATGCCAACACAATCATAAAATATGGGTTACAAAATTAAATAGAATAGAAAGCATTGCAAACTTGAATAGGAACAAAAAAAAAAAGAGGTCTAGTTTTTCCCATGAGTGTCAAAGTAGGTTTGTTATGCTTTATAAAATTGAATAAGTATGTTTCTGGTTTTTCCCATGAGTATCAAATTAGGTATGATATGTGTTATAAAATTGAATGAATATGTTTCAGAATTGATTGGCATATCACCACCATTAAATATCAAATTAAATGTGCAGTCTCTCAATAAATATTGTTAAAGAATAGACCATATCAGTGGGTGAGGGTGTGAGTTTTAGAACTCTACCGAAGGCCAACACAATCATAAAATATGGGTTACAAAATGAATTAGGATAGAACAATCATGAAATAAATATTGCAAAATTGAATGAGGACCAAACAAATGGTCTTGGTTTTTCCTATCAATATGAAAGTATGCATGATATGCATTATAAAATTGAATGAGTATGTTTCAAATTGGGTGGGATATCATCACCATTAAATATCAAATTAAATGTGTAGTCCCTCAATAAACCATGTTAGCCAAAATAGGATGGGCCATATCAATGGGTAAGGGTGTGAGTTTCAAAACTATATCAAATGCCAATACAATCATAAAATATACTCAACTCAACTCAACTCATCTAAGCATTTTCTCAACTACATAGGGTTAGCTATATGAATCAGCTTCCTTCATTTTAATAGATTCATATTTTAGGGAATCTAATGAAGTTTTAAGTTGGCTATCAGCTATCTAAGGCAACCCTCCTTCTTTACTTGGGCTTAGGACTGGCCTGGTAAAGTTACATGCAATTATAAAATATGGGCTACAAAATTAAATAGGATAGAACAGTCATGAAATAAGCATTGCAAAATTGAATAGAGACAATAAAAGAGGTGATGGTTTTTTCCATGCTTATCAAAGTGGTGTGATGTGCTGTATAAAATTGAATTAGTATGTTTCAAAATTGAGTGGGATATCACCGACATTAAATATCAAATTAAATGTGTAGTCTCTCAATAAATCATGTTAGCCAAGATAGAAAGGGTCATATTAGTTGGTAATGGTGTGAGTTAAATCTATCAAATGCTAACACAACAATAGAATATGGGTTACAAAATTAAATAGGATAGAACAGTCATGAAATAAGCTTTGCAAAATTAATTAGGAACAAAAAAAGAGATCCTAATTTTTTCCATGAGTATCAAAGTAGGTATGACATGCATTATAAAATTGTATGAGCAAATTTTAGAATTGAGTAGGATATCACCACCATTAAATATAAAATTAAATATGTGATCTCTCAATAAGTCATGTTAGCCAAAATATAATGGGCCATATTAGTGGTTGAGGGTGAGTTTCAAAACTCTACCAAATGTCAATACAATCATAAATATGAGTTACAAAATTAAATAGGATAGAACAGTCATAAAATAAACATTGCAAAATTGAATAGGGACTAAAAAAGAGATCCAGGTTTATCCCATGATATTTATTCTAAAATTGAATGAGTATGTTTCAAAATTAAGTGGGATATCACCACCATTAAATATCAAATAATTAAATGTATAGTCTCTCAATAAATCATGCTACCAAAATAGAATGGCCCATATCATTAGTAATTGAATTTAAGAGGTTTTTGATATCAAATAATTTTAATTTATTTAAGATATATTAAGTGATTAGACTATTCAAGAAGCATATCTTATAAAATTGGATGAGAACAACTCTAATCCACATGTAGAAGTGGTTTTCTGTAGTTATAGGAATGTTAGAAAACGTATGTTAGAAAATTAAATTAGATGAGGAATAAGAAAACTTGAGAACCATGCCTTACAAAATTGAATAAGAATAAAAGAAAACAGTGCACATTACAAAATTGAAAGAGAATTGAAGAGAGTAGTACACATTACAAAATTGAATGTGACGACCACCAATAAATATAATAAATGATTAGATCATTCAAGAAACATGTCTTATAAAATTGAATGGGGGCAAACCCTTAGTCAGCAGATAGCAATGGCTTTCTATGCATATCAAAATACTATATGTTATAAATTTAATTTTAACTAGAGATTGGAAAAAGTAAGAATCATATATTGCATAATTAAATGTAATCCAAAGGGTTTCATGTGTTAACAAATTGAATAGACTAGGAGCAATATTAAATATTGAAATGAGTATATGGAGTCTTTATAAAACAACTATTAACCAAAGTACACTGAACTTTCCTTAGTTAAATTTAAGAAGTTTTAATTGCAAAATAATGTTACTTTATTTAAAATATATTAAGAAATTAGATTATTAAAGAAATATATCTTATAAGACTGAATGGAGATAAACCCTAATTCATGGACAACAGATGCTTTTTTGTGAATATTGGAATGTTCAAGAACATTTCTTAGAAAATTAAATTAGATTATGAATGAGAAAGCAAAGAATCATGCGTTACAAAATTGAAGGAGACTCAGAGAGCAACACAAAATACAAGATTGAATGAGACTAAGGCTGTCACTAAATATGTTAGAAGATTACATCATTCAAAAGCATATATTATAAACTTGACTAGGAACAAAATCCTAGTCAGTGGATGGTAATAGTTTTCTATGGATATTAGCCTACTTGAAAGCATATATTATTAAATTAAATTGACTAGTAATTAGAAAACTCAAAACCTTGTGGTACAAATTGAAGGAGCCTCAAAGGTCACCATGCATTATAAAATTGAATGAGAATATTTAAAAAATGCACTTTTTATTAAAGTTATAATTTGATCATATGAAAAATATAAAAAAATGCATTATCTTACTATTAAAAATTACTTAGTAAACATCAAATCTCTATTAAAAATAATAATTCTAATTCATATATATAAGGGTAAAAATGTAATTTAAATAAGTTCATGGTGGGTTTAGACAGGTTTTAGGATGGAAAGGACACCAACTTCGCCCTGATCTTAACTATAAAGTTTAAATTTTCCTCAAACCCCATCAAGGCCCCACATACATATCTACATGCATGCATGCATGTTGTTGCTGTTGAAATCTGTCCTCCGGCTCGTGTGCGATCGGGATGCAGTGTGGGCTCCCTCCTGGACGGACCTGCAAGACAGTCCTCACGCGAGAGGCATTGGGGGTGACCCTCTGCGGAAGACCCTCCGACGCCCAAGTCAGTGGAGACCAGCAATCAACAAATATAGAAAGAAGGATCCCCCAGGAAGAGTTCCTCTGAGCTCTCGTGGGAGCTTTTTATGGCAGAGTGTGAGAACTGTGAGTGAGAAATGGGTGTAGAATAGCGTACCTGAGAGGCTTGAGGGTGGTAGTATTTATAGGCGGTCACTTGACTTCTTGGACGTGCTCTGGATGAGGTCTGAAAGTTGTTGGGATTCGAAACGGATTCAAATCAGGTTGTTATAGGGCTGGTAGGATCCATATCTGGTTAGTTAGAGGATCGACGGCTGGGAGGCAGGGAGAGCTGGCCGATGGCTCGAGACTCAGTGGCTGCATGGTCCCTAGGCCACTATTGTAGGTCCTAGGCCATGTCTTGGCATGATTCCTTGTTTGAAATCTTATTCTGTTACAGTAAATTTGAACTGTCCCGCGCCAGATTCCGTAGAGGTCTGAAGTAGCTGGATCGAATGGCCGAGGAATGGTCTGGCCTTGATGGCAGAAGCATAAGAATAGCTCGAGTTGCCGAGGCATAAGGTTGGCCGAACCTGCCGAAGTATAATGTGGTCGGCTGAGTCGAACTTCTGTGAAGCATGGAGTCAAGAACTCCATGTCTCGGCTTTATGACGCCATACTTCTTCACGCAAAAGGTGCCAAGGTGGCAACGTGGCAGCCATAAATGCCTTAATGATGGAAGGAAATAAGACATTAAATGCCTTAAAGCAGGTGGATGCACATGGCCTTTATGAGGCCATAATTGCGTTGGTGCGAAGGACATAGCGCGACTGTGGAAACCGAGCTAGAGTGCCGAGGCATGTTGGCCGAATTATATTTGCCGAGGCATGTTGGCCGAAGCATATTTGCCCAGGTATGTTGGCCGAAGTACGCTTTCTCCTCTCTTTTTATTCCATTAAATGCTGGCCAAGTCATTATGACCGTTTCTGCACCATTGAATGCTCCAGCTTATTGATTTGATTGTCGGATATTAATGAGGGGGCCCTTGGGAGAACCCACGCACATCAAGTGGCCCTTTTTTTCCTCTTGTTCTCTTTCTTTATTATGAGGAGACTTTTGTTGCTAGAATGTCACGCCAGCAGGCCCGCTGGCAAGCAGGGCATTTAGACTGGGCGCGACCCCATCGCCGATGTGAGCAGTCAACAATGCAATGATGATTTTACCCCTTATTACATGCCCCCCACTCCCTAGTCCGAAGTGTAATTTCGGATATAGGGAGTAGAATTCTAGAGCAATCTTATTTAGGGGACGTGTCATTCGATCCTCTATAGAGGAAGTGTTTATCTCTGTGTAGGTTAGAGAAAGGCCTGGGCGGCCCTCTTGCTGAAGTAAAATAAGGTGCTTTAGTTGCACTAGAGTGTCCGAGAAATTATCCAGCTGGGACGAAGCTTTAGTGCTGTATCACTCGGATTGGCCGAGGTTTTATGGATGAATTTATTACTCGGTTGTTGCCGAGCCTTCAGAAATATATCACTCGGTCTTTGGCTGATGCTTTGGAAATTTATTACTCGGTTGTTGTCGAGCCTTTAGAAATATATTACTCGGTTGTTGCCGAGCCTTCCCAAGATGCTACTCGGTTGTAACCGAGGCTTCCAAATATTAATTGCTACTCGGTTGTGACAAAGGCTTCAAATAATAAATTACTCGGTGTTGCCGAGCCTTCCAAGGTGCTACTTGGTTGTAACCGAGGCTTCAAATAATAAATTACTCGGTGTTGCCGAGCCTTCAAAGATGCTACTCGGTTGTAACTGAGGCTTCCAAATATTAATTGCTACTCGGTTGTGACCGAGGCTTCAAATAATAAATTACTCGGTGTTGCCGAGCCTTCAAAGATGCTACTCGGTTGTAACAAAGGCTTCCAAATATTAATTGCTACTCGGTTGTGACCGAGACTTCAAATATAAATTACTCGGTGTTGCCGAGGCTTCCAAATATTAATTGCTACTCGGTTATGACCGAGGCTTCAAATAATAAATTACTCGGTGTTGCCGAGCCTTCAAAGATGCTACTCGGTTGTAACCAAGGCTTCCAAATATTAATTTCTACTCGAGGCTTCAAATAATAAATTACTCGGTGTTGCTGAGCCTTCAAAGATGCTACTCGGTTGTAACCGAGGCTTCCAAATATTAATTGCTACTCGGTTGTGACCGAGGCTTCAAATAATAAATTACTCGGTGTTGCCAAGCCTTCAAAGATGCTACTCGATTGTAACCGAGGCTTCCAAATATTAATTGCTACTCGGTTGTGACCGAGGCTTCAAATAATAAATTACTCGTGTTGCCGAGCCTTCAAAGATGTTACTCGGTTGTAACCGAGGCTTCAAATATTAATTGCTACTCGGTTGTGACCGAGGCTTCAAATAAATTACTCGATGTTGCCGAGCCTTCAAAGATGCTATTCGGTTGTAACCGAGGCTTCCAAATATTAATTGCTACTCGGTTGTGACCGAGGCTTCAAATAATAAATTACTCGGTGTTGCCGAGCCTTCAAAGATGCTACTCGGTTGTAACCGAGGCTTCAAATAATAAATTACTCGGTGTTGCCGAGCCTTCAAGATTAATAAAAAACTTCCTCAGCTTTTAGCCGAGGGTTCTGATATGTTACTCGGTCTTGGCCGAGGTTTTAGATAAATAGGAGATGCACTCCGGCTCTGGCCGGGGCTTCCGGCAATAAGAGATGCACTCCGGCTCTGACCGGGGCTTACGCACTCTGGCTCTGGCCGGGGCTTCCGATAATAAGAGATGCACTCCGGCTCTGGCTGGGGCTTCCGGTAATAAGAGATGCACTCCGGCTCTGGCTGGGGCTTCCAATAATGAGAGATGCACTCCGGCTCTAGCCGGGGCTTCCGGTAATAAGAGATGCACTCCGACTCTGGCCGGGGCTTCCGATAATGAGAGATGCACTCCGGTTCTAGCCGGGGCTTCCGGTAATAAGAGATGCACTCCGGCTCTGGCCGGGGCTTCCGATAATGAGAGATGCACTCCGGCTCTGGCCGGGGCTTCTGGTAATGAGAGATGCACTTCGGCTCTGGCCGGGGCTTCCGATAATGAGAGATGCACTCCGGCTCTGGCCGGGGCTTCCGGTAATAAGAGATGCACTCCGGCTCTGGCCGGGGCTTCTGGTAATAAGAGATGCACTCCAGCTCTGGCCGGGGTTTCCGATAATGAGAGATGCAGTCCAGCTCTGGCCGGGGCTTCTGGTAATAAGAGATGCACTCCGGCTCTGGCCGGGGCTTCCGATAATGAGAGATGCACATCGGCTCTGGCCGGGGCTTCCAATAATGAGAGATGCACTCCGGCTCTGGCCGGGGCTTCCGGTAATAAGAGATGCACTCCGGCTCTGGCCGGGGCTTCCGATAATGAGAGATGCACTCCGGCTCTGGCCGGGGCTTCGGAGATCATTGCTCGGCCTAGCCGAGGTTTGGAGATTTATTGCTCGGCCCAGCCGAGGTTCGGAGATTTGTTGCTCGGCCCAGCCGAGGTTCAGATATTCCCTGCTTAAATAGATAACTCGATCGTGCCGAGGATTGGTAAGCATCATCTATTTTCTTCACGATTTTTGGTGATATAATTGTGGTGGTCATGCCATGAATCATGAAAACAATATGCCGACAAAATTTAAGAAGGCGGGCCTGTAGAAGGCGTACCCTACTGATGATATCTGCGGAGGTTGTTTGAATTCCATGTCCGAGGAATGGATTTCCCGTTCAGATCCTGGAGCTTGTAGGTGCCAGGTCCGATGACTTCCATCACTTGATAGGGGCCTTCCAAGTTCGGAGCCAGCTTTCCTTGCTCCAGCTGTTTGGAGACGGATGCTCTCCGGAGGACAAGATCACCGGACGAGAAAGATTTCTCTTTGACTCTGGAGGCGTGATAGCACCCACGGAGAGGGAAGTCCTATCTCTACGGGGATGATAGCTTCCGCATCGAAGGCCATTCGGAACGGGGTTCCACATGTGGGAACTCTCTGGGTGGTGCTGTAGGCCCACTGGCTGAGGCCGAAGCTGGCCGTTGGACTTCTGTGAAGCATGGAGTCAAGAACTCCTTGTCTTGGCTTTATGACGCCATCCTTCCTCATGCAAAAGGTGCCAAGGGGGCAACGTGGCAGCCATAAATGCCTTAATGATGGAAGGAGATAAGGCATTAAATGCCTTAAAGCAAGTAGATGCACATGGCCTTTATGAGGTCATAAATTCCTTGGTGCGCATAGTGCGGCTATGGAAGCCGATCTGTTGTGGTAAGGCAGGGAGAAGGCAGAGACGACGTCGAGTCATGGCGAGAGGACACTGGAGAGATGGATCGGGCCCGCCGAGATCTGGGGAGATCCTTGTCGCAGCCCTCTTGCGGGACTGGTCTGGCCTCCTTAGGTCGATGTGGGGGGTCCGCGACTCCATGCGGACCAGAAGAAGAAGTGGCTGGAGAAAGAGGAGCTGCGACCTCTTCGGGGAGGCATGGAGCAGGGGCAGCTATAACTGGATGGGGAGCTGTAAGGCGCTCGTGAACCAGATGGATCAGGGCTTGGACTTGCTAGACCAGGGTGGCGAACTGGTCCTGGGTCACTGGGACAGCTGGTGGCGACGGAGTCTCGCTAGTGGCGGCGGCGGCACCACGATACTCATCGGATCGGGTCTCTGGGAGGTGACCTGGTCCTGGGCTTCAGAAGTTGCCCTTCTCCGATTAGCCATTGGAGAGGTTCTCTTCATATCGAGATCCTTGTCTTCTTTCTTCAAGTTTAATGGGACTTGAGGCCCTTCCTCTAGCGCCAATCTATTGCTGCTGAAATCTATCCTCCGGCTCGGGTGCGATCGGGATGCAGCGTGGGCTCCCTCCTGGGCGGACCTGCAAGACAGTCCTCACGCGAGAGGCTTTGGGGGTGGCCCTCTGCGGAAGACCCTCCGACGCCCAAGTCAATGGAAACCAGCAATCAACAAATATGGGGAGAAGGATCCTCTAGGAAGAGTTCCTCCGAGCTCTCGTGGGAGCTTTTTATGGCGGAGTGTAAGAACTGTGAGTGAGAAATGGGCGTAGAATAGCCGTACCTGAGAGGCTTGAGGGTGGTAGTATTTATAGGCGGTCACCTGACTTCTTGGACGTGCTCTGGATGAGGTCTGAAAGTTGTTGGGATTCGAAACGGATTCGAATCAGGTTGTTACAGGGCCGATAGGATCCATATCTGGTTAGTTAGAGGATCGACGGCTGGGAGGGGGAGAGCTAGCCGATGGCTCGAGACTCAGTGGCTGCATAGTCCCTAAGCCACTATTGTAGGTCTTAGGCCACGTCTTAGCATGATTCCTTGTTTGGAATCTTATTCTGTTACAGTAATTTGAACTCTCCCGTGCTAGATTCCGTAGAGGTCTGAAGTAGCTCGGATCGAATGGCCGAGGAATGGTCTGGCCTTGATGGCAGAAGCATAATAATAGCTCGGGTTGCCGAGGCATAAGGTTGGCCGAACCTACCGAAGTATAATGTGGTCGGCTGAGTCGGACTTCTGTGAAGCATGGAGTCAAGAACTCCTTGTCTCGGTTTTATGACGCCATCCTTCCTCACGCAAAAGGTGCTCACGCAAAATGCCTTAATGATGGAAGGAAATAAGGCAGGTGGATGCATATGGCCTTTATGAGGCCATAATTGCGTTGGTGGGAAGGACATAGCGAGGCTGTGGAAACCGAGCTAGAGTGCCGAGGCATGTTGGCCGAAGTATATTTGCCGAGACATGTTGGCCGAAGTATATTTGCTGAGACATGTTGGCCGAAATATGCTTTCTCCTCTCTTTTTATTCCATTAAATGCTGACCAAGTCATTATGACCGTTTCTGCACCATTGTACAGCTTATTGATTTGACAATCGGATATTAATGAGAGGGCCTTTGGGAGAACCCATGCACATGACGTGGCCCTTTTTTCCTTCTTGTTCTCTTTCTTCATTATGAGGAGACTCTTGTTGCTAGAATGTGGCGCCAGCAGGCCAGCTGACAAGCAGGGCAATTGGACTGGGCGCGACCCCATCGCCGATATGAGCGGTCAACAATGCAATGATGATTTTACCCCTCATCACATGTATATATACAAATATATACATATACAATATTTATAATTGAAACAAGAAATGGTTTGACATAAATTACACGAATATAGCATATCACCAAAATGCATGCAAAATTTAATTTATGGTATCCAGATAGAAAATAAAACTATGCTACGAACCGATGCTACCTTAGGTTCGAGCTTGCGTCAAATGATACCAATGAAATAATTTAAAGAAAAAAATATCAATTAAATACGTTGAAATACTGAAATCACTTATCTTGAAGCAATCTACAAATAGATGGATAAAACGCACCCCAATCTTTATAGACTTTCTTTGCATGAAAAACATGCAAGGGGCTATGAAGAGCGGAGAAAGATTTCATCTGAAGAGATGTCAAATCTCATAGAGCAAATTCTCGGTCCGTGAGTCCATGTAGGATGGTCCACAACGGGTTGCATAAGTTGCGGTGTTCAGTCCTCCTAGAAAGATTGATGGTTATAGAATGCAACACTGGAAAGATGTTGCTGAACTTGATGGGAAGTCAAAACTACTATTAATTATTATCCTATATTAACCTAACTATTTAGAGAGATTATAAGAGGTAGACATTTAAATGTGCGCCTGTACCATTCCAAGCTAGAGCATAAAATTATTTGGAGCTATTATAATTTACTTCAAACTGGTCACTATCTCATAGATAGTCTTTTCTTTTTTTTCGGGCTCACTAAAGTCATGTTTGGTTTGTGATCCAAAAAATTATTTTTAAAAATATAAATTATTTTTAGTTATATTTTTTTAATTTTTAGTATTTAAGAATACGTTTTGGTTAGTATTTTTAAAAACTATTTTCGAAGAAAGGCAGCAGTGAATCGCGTGAAAAAAGATCGCAGAGAGAAGAAAGAAGGTGAATTCATAAATTTTGGGCATTTTGAGAAAGGAAAGATAAAATTTAGAAAATGTTTGAGATGAATCCGAAGAAAACACCGCTCCAATATTTTTCAGATTCCTTCAGATTTTTAGGATCATTTCGAAAAAGTTTTTTCGAAAACGGTTCAACCAAACACGTTTTTCATGCTATGGGTTAAATTTTCTATTTTTAAAAATAAAAAATTCAACCCAAATCGGCTACCAAACATGCCCTAACTTTCTCACACTTGGAACAGAATCAAAACTGATATGGCTAATCCTATGCCGTTAAAATGAACGGCAAAGATAGCGGCAGCTGACGGGAGCTATATCAACCCCCGGGACCTCCCTCTCGGTCTCGGGGCGTATGAATAGTACATCAACCCCCGAGACCTACCTCTCGGTCTTGGGGCACATAAACAGTACATCAACCTCCGAGACCTACCTCTCGGTCTCGAGGCACATGAACAGTACATCAACCCCCGAGACCTACCTCTCGGTCTCGGGGCACATGAACAATGTATCAACCCCCGGGACCTCCCTCTCGGTCTTGGGGCACATGAACAGTATATCAACCCTCAAGACCTACCTTTCGGTCTCGGGGCACATGAACAGTGTATCAACCCCCAGGACCTCCCTCTCGGTCTCGGGGCACATGAACAGTACATCAACCCCCGGGACCTCCCTCTTGGTCTCGGGGCACATGAACAGTGCATCAACCCCCGAGACCTACCTCTCGGTCTCGGGGCACATGAACAGTGCATCAACCCTCGGGACCTCCCTCTCGGTCTCGGGGCACATGAACAACACATCAACCCCCGAGACCTACCTCTCGGTCTCGGGGCACATGAACAATGCATCAACCCCCGAGACCTACCTCTCGGTCTCGGGGCACATGAACAATGTATCAACCCCCGGGACCTCCCTCTCGGTCTCGGGGCACATGAACAGTACATCAACCCCCGAGACCTACCTCTCGGTCTCGGGGCACATGAACAGTGTATCAACCCCCGGGACCTCCTCTCGGTCTCGGGGCATATGAACAGTACATCAACCCCCAAGACCTATCTCTCGGTCTCGGGGCACATGAACAATGTATCAACCCCCGGGACCTCCCTCTCGGTCTTGGGGCACATGAACAGTACATTAACCCCCGAGACCTACCTCTTGGTCTCGGGGCACATGAACGACATCTCAATCCCCGACGCATGGTCAGGTTGTTCTAGGTCACCTGGCGTGCCCACATAATCCATCGCACATCCGTGGCAGAAGGTGGCCATACCTTATAACGGTGTATGATCCGTTGTATCTCTGTCACTGTGCATGGCCATACCCCATTACGGTATGCGGATCACCACCTTCCCGTTGCTGTGCACAATCATGTCCAGTGGTGGCGTGCACCAGACGCGACCCTAGACGCGAGACACCTGTGAGGTCGTACTGACAGGTAACTCATGATGCATCCGGTGTATACAATGACATACGACCTTCCATCGTCGGCCCCGTATTTTGTCCGTTATTGAACTGGGCTCCTAAAAATCAGTGATCGTGAGAATAGAAAGGGGACATTCGAACAGGTATAAAAGCACGCGCCCACTGTAACGATCCTTGAACTCTGGTTTTCTAGTTTTCTTCCTACTAGCAAAAACCCTAACTGCTTCAGCTCCCTTTAGCGGAGCAGTTCTTGTTTGATCTCAAGTAACTAACTTGAGCGTCGGAGGGTCCCCATCGGAGCATCGGTCTTTGGGGACTTTTCTTGCAGGGGTTCGAAGAGAAGGACGTCTGTCTTCTCTTACGCTTGAAGAAGGTGACTTGGCGTCATCAGATTGGCGCGCTAGAAAGGGGGGGAAAGGAGAAAGACATCGAGCCAGCAATCTGCAATCTCTTCTCGAGCTCTTGAAGCCATGGTGATGACCCGAACGAAGGGAGTTTCTGCTAGTTGCGCTGGGGGGCAGCGCCGAGGAGCCGATCCACCCGCGGATGCCCCCTCGGCTCTCCCGGCCAGCGTTCCGGCATCACTGCATCCCCAGGAGGCTGGACCTTCCGCTCCTCCGGCCGATGTCTCTGCGCCTCCTCTGCAGCAGTTCCAAGAAGATCGATTCGCCGCCCTAGCCATGCAAGGCCAATCTCTGGCAGCGGCGGTTCAAGGCCTGCAGCACCAACAGGTGGCCCCGCAGCAGCCGGAGCCAAACCCATCAGCCCCAGGGGTGGTGCAACTCAGCCAGCATTCCTCTCAAAGGAGATCACCGGTGCCGGAAGATCACCACCATCAAGCTCCGCCCAAGCCTCACCACCGGGAAGCCTCTAAGAGACACCGGTCGCCTTCCCGCCATGTCAGTGTCTCTCCTAAGCGGCGGCATGGGAAGGAGACGGAGCGCCCCCGTCGACATCGCCGTCCCCGTTCTCCGTCCTCTGAATCTTCGAGGGAGGGGTCTTTTGATGGTCGGATGGCCCGTCGAGCCGAGCGTCGACTCGACGAGTATAACCAGAGGTTGGAGGAACTTAGCCGCCGGATCACCCACCTGCCAGAGATGGACTACGACAGCCGGCCTCCGTTGTCTCGCCGCATCATGGAAGAGCCCATCTCCACCCGGTTCTGCCTTCCCCAGCTAGATCCTTATGAAGGGACTACAGACCCCTTAGACCACTTGGAAAGTTATAAAGTTCTCATGCAAGTCCAGGGGGCCATGATTCGCTCATGTGCATCGCCTTCCCAGCCACCCTGAAGAAGGCCGCCCGAGCTTGGTACTCCCTGCCACCACGGAGTATTGATTCCTTCTGCCAGTTGGAAAGAGCTTTCTTGGCCCATTTTGATGCCTGCCAGAAGATTTCAAGGGTAGCAGATAGCCTCTTCGCCGTCCAACAGAAGAGCGGTGAGTCCTTACGGGATTACGTCGCTCGGTTCAAGGAAGCGGCCCTGGAGGTCTACAATCTTGAAGACTTAGTGGCCACTTTGGCCTTGAAGCGAGGGCTTCGCCCGTCTCGCTTCGCGTACTCCTCGACAAGAAGCCACTCGGTTCCTACGCCGAGCTCTTGACCTGGGCCCAGAAATACATCTGGGCTGATGAGGCCGACTTCTCCCGGCGCGAGGCTAGCGGGAGCGTCTCCAAGAAACCGGCCCGACCGAAATTTGTCGAAGCTCGCCCTAGAAGACCTCAGCCTCCTCGCCGGCCAGACAACCGTCCCAGAGCCCCTGCACCAAGAGATGGACCCTACACCCCACTGCTCGCCCCAATATCGCAGATCTTGCTCGAGATTGAAGGGGAGCCTTATCTTCAGCGCCCTCCTCCAATAAACCCGAAGATCCCTCGCAACAAGAACCTCTATTGTCGCTATCACCGGGATCACGACCATGATTCTGACGACTGTCGCCAGCTGAAGAAGGCTATAGAAGACCTTATCCAGCGAGGCCACCTGGGGAAGTTCATCCAGAGGAACAACCCGGGAGTTCCTGGCCCGTCAGCGCCCCTGCTGCCGATGATCGACAATGCCCCAACAGCGAAGACAGTGGCAATGATTTCCTGGGGGGCAGGAGGCTCGTCAAAGAGGCCGAGAGGGGAGGGGGAGTTGGATTCTATAATTCCTTTCTTTAAAAAGGACTTAGAGGAGGTGGTAAACAAAAATGATGACAGCGTCATCATATCCATGATGATCGCTAAACATCCTGTAAAGAGAATTCTAGTTGATAGTGGGAGCTCTGTGGATGTTTTAAACTATGATGCTTTTGTTCGCATGAACCTATCGCCTGATCTGCTCCGGCCCGTCGTCATGCCCCTGATGGGGTTTACTGGAGAATCTGTGAAAGTCCAGGGAGAGGTCACACTCCCTGTTACGGCTGGCACAACCCCGTGTCAAAGTATAGTTTTCATGAATTTCTTGGTGGTTCGTGTGCCCCTTGCTTACAACGCGATCCTCGGGAGACCCGGGCTTAATCTTTTGGATGCTGTCATATCGACTAAGAGGCTCCTCGTGAGGTTTCCTACCAGCGAAGGAGTCGGGGTGATGCGGGGAGAGTAGAATCCACCTTCACTTTGCTACCACATGGCCTCTAGTCCGCAGGGGATGGCACCCGCGCCGTACCTGAGACGCTGGATCCTCGGGACCTGAAGAGAAGAGGAGAACCGGCTGAGCACTTGCTTACTTTCCCCCTCGTGGAGGACCCAACGAGAACAATCCGGATTAGAGCCCTACTCCCAGAGGAGGCTCGTGACCGACTCCTCACCTTTCTGCGAGCTAATGCAGATGTCTTCGCCTGGTCGACATCCGATATGCAGGAATTCCAAAAGAGGTGATTACCCACCAACTTAACATTAGGACGGAGTGCTGACCTCTCTGGCAGAAGAAAAGGAGTTTCACCCTCGATCGACAAAAGGCGGTGGATGAGGAGGTGCAGAAGCTACTGGCGGCCAGTCATATCCGCGAGGTGCACTATCCGGACTGGCTGACGAATGTCGTGATGGTTCGCAAGACCAGTGGGAGCTGGAGGATGTACGTGGACTTCACCGACCTCAACAAGGCATGCCCCAAAGACAGCTTCCCGTTACCCCGGATCGACCAGCTAGTGGACGCCACATCCGGGCTTGAGGCCCTTAGTTTCATGGACACATTCTCGGGGTACAATCAGATCAGGATGCACCCGGCAGATGAAGAAGCCACCTCTTTTGTTACAGAAAAAGGAATTTACTGCTACAAGGTGATGCTGTTTGGGCTGAAGAATGCCGGAGCCACCTATCAAAGGTTGATGAATAAGGTCTTTGAGGACCAGATTGGGCGTAACATGGAGGTGTACGTGGATGATATGCTGACCAAGAGCACCAGTACTGTTGACCATGTCGCCGACCTTGAGGAGACCTTCAACAACCTGCACCGGTATCGGATGAGGCTTAACCCCCACAAGTGTACCTTTGGAGTGGCGGCAGGCAAGTTTATGGGCTTTATGGTAACCCAGCGAGGGATTGAAGCCAACCCTAACAAGATTAGGGCTATCTTAGATATGAGGCCCCCAGCTAACAAGAAGGAGGTGCAACGCCTAACCGGGAGGATGGCGGCTTTGAGTCGTTTCATGTTAAGATCGGCAAAAAGGTGCCTACCCTTCTTTAAGGCGCTGCGCAAGGTCAATGGCTTCGAGTGGACAAAGGAGTGTCAGGATGCCTTTGAAGAGTTGAAGCAATTTCTATCCACTCCTCTGTTGTTGTCTAAGCCAAAGAATGGGGAGGAGCTCTTCCTGTATCTCGCAGCCTCCCCAGAAGCTATCAGTTCTATGGTCGTGCGCATGGATGTTGATGGAGTCCAGAGGCCGATCTACTACACCAGCAAGATACTTCATGATGCCGAGACCAGATACTCCAGAACCGAGAAGGTCATTTTTGCCCTGGTGGTCTCTGCCCAACGCTTCCGACCCTACTTTCAGGCTTATCCCATCGTAGTGCTCACGGACCAACCTCTTCGAGTCAACTTGTCTCACCCTAACACCTCCGGTCGGCTAGCCAAATGGGCCATCAAACTGAGTGAATTTGACCTATCCATCCGACCAAGGTCGACCATGAAGTCTCAGGTGATAGCTGATTTTTTGGTTGAATGTTCATGGACTGAGAAGGGTTTGGAGGAGATACGCCCGGAGGAGTGTGTAAACCCTCCCTCGATTGAGGAGGCAGAAAAGGAGGACTGGATTTTGCATGTAGATGGAGCAGCAATGTTGGCCCAGATGACAACCCAAGAGGGGGGGGGGGGGGGTGAATTGGGTTCTTTAAAAAATTTAACCTCTTAAAAAAAATGTTTGCTTAAGATGAATGAAAGTAAATGCAATGCAAATATAAAGCACAATCAATGAGATAGAGATAGAGATAGAGACAATAGAAGCACGACAAACACAAAGATTTTATAGTGGTTCGGTGTATCCAACACCTACGTCCACTCCCAAGATCCACTTGGGTCCACACTATAATCTCCTCGATTACAGCCGAGTTGTTTTACAAGCTCACAACCCAAACTTGTTGTTTTACCCGGGATCACAATGAACCCAGCCGGTTTTTCGGGCTCACCAGCACACAACCCTAAACTCAAGCTATTCTAGCTTGACCCGAGGTTAACAACCTCCACTAGTTCAATCCCCTTGATTGAACTAGGCACAAACAAAAAGAATATAGTTTTTCAAAGATACACAGCTCCTCAATGAGCAAATATTCAAGAATAAGTAAACAAGTTTAGAAAAGCCTGATTTGAAGTTGTTTGGCTTTGAGCTTTTCTTCTTTTCCTCTTCTCTCTTCTCCCTTTGGAATGATGAATCAAGCCTCAGCTTTAATCCCTCACAGTCGTTGCAGTTGAGAAGATTGGAAATGGAAGAAACAGAGCTTTTTCTTCAATTTGGGAAATCCACCGATTTTTGATTTGAGACGCCTTGGATTCCTCTTTGAGCTTTTTGGAGTGGAAGGATTTGAGTTTGAAGGATTTTCTCTTGAGATTCAGGCTCAGGGTTTCTCGGATTTTTGATTTGAAATTTCTATTTTTTCGTCTCTCTTTTCTCTCTTTCTTTTTTTTCAAACGGGTGTTTTCCCCTTTTTATAGATTTTCTTCAATCCATTTTTGGGATGAAACTAGCCGTTGGAGTGTACCTGGAAACAAAATATATCCGTTAGAAATTAGGTAAAATGGAAATATTACCGTTAGAGCTGATCTGGCATTTTAAATTTCCATCCCAGTCAGGTTGGAGTCGGCTCCAACTTTTCAGGTGTCGGCTCCAGATCGTTTTACCAAAAATAGAAATTTTCGAGTTCGTTGAGGAGTCGGCTCCGAAAAGTAAGTGTCGGCTCGCCATCGTCAGGTGTCGGCTCCCGAAAACTGTAGGTGTCGACTCCAGGATGCTCAAAAAATCAACGTTCTGTCCCCGCATCGGAGTCGGCTCCAGACACTGTAAGTGTCGACTCCGAAACTCTAGGTGTCGCTCCAAAACTCTAGTGTCGGCTCCGGATCGTATCAAAAATCAGATTAAAATTGAATTGGCCATGGGGTCGGCTCCAGACTTTCTAGGTGTCGACTCCAAGCTCTGAAACTTTGAAATCTCTGATTTGTATTTGATTCAAAATTCATTTCTTAATTCCTTTAAATTGATCAAATAAATTTAAGTCCTGAAACACTTATAAAATCCATTAGTCAATTCCTTTATTAATCATCAAAATCAATAAATGGATCAACAATCTCCCCCTTTTTGATGATTATAAAAACATTGAGTATATGCATAGAATTCTTAAATTAAAAAATTATCAAGGAAGTGATCTTCACGAGTAAGCTCCCCCTGAATAAGGTAGCTCCCCCTATGAAGTTCAAATTATTCTTCCTCTTACTTTACATATTTGGTACTTAAGATTTCTTTGCATAGTCAAATCAATTTGATTATTAATCCACATCAATTAAATAACTCAATATATTAATCAATTAACTTCATTAATGTTTTCATATTAATCAATTAATGCAACATAACTTTCTCCCCCTTTAATGCAATTAACAATATAACTTTCTCCCTCTTAATGCATATACAACCATAATTCTCTCCCCTTTTTTGTAATCAACAAAAAGGTAAAGAATATTTCATAATGCATCAAAAGATAATTTTCATTGCATCAAAAGATAATTTCATTTCAACAAAAGTCAAGTATTACATCAAAATACATTCATCAAAATATATCCTTCATTACATCATTACATCAACATCATAAACTTCATTACATCAAAATGTAAATTACATTTCATCAATTACATTAAGATAAACATTAAACATTCATTACATCAAAAGTTCTTCCTCACTATTCTTGTTAAATGATCTACAATATTTTTCATTCCATCACATTGAAGCTTAACATAGTCTTTAAGTCTCTCATCAACAAATGTGCAAGCTGTTGAGATTTTATCTTGAAGCTCGGCGTTGCACCTTGAATAAGTTTCACTATCTCCACAAATCTCTTTAAGTTCTTCAAAGATATTCTTTAAATCACCACTTAAAGATTCTGCAGAGGAGTTGAGAGTTGATTCAATTTTTGCAATCCGATCATCAAGTGAATAAAGTGATTCTTTTATATTCATGAACTGACTGTCAAACTCATCCTTCTGAGCAGCAAACAAACTTTTTAATTGCTCCATTTGAAGGTCTGAGAATCCAGCTGAAGAAGTGGATGGTTGATCATTAACATGTGCAGGTGCAGGAGCAGGAATGGGACTCCTAGGCTGTGGAGAAGGAACCCTAACTGATGGTCCAGCCTCGCAAGGCTCAGAAACTCTCGGCACAGGGGCTCTCTCATCAAGGTGTCCTTTCCTATCCCACTGTCCATTCACTTTAGCAAAACCCATCCGATGCAATGTTGCCAAACTATAGTAGTCGGTGTGCCTCAGGTTCTTAGATGGTTCATTCTCTTGAATTACAACCCCTTGGCTCTTGAAAACCATAGTAAGCACCATGCCATACGGTAGGGATGATCTTCTCCTCCCTCCAGCTTCCGCCATATAAAATATCATCATAGCTGCAAGGTTGATTGGCTGTCCAGTCAAAACACTATCCATAACAACAATGTCTCGCTCCGAGACATACTCAAACCGACCAGTCTTCGGAAACAAGATCCTACTGCAAATGTTGTGTAATAATCTCAATTCCAAAGGTAATTGATTAGCTCTTATCTCCTCAAACTCTGTCACTTCCCTTCCTAACATCCTTGAAAGAGCCGCTGACCTATCACTGTGCATGTCAGCTGCTAAACCGGTAATTGGGATGCTAAGGAGGTTTCCAAGCTTTTGAAAGGTAAGGTGAATCCTCTTATTTCTTACTGAGCTAACTAAACCGCCATCACCTCTAGCCAAATTAAAATAAAATTCTTTTACTAAGGCTGGATAAGTGGGAACATCTAGAGAGCAGAGCTTATCCCAGCCCATTTCCTTTAATTGCCTACCGATTGAGAAACCCTCGGTTTCAAACAGATCAAAATCAATCTTTCTCCCCATTGTGATAACCCTCCCGGCTAAGGTATCTACCTGAGTGGAAGAGGTGTTGGGGTTGTCTGAATCCGTGGACGAATCACTGCTTGGAGTCGGCTCACGAGCGGGACGATGCGCGGACCATTTTCCCGTGGTCACCGGCGCTCCAATCACTGATTCCCTCCTTTTGGGTGCCATTAGATCTTTGGAAAGTTTCGATTTGGATGGAATTAGAGGTGGGGAAGTTTTGGAAGAATTTTGGAAGAGTTTGGTTAGGATTGAGAAGTTATGAAATGATGAGGTGTCGACTCTGCCCTAATAAATCAATTTTGGAATCCCAGGTGTCGACTCCCGCAAAGTCGGGTGTCGACTCCAAATCGCTAACACAGTCAGCGCTCGAACTGGAGTCGGCTCCACTTATACGGGTGTCGGCTCCAAGGTCAGGGACCGAGAGCGACACAGTCAGAGGTGTCGACTCCTCATTCTGAGGTGTCGACTCCAAAGACAGTTTCAGAAAAAAATAATTGAGATTCAAATGACTGAAACTTGTCAAAAAGAGTTCAATAAAAATTTCAAAAAATCTTTGAAATATCAAGGATCAAATAGCTCAAATGACTAGATAATTTGTCCTTAAAATTGTGAGAGGATTTTCAAGAAATTTATAGAAATCTAGATTCTCATTCCTTAGGGTTTCAAAATCACTCTAAAGGTCACATATTCCTAATTCACCTCTAAGATAACAAAATCTCTCTTCACTCAAGGGTTTTGTAAATATGTCAGCTAATTGTTCCTCTGTATTAACATATTCAAGACAGATTTCATTATTAGCTACATGTTCTCTTATGAAATGATATCTAATTTCAATGTGTTTTGTTCTTGAATGTTGAATTGGATTTTTAGTCAAATTTATTGCACTCGTGTTATCACATCTAATTGGTGTTTTATCAAGGGTTATGCCATAATCTTCAAGTTGCCTCTTAATCCAAAGGATTTGAGCACAGCAACTTCCAGCTGCAACATACTCTGCTTCAGCAGTAGATAATGCAACCGAATTTTGCTTTTTGCTAAACCAAGAGATTAAGTTACATCCTAAGAATTGACATGCACCACTTGTGCTTTTTCTATCTAATTTACATCCAGCATAGTCAGAATCAGAATATGCAATTAAATTTAAAGTTGAGTCTCTAGAGTACCATAAACCTACATTTTTAGTTCCACTTAAATATCTTAAAATTCTTTTTACAGCAATTAAGTGAGATTCTTTAGGTTCAGATTGAAATCTAGCACATAAACATACTGCAAACATAATATCTGGTCTACTAGCTGTTAAGTAAAGAAGAGATCCAATCATACCTCTATAATGTTTTTGATCTACTTTCTTACCATCTTCATCTTTGTCCAATTTGCACGAAGGACTCATAGGAGTTCCAAGTGGCTTGATTGACTCCATTCCAAACTTCTTGAGCAGTTCTTTTGTGTATTTGGCTTGATTGATGAAAATTCCTTCTTTGCTTTGTTTGATTTGAAGTCCTAGGAAGAAGTTGAGTTCTCCCATCATACTCATTTCAAACTCACCCTGCATCAACTTAGCAAATTCTTGACATAACAAGTTGTTAGTAGCACCGAATACAATATCATCGACATATATTTGTACTACTAATAAATCTTTATCTTTTCTTTTCAAAAATAATGTTTTATCAACATTTCCTCTTACAAAATCATTTTCAATTAAAAATTTACTTAATCTTTCATACCAAGCTCTAGGTGCCTGTTTCAAACCATATAGTGCTTTGTGTAATTTAAAAACATGATTTGGAAATTCATGATCTTCAAAACCAGGTGGTTGTTCAACAAACACTTCCTCATTTATAAATCCATTTAAAAATGCACTTTTAACATCCATTTGAAATAAATTGATATGCATATGACATGCAAATGCAAGTAATAATCTAATTGCTTCAAGTCTAGCTACAGGTGCAAAAGTTTCATCAAAATCAATTCCTTCTTCTTGATTATATCCTTTTGCAACTAATCTAGCTTTGTTTCTAATTACTATGCCATTTTCGTCTAATTTATTTCTAAATACCCATTTTGATCCTATAACAGAATGATCTTTAGGTCTATCTACAAGAGTCCAAACATTATTCCTAGTAAATTGATTTAATTCTTCTTGCATAGCTAACATCCAATTATTATCTTTTTCTGCTTCTTCAATAGTTTTAGGTTCAATTTGAGATACAAATGCAAGATGATTATTGATGTTTCTCATTGATGATCTAGTTCTTACTCCTTGAGATGGATCACCTATAATTAATTCTCTTGGATGACCATAGGCATATCTCCAATCTCTAGGTAGATCTATATCATTATGATTTGCATCAACAACATCAACACTAGGAGAATCATTATCTTTAGCTTCTTGTTCATGATCTGAAGATACATCTATATTCAATTTTTCAATATCTCTTTCTAGAATGTTTGTATCTTCCTCATCATCAATCTTTTCAGAACTTGATGCTAAAGATTCATCAAAGATTACATGAATAGATTCTTCTACAATTAAGTTTCTCTTGTTAAATACTCTATAGGCTTTACTAGATGTTGAATATCCTAAGAAAATGCCTTCGTCAGATTTTGCATCAAATTTTTCTAGATTATCTTTGCCATTATTATGAATGAAACACTTACAACCAAATGCATGAAAATAACTTATGTTTGGTTTTCTATTATTCCATAGTTCATAAGGTGTTTTCTTAATTATTGGCCTAATTAGAGCTCTATTAAGAATGTAGCATGCCGTGTTTATAGCTTCCGCCCAAAAGTATTTTGGTAGGTTGCTTTCACATAGCATGGTACGGGCCATGTCTTCTAAGGTTCTATTTTTCCTTTCAACTACTCCATTTTGTTGCGGTGTTCTAGGTGCAGAAAAATTATGATGAATGACATTTTCTATGCAAAAGTTTTCAAATAAATGATTTTCAAATTCAGTGCCATGATCACTTCTTAGAGACACTATGGTGTTGTTTTTCTCATTTGTGACCTTCTTGAAGAATTTCAGAAATAATGGAAAGGTCTCATCCTTATGAGCTAAAAATAATACCCAAGTGTATCTAGAATAATCATCTACAATCACAAGACCATATTTCTTTCCTCCTAGACTTGTGGTTCTAGTAGGTCCAAAAAGATCCATGTGAAGTAGTTCAAGTGGCCTAGAAGTGGAAACAATATTTTTAGTTTTGAAAGAATTTCTAGTTTATTTTCCAAATTGACATGCATCACAAATTTTATTATTTTCAAAATCTAGTTGTGGAAGTCCTTTTACTAAATCCATTCTAATTAATTTTGAAATAAGGTGTGTGCTTGCATGACCTAATCTACGATGCCACAACCAACCAATCTCATTCATATTAGCATTATTAGCAACTAAGCAATGATTACTAGTAGACAAATTGTCTAAATCAATCAGGTATACATTGCCATTTCTATTTCCAATAAAAATAATGCTATTATCAATGGGATTAGAAACTGTGCATATAGAAGATTCAAATGATACTTTAAAACCTTTATCACATAATTGACTAATGCTAATTAAATTATGTTTTAAACCATTAACATATAAGACATTTTCAATATATGTGGAGGGAGTTATTTGAATGTTACCAAACCCAAGATTTGGCCTTTGCCATTATCACCAAATGTAACTACTCCTCCTCTTTTGCTTTCAAGGGTGATGAATTGATCCTTGTCACCCGTCATGTGCCTTGAGCAGCCGCTATCGAGATACCACTTTCTCTTTGATCTTTTGGCCGCAAGACACTCCTACAAAAATAATTAAGTCTTATATTTAGGTACCCAAGCCTTCTTGGGTCTTCATGGTTAGTAGCATAAAAGACTGTTCCTTTGGGAACCCATATCTTCTTTCCTTTATTATTTAACTTCTTGTCAATGTTCTTAAAATTGCATTCAAAAACTTTGTGTCCCTTCTTGTTACAGTAATGACATGTAACATTATCATTGTTTTGTTCTTTCTAAAAAAGTTTTTGACAAATTTTTGCTTTAAGTTAGGTCTATAACCTAAACCAGCCTTATCATATACGGCTCTTTGATTACTTAACAATAAATTAAGTTTTTCAGAACTATAAGTGAATTTATCAACAATATTTTTATATTTATCAACTTCCTTTTTTAATTTATCATTTTCATTTGAAATTGATTCCTTTTCTTTTGTCAAATTTTTTTTAGATTTCAGCACTTTAGTTTCATTAATAAGATTTTCTTTTTCTTTAATGAAAGTTAAATTTTTATTTTTCAAAACCTTATATTCTTTTTCAAAACTTTGAAATCACCAACAAGTTCATTAAAAGCATCAAACAATTCATCACAAGGATTTTCGGAACTTACCTCACTGTCGTCGTTTGTCATAAAGCAAATGTTTGCAACTTCCTTTTGATCTTCCTCTGAAGAAGATTCATCACTATCACTCCAGGTTGCAACATAGGCTTTCTTCTTTTCCTAAAGGTCTTTTTCAGTTGAGGACAATCATATCTATAATGCCCCGGTTTCTTACATTCATAGCAAATCAAGGGCTCTTTCTCTTTGTTCTTGTCCTTATCTTTTTCTTTTTCTCCTTCCATCTTAGCTCCAAATTTCTTTTTGTGGAAGGGTTTCTTTCTCCTCATGAATTTTTTGAATTTTTATGCTAGAAGAGCTGTATCATCATCATCATCATCATTTTCACTACAGCTCTCCTCACTTTCAGCAGTCTTAAGACCTATGGTCTTTTTCTTTTTCACATCCTCTTCCATGTGCTGCTTCATGGTCAATTCATGGGTCATTAGGGATCCTAGAAGCTCTTCTAAGGGTAAGGTATTGAGGTCCTTTGCTTCTTGGATTGCTGTCACCTTCGCTTCCCACGTTCTTGGAAGTGACATGAGAATTTTACAAACAAGTTCAGAGTTAGAATATGTTTTGCCTAAACTTTTCAAACCATTTACAATATCAGTAAATCTAGTGTACATGCATGCTATAGTTTCAGTTTGTTCCATGCTAAATAGTTCATATTTGTGCACTAGAATATTGATCTTAGATTCTTTAACTTGATTGGTACCCTCATGGGTAACCTCTAATCTATCCCAAATCTCCTTTGCAGAATTACATGTGGAGATTCTATTAAATTCATTAGCATCTAAAGAGCAATACAAGACATTCATGGCCTTAGCATTGAGCTGTGCCATTTTTCTATCATTATCATTCCAATCCCTTTCAAGTTTAGGAACAATTAGTGCCATCAATGTGTGTGGGTGTACTAGGTCCATTAGTTATAACACCCCATAATTCATAATCAGAGGCTTGAATGAATATCCTCATTCTTGCTTTCCAATATGAATAGTTGGAACCAATAAATAGGGGAGGTCTATTCGTAGAATGACCTTTGGCAAATGATCCAACATGAGTTGCCATTTGGATCTTTAGCTCTTGATCGTGTGATCAAAATCTAATGAGCACTTGCTCTGATACCAATTGTTGGCCCATATGATAACCCAAGAGGGGGGGGGGGTGAATTGGGTTCTTTAAAAATTTAACCTCTTAAAAAAAATGTTTGCTTAAGATGAATGAAAGTAAATGCAATGCAAATATAAAGCATAATCAATGAGATAGAGATAGAGATAGAGACAATAGAAGCACGACAAACACAAAGATTTTATAGTGGTTCGGTGTATCCAACACCTACGTCCACTCCCAAGATCCACTTGGGTCCACGCTATAATCTCCTCGATTACAGCCGAGTTATTTTACAAGCTCACAACCTAAACTTGTTGTTTTACCCGGGATCACAACGAACCCAGCTGGTTTTTCGGGCTCACCAACACACAACCCTAAACTCAAGCTATTCTAGCTTGACCCGAGGTTAACAACCTTCACTAATTCAATCCCCTTGATTGAACTAGGCACAAACAAGAAGAATATAGTTTTTCAAAGATACACAGCTTCTCAATGAGCAATTATTCAAGAATAAGAAAACAAGTTTAGAAAAGCCTGATTTGAAGTTGTTTGGCTTTGAGCTTTTCTTTTTTTTTTTTCTTTTCCTCTTCTCTTCTTCTCCCTTGGAATGATGAATCAAGCCTCAGCTTTAATCCCTCACAGTTGTTGCAGTTGAGAAGATTGGAAATGGAAGAAACGGAGCTTTTTCTTCAATTTGGGAAATCCATCGATTTTTGATTTGAGACGCCTTGGATTCCTCTTTGAGCTTTTTGGAGTGGAAGGATTTGAGTTTGAAGGATTTTCTCTTAAGATTCAGGCTCAGGCTTTCTTGGATTTTTGATTTGAACTATTTCTATTTTTTTGTCTCTCTCCTTCTTCTCTCTATTCCACTTTTTTTTTTTTCAAACGGGTGTTTTCCCCCTTTTTATAGATTTTTTTCAATCCGTTTTTGGGATGAAACTAGCCGTTGGAATGTACCTAAAATAAAATATATCCGTTAGAAATTAGGTAAAATGGAATTATTACCATTAAAGCTGATCTGGCATTTTAAATTTTCATTCCAGTCAGGTTGGAGTTGGCTCCAACTATTCAGGTGTTGGCTCCAGATCGTTTTACCAAAAATAGAAATTTTCGAGTTTGTTGAGGAGTCGGCTCCGATAAAGTAAGTGTCAGCTTGCCATCGTCAGGTGTCGGCTCCGAAAACTGTAGGTGTCAACTCCAGGATGCTCAAAAAATCAACGTTCTGTCCCCACATCGGAGTCGGCTCTAGACACTGTAAGTGTCGACTCCGAAACTCTAGGTGTCAACTCCGAAACTCTAGGTGTCGGCTCTGAATCATATCAAAAATCAGATTAAAATTGAATTGGCCATGGGGTCAGCTCCAGACTTTCTAGGTGTCGACTCCAAGCTCTGAAACTTTGAAATCTCTGATTTGTATTTGATTCAAAATTCATTTCTTAATTCTTTAAATTGATTAAATAAATTTAAGTCCTGAAATGCTTATAAAATCCATTAGTAATCAAATAAATATACTCAATTCCTTTATTAATCATCAAAATCAATAAATGGATCAACAAGCAAATTCTAGGGAAGCGGAGCCGGACTCATTCTTGCGAGCCCTGAAGGGGAAGTGGTGGAGCATGCTCTTAGATTTTAGTTCCCGGCAACTAATAACCAGGCGGAGTATGAAGCCCTGTTAGCAGGAATAAGGTTGGCTCAGGAGTTAGGTGCAGGGCGTTTAAGGGCCTTCACGGACTCTCAGCTTATTTCTGGGTAGATCACTGGGGAGTACGAAGCTAGGGATCCGACCATGTCTCGTTACCTGAGTAAGGTGCAATTCCAAACCTCTCAGTTCTCTTACTTCAGTGTCAGCTACATTCCCTGAGCGGAGAATGCTAGGGCCGACGCACTATCCTGTCTAGCCACTTCGGCCGACGAGATGCTGGGAAGAACATATGTGGAGCACCTCCAGGCCCCAAGCATTGAAGTTGCGGATGAAGCACTGCCAGTTAAGCAAGAGCCCTCCTGGATGGACGCCTACATCGATATTTGACCGATGGCACTCTTCCAGAGAACCCCGATGAGGCCAAGCTACTCAGGTGGAGGGCCCCGAGGTTCTTGATGATGGATGGGAAGCTTTATCGAAGATCATTCTCATACCCGATCCTCAGGTACGTGGGACCAGCAGAATCAGACTACATCCTGTGGGAGATCCATGAAGGCATCTGCGGAAGTCACCTGGGGGGCAGAGCCCTAGCTTACAAGGCCCTACGGCAGGGGTACTTTTGGCTGACCATAAAGGAGGATGCAGCCGAGTTCGTTAAGAGATGTGATAGCTGTCAGCACCATGCTAATATCCAGTGACAGCCGACGTCTCAGTCAACCCCCTTGGTGGCACCCTGGCCCTTCACCCAGTGGGGTATGGATATCCTGGGACCATTTCCCCCAGCCTTCGGACAGCGAAAGTTCCTCCTGGTAGCCGTTGATCACTTCACCAAGTGGATTGAAGCCGAGGCCCTTGCTAAGATCACAGAAAGCAAGGTGAGATCCTTCTTTTGGAAGTCCATTATATGCCGGTTCGGACTAGCACACACCCTGGTCATGACAATGGCCGGCATTTTGACAACATGCCCTTCTGGGAATTCTGCTCCGAACTGGGCATCCGCCAGAAATTCACTTCCGTCGGGCACCCTCAGACCAACGGGGCGGCCGTGGTAACTAATCGAATCATTCTCCAAGGACTGAGAACTCGGCTGGATGACTGTAACGGACGGTGGGTGGAGGAGCTCCCCAATGTGCTGTGGGCCTACCACACAACGCCGCGAGCCCCCACCGGTGAGACCCCATTCAGCCTAGTCTTTGGGTTCGAAGTTATCATCCCGGTAGAGGTTGGCTCACCGAGCCCTCGGGTAGAGTCGTACAACGAGGAAGACAACCCAGACTGGCTGCGAGCCAACCTCGACCTGGTGGAGGAAATGCGAGACCGAGCGTGACTTCGGATGGTAGTCTACCGGCAATGGGTCGCCAAATATTACAACGCCCGCGTGCGTCCCAGGACTTTCCTGCCGGGAGACCTGATCCTTCGACGAGCTGAAGTCTTGAGGCCGACGGAAGGAGGTAAGTTGGCTCCGAACTGGGAAGGACCTTACCGGATCACCGAAGCGCTCCGCCATGGAGCATACAAGATTGAAGAGCTAGATGGGAAACCACTTCCCCGGACGTAGAACGCTGACAATCTCCGTCGCTATTATCAGTAGTACATCCCTTTCTTACATTAAATATCTTGCTTGTATTCTTTGGGTCTTCACCCGTCATTTCGTATTAATGAATGTGGGTTCTAGTACCTCAGTGTAGCAATTTAAGCCCGACCCCGGTCGGCACAAAAGCCCTAGGCCAGCTAGGCACAAAGCCCAATGTACCACTGGCAGAGCGGCGTGCTGCTGGCTCTCAGCAACTTAAGCCCGACCCCGGTCGGCACAAAAGCCTTGGGCCAGTGAGGCACAAAGCCCAGTGTACCACTGGCAAAGCGGTGTGCTGCCGGCTCTCAGCAACTTAAGCCCGACCCCGGTCGGCACAAAAGCCCTTGGCCAGCCAGGCACAAAGCCTAGTATACCACTGGCAGAGCGGCGTGCTGCCGGCTCTCAGCAACTTAAGCCCAACCCCGTCGGCACAAAAGGCCTGGGCCAGCCAGGCACAAAGCCTAGTGTACCACTGGCAGAGCGGCGTGTTGCCAGCTCTCAGCAACTTAAGCCCGACCCCGGTCGGCACAAAAGCCCTGGGCCAGCCAGGCACAAAGCCCAGTGTACCACTGGTAGAGCGGCGTGCTGCCGGCTCTCAGCAACTTAAGCCCGACCCCAGTCGGCACAAAAGCCCTGGGCCAGCCAGGCACAAAGCCCAGTCTACCACTGGCAGAGCGGCGTGCTGCCGGCTCTCAGCAACTTAAGCCCGACCCTGGTCGGCACAAAGCCCTAGGCCAGCCAGGCACAAAGCCCAGTGTACCACTGGCAGAGCGGTGTGCTGCTGGCTCTCAGCAACTTAAGCCCGACCCCGATCGGCACAAAAGCCCTGGGCCAGCCAGGCATAAAGCCCAGTGTACCACTGGCAGAGCAGCGTGCTGCCGGCTCTCAGCAGCTTAAGTCTGACCCCAATCGGCACGAAAGCCCTGGGCTAGCCAGGCACAAAACCTTGCGTACCGTTGGCAAAGCAACGTGCAAGCAGCTCGGGAGGCTCGATTTTATCTTGACCTTCGAGTCCTACGCTCTGTTGGGAACTAGGAGTTCGTACCTCCCGACCCCAAGATCCGGTCCTACGAAGCTAAGTTGAGTCTATCTAAAGGTAAGTTACGGATTGCTCGACACCGACGAAGCCCCTAAGGGTCCCACGTCGGCTGCCAAAGAGTTTGAAGTGACAGTTGCAATCAAGCAGAGATAAATTTCATTGAAAAGAGTGTATTTCATTAATTTGAAAGTATTTACAAAATGCCGAACACGTCGGGCTCACAAAAACAAAATACAGTATGGGGCTCATGAGTCAGCAGGTGCATCCTCATCATCAGACGAGCCCATCTCAGAGAGGCGGTCTGGCTCCACTTCAAGGGCCTGGGGAAAATTTAAGTCTCTGGCCACCTTTTCCTTCCCACGCTAGAACCCTTGAAGATATGCCCCCATCGAAGCTTCGGTTAGCTCCTCCATGAAATGCTCGGACGCCCGAAATTCTTCAATAACTCTGACGGTCCTGATTTTGACAGCTGCCTCCACCTCAGTCGCTAGAGCTCCCCTCTCAGTAGCCAGGGCGGCCACTGCTATCCTCTCGGCCTCCAGGGCTAGATTCCTTTCCTCCTCCGCTCCCTTCGCCCTTTCTTCGGCCTCCCTCATTTTCTCCTTCGCCATCCTTGCCATTTCCTTGGCCTCACTCACCTGACTCTCGGCCGCTTGGATGGTTGTGACTAATTCAGAGATGTGCAGGTCCCTAGCCGCGATGGCATTCTCGGCCTCCATGAGCTGGTTGAGGGCCGCCCGCAGGCGGTTGGACTCAATCTCTGCCTGGCTCTCGGCCACTTTTATTTCATCAGCTCGGGCGGTCTTGGCTGATTCTAAGGCCTTCTCTGCCGTTTCTGCTTGAGCGCGAGCGTCCTCGGCCTCTTTTTGGGCCTCCCGCACAATGGTCTTTTCTCCGTGGATAACTTCCCTGGCGATAGCTAGGGAGTTGGCAACCTGCATGTGAGCCCCATGTCAAAAAGAAAAGGAAGAGCAAAAAGAAATTCGAAAGCAGAGAGCGGATAGTCTAACTACCTTGACTAAGGCCGCGTAGGATTCACGGAAGAAGGTAGTCACCTTCAGGTGGCTGAGCTCCTCCTGTACCTCCGATACGAGGATTGACGAGATGAGCCACTCCACCCGGAGCCCATCGTCTAGGATAGAGTCCGAGACAGCCCCCACCTAGCCTTACTCCCTCCGGCAGCTCCGGCGGCCTTGGATTCGGCGCATGGAGAGCTGCTCGTTGGCGTCCTCTCCGGAGGTGGGCCTGCTGTCTACAATGGTCCCTCGCCCCAATCCATTGCAGCTTCAGTGGGGGCTGGTTCGTAGGGGGCAGGAGACCCCCCCACCGCTGCTGGCTCCTCTGCGGCTGGCTCTTCCATGACCGGCTCTGCCTCCATGGCCGACTCCCCCATGATCGCCGGCTCCCTCGCGGCCGGTGTCTCAGTGGCCACTCCATCACTTGCGGTCCTTTCAGTTGGGGCGTCGACCGTCAAGTCTATCTCTGGGGCGACCGAAGGCTCCTGCGGTGCGGATGGCTCGAGTGCCCGCACTATCGGGCGTTTTGAATCTGGTGCTCGCCGCCCCTCGCTCGGTTCCTCTCGGGCCTTCCTTTTGGCGGCGGCCTTCATGAGTCAGCGCGCTGGGATTTTCATAGCTGCGCAGTATCGACCGGGGTAAAAAAAAAACGATGAGCGAGAGCAAGGGCAAGACTTTGGTTAAGTACAGGGAGACTTACCAAACTGGGAGATAAGTCCCGCCGACCGGAGGTTTTCCTCTATCAGGAGCAGGCTGTACCGAGGAATTTCGGTGGACAACAGCTGCCCTAGCGCCTCTCTATCTCCAGGGTGGACAGTAGAGTTTGCATTACCTCGAGGGTCAGGGTCTCCCCATCGGGACTTTACTTGGCCAATGTTGGCGAAGAAAAACCAAGATTTTCAGCCTTTAACGGAAGAAGGGAAAGGAGTTTAAGGACGCGGTGGGGCCTAGGCTGGAACAGCCACCAACCTTTCTGAGATAGGAGGATATAAAAGGAACGGAAGAGAGAGACTCGCGGGGTGATGTGGAGGTGATGGCAAAGGATAACGAATGCACAAATGACACACAAGGAATTTGGGACCAACTGGGAAGGAGTTAAGGAATAATAGTCAAGGAGGTTAACGAAGAAAGGATGAAAGGGTAAGCGGAGGCCCACTCTCAGAGAAATCTCATAGATGGCCATCCGGCCCGGTCGGGATGAGATCACCCTATCGTCAGGGGTCGGGAGATAGAGCTCAATATCCCGAGGAATTTGGTAACGGGCCTGGATGTTCGCCAAATCGTTGCTCGTTACCGTGGAGGCGGCCCCTTCCAGGGATTTCGCCACCACACTCGAGGAGGTGCCGGCCCTCGCCTAGCGAACTCTCGATGGATTCCAGCCAGCCGCCGCCGGGCGCCTCCCTACGGGAGCCTCCCCAGCGACCCGCCGCTGGGCTAGAGGGACGTGATCCTCCGGATCGGAGGACCACTCAAGGGGAGAAGAAGGAGGAGAAGGAGAAGCTTGAGGCCTCTCGGGCGAAGAACGATTCTTCGAATCGTCCTCCGCAGACCAAGACTGGGAACTCATTGCAAGACGAAAGATTGAAGAAACCTAAGAGGAACAAAGAGCTAACCTGGGAAGGAAGGTGACGAACGCAAGCTCTTGAGTTGTAGAGGGAACCAGGAAGCGGAAAATCAGAAAGCAGGGGAAGAAGACGACGATACCAGGAATAGAATCACCGCTTTCGACCCTCTACTCAGATTTTATTTAGTTTCAAATTGTCCCGCCATGCCTCGACTGCCACGCGGGCTCCCATAGCGAGCTAAATTGCCAAGGTAATCGCTGAGCGCAGGATATGATTCATTTCTGGCCAATGGTATGACACCGATGATGTTGCCGTTATGATGGGTAATGATGGCACAACTTTCCTCACAAACTTCGACGGATAAACCCTGCTTCGAGGATGATTGCCGCAAATCGGGTGGACAGCATTGGCCGCCCTATCACATCCCTGTACTGCCCGCATAAAGTCACTGCAGTGCCTATAGACACGCGTCTGGAGGTAGTTCACAAGGGATGGGGATCAACCATTTGGGAGGTGACACCCCTTTCACTTTACCGGGGCGGGCCCACTCCGTCTCAGGGGTGAGGGGGCATCTGATATGGCTGATCCTACACCGTTAGAATGAACGGAAAAGATAGCGGCAGCTGACGGGAGCTATATCAACCCCCGGGACCTCCCTCTCGGTCTTGGGGCACATGAACAGTACATCAACCCCCGAGACCTACGTCTCGGTCTTGGGGCACATGAACAGTACATCAACCCCCGAGACCTACCTCTCGGTCTCGGGGCACATGAACAGTATATCAACCCCCGAGACCTACCTCTCGGTCTCGGGGCACATGAACAGTACATCAACCCCCGAGACCTACCTCTCGGTCTCGGGGCACATGAACAGTATCAACCCCTGGGACCTCCCTCTCGGTTTCGGGCACATGAACAGTACATCAACCCCCGAGACCTACCTCTCGGTCTCGGGGCACATGAATAGTGTATCAACCCCCGGGACCTCCCTCTCGGTCTCAGGGCACATGAACAGTACATCAACCCTCGAGACCTACCTCTCGGTCTCGGGGCACATGAATAGTGCATCAACCCCTGAGACCTACCTCTCAGTCTCGGGGCACATGAATAGTGTATCAACCCCTGGGACCTCCCTCTCGGTCTCGGGGTACATGAACAATACATCAACCCCCAAGACCTACCTCTCGGTCTCGGGGCACATGAACAGTGCATCAACCCCGAGACCTACCTCTCGGTCTCGGGGCACATGAACAGTGTATCAACCCCCGGGACCTCCCTTTCGGTTTTGGGGCACATGAGCAGTACATCAACCCCCGAGACCTACCTCTCGGTCTCGGGGCACATGAACAGTGTATCAACCCCCGGGACCTCCCTCTCGGTCTCGAGGCACATGAATAGTGCATCAACCCCCGAGACCTATCTCTCGGTCTCGGGGCACATGAACAGTGTATCAACCCCCGGGACCTCCCTCTCGGTCTTGGGGCACATGAACAGTACATCAACCCCCGAGACCTACCTCTCGGTCTCGGGGCACATGAACAGTGTATCAACCCCCAGGACCTCCCTCTTGGTCTCGGTGCACATGAACAGTAATTTAACCCCCGAGACCTACCTCTCGGTCTCGGGGCACATGAACGGCATCTCAATCCCTGATGCATGGTTAGGTTATTCTAGGCCACCTGGCGTGCCCACATAATCCACCGCACATCTGTGGCAGAAGGTGGCCATACCTTATAACGGCGTATGATCCGTTGTGTCTCTGTCACTGTGCATGGCCATACCCCGTTACGGTATTCGGATCACCACCTGCCCGTTGCTGTGCATGATCATATCCAGTGGTGGAACGCACCAGACGCGACCCTAGACGCGAGACACCTGTGAGGTCATACTGATAGGTAACTCATGATGCATCCGGTGTGTACAATGACAGTACGACCTGTCATCATCGGCCCCGTATTTTGTCCGTTATTGAACTGGGCTCCTAAGAATAAGTGATCGTGGGAATAGAAAGAGAACATTTGAACAGGTATAAAAGCACGCGCCCACTGTAAGGATCCTTAAACTCTGGTTTTCTAGTTTTCTTCCTACTAGCAAAAACCCTAACTGCTTCAGCTCCCTTCAGCGGAGCAGTTCTTGTCTGATCCTAAGTAACTAACTTGAGCGTCGGAGGTTCCCCACCAGAGCATCTGGTCTCCAGGGACTTTTCTTGCAGGAGTTCGAAGAGAAGGACGTCCGTCTTTCCTGACGCTTGAAGAAGGTGACTTGGCGTCATCAGAAACCATTTGCCCTAAAAACCTCAAGTGAAAGTAAATTGATGGTAAATGACTATAAATATTTTAATCTATCTTTTCATTTGATATGAGATTATGCTTGAGTGTTATAGTGCTGCTTGGAAGACCATCTCTCTTTCCCTAAGAGTCTTTTTTTTTTATTCATCTATTTTAGAAAAAAGTTAACTGACAAATTATTTTGCTCAAATAGGCATGTCCTTGGTGCATCCACAGATCTGTATTCATCGGTCCTCTCATCAAATCAACCTCCTCATGAAAGCAACTGTGTAGCCATCTTTTCTGAAGCATCGTCCTCATTTCAACATCCAACATCAGATTGCTTTGATGGAATCATCCTGATGACGCCAAGTCACTTTCTTCAAGCACCAGGAAAATGGACGTCCTTCTCACCGGACTCCTGCAAGAAAAGTCCCCGGGGACCGGATGCTCCAGTAGGGACCTTCCGACGCTCAAATCAGTCACTTGGGAACAGATGAAAATTGTTTAGCCGAAGGGAGCTAAACAGCTAGGGCTTAACTAGTAGAAAGAAGCTAGAGAAACCACAGTTCATGGATCCTTACTTACAGCATGGGCATATGCTTTTATACCTATTCGAAGATCCCCCTTCTATTCCCAAAGATTGCTGATTTCCAGGAGCCCAGTTCAATAACGGACAAAATATGAGGCTGACAATGACAGAGCGTACTATCACCGTACACGCCGAAGGCGTCCCGCACTACTGGTCAGTACGGCCTCACAGGTGTCTTGTATCTGGGGTTATGCCTAGTGCACGCCACTGCTCGATATGACCACGCACAGTAGCAGGCAGGTGGTGGACAGTATGCTGCAACGGGGTATGATCGTACATAGTGACAGACATACAATGTACCATACACCATTATGAGGTATGGTCACACCATGCCACAGATGTGCGGCGGATTATGTGGGCATGCCAGGTGGCCCAGAATGGGCCGAATTATGCGCTGGGGGTCGAGATACTGTTCAAAAGGCCCGGGGGCTATGGCTTGAGGCCGAGAGCATAACTCGAGGCCAAGCACTGTTCATGAAGCCCGAGACCGAGGGGGGTCTCAGGGGTTGAGATACTGTTCAAAAGGCCCGGGGGCTGTGGCTTGAGGCCGAGAGCGTAACTCAAGGCCAAGCACTATTCATGAAGCTCGAGACCGAGGGGGGTCTCGGGGGTTGAGATACTGTTCAAAAGGCCCGTCGAGAGCGTAACTCGAGGCCAAGCACTGTTCATGAAGCCCGAGACCGAGGGGGGTCTCAGGGGTTGAGATACTGTTCAAAAGGCCCGGGGGCTATGGCTTGAGGCCGAGAGCGTAACTCGAGGCCAAGCACTGTTCATGAAGCCCGAGATCGAGGGGGGGTCTCGGGGGTTGAGACACTGTTCAAAAGGCCCGGGGGTTGTGGCTTGAGGTCGAGAGCGTAACTCGAGGTCAAGCACTGTTCATGAAGCCCGAGACCGAGGGGGGTCTCGGGGGTGTCGAGAGAGCCTTCGTCGGTCGCCGTTATCATTGTCGTTTATTCTAACGGCGTTGGATCAGCCATATCAGATGCCCCCTCACCCCTGAGAAGGGGTGGGCCCATCCCAGTAAGGCAAAAGGGGTGTCACCCCTTAAGTGGCTGATCCCTGCCCTTTGGAAACCGCTTCCAAACACGTGCCTACGGGCGCCATGATGATTTTATGCGGGCAGTGTGGGGATGTGAAAAGGCAGCCAATACTATCCACCCGATTTGCGGCAATCGTCCTTGAAGCAGGGTTTATTCGTCAAAGTCCGTGAGGAAAGTCGCGCCATCATTACCCATCATAACGGCGACGTTAGCGGCATTCCATCATTGGCCGAAAGCAAATCGTATCTCGCGCTCAGCGGTTTTTGAGGCAGTCCATCCTATTACGGGAGTCCATGTGGTGGACAATACACGGCGGGACAATTTGAAATCGAATAAAACCCGGGTGGAGGGTTGAAGAAGGCCATTTTGTTCCTGCTATCATCGTCTTCTTCCTCTGCTTCCTTGATTTTCTGCCCCCTGGTCCTCCCTATAACCCGAGAGCCTGTGCACGTCACTTTCCTTCCCAGGTTAGTTCTTTGTTCCTTCTAGGCTTCTTTGTTCCTTCTAGGCTTCTTTGTTCCTTCTTCTCGCCATGAGTTCCCCATCCTGGTCCACGGAGGATGATTCGGAGGATCGTTCTTCGTCCGAGAGGCCTTGAGCTTCTCCTTCTCCTCCCCCTTCTCATTCTCCTCCTCTCGAATGGTCCTCTGATTCGGAGGACCACGTCCCTTTGGCCCAGCGGCGGGTCATCGGGGAGGCTCCTGCAGGGAGGCATCCAATGGCGGCTAGTAGGGTTCCGCCGAGGGGCCACCAGGCGGGGGCCAGCACCTCCTCGAGGGTGGGGGCGAAATCCCCAGAAGGGGCCACCTCCACGGTGACAGGCCAGGATTTAGCAAACATCCGGACCCGTTACCAAATCCCCCAGGACATCGGGCTTTATCTTCCAACTCCCGACGACAGAGTAATCTCCTCTCGACCGGGTCGAGTGGCTATTTACGAAATTTCCCTGTAGGTGGGCCTCCGTTTACCCCTCCCCACTTTTTTTACAAACCTCCTCGATTATTACTCTCTGACCCCTTCATAGTTGGTCCCAAACTCCCTTAGGGTCGTTAGTGCCTTCGTTGTCCTCTGCCATCACCTCCAAATTATACCTCGGGTCTCTCTCTTTCGCTCATTCTACATCCTCCGGTCTTAGAAGGGTTGGTGGCTATTTCAGCCTCGACCCGGCCGAGTCTTGAAACTTCTTCTCCCTACCTCCATCAAATGCTGGAAATCTCAGTTTTTCTTCGCCAACATTGACCAAGTTAAATTCCAGTGGGGGAACCCCGACCTCCGAAGTAATGTGAATTCCACTGTCCACCCCGGAGATAAGGAAGCGTTAGGGCAGCTGTTGGCTACCGACATCCCTCGGTACAACCTACTCCTGACGAAAGAAAACCTTCAGTCGGCGGGTCTCATTTCCCACCGTGGTAAGTCTCCCCATGCTTAACCAAAGCCTTCCTGCCCTTACTCTTGTTTGTTGGTTTTTTTTTATTGATCCTGGCCGACGTTGTGCAGCCATGAAGGTCCCAACGCGCAAACTCATGAAGGCTACGGCTAAAAAGAGGGCCCGGGAGGGGCCAAGTGAGGGGCAGCAAGCACCGACCCCGAAACGCCTGACAATGCAGGTGCCCGAGCCACCTGCACCGCAAGAGCCTTCGGCTACCCCGAAAATTGACTTGACGGTCGACACCCCGCTCGAAAGGGCAGTGGGTAAGGAGGAAGTGTGTTGCCCAGACGTAGTAGCCCAAGAGGGGGGTGAATTGGGTATTTTAAAAATTAATTTAATGGATGATATTGACTAACGCAGATATGTGCTTAATCAAAAGTTAATTTGCAGCGGTGTAGTGGAGTGCACAAAATAGAAAATACATAGATCAATCAAACACAAACACAGCAGGGTTTATAGTGGTTCGGTGCCAAACTCGGCTCCTACATCCACTCCCCAAAAACCCTTGGGAATTTCACTAATCGTATCACAACGATTACAACCCCTAGCCTTCCCCGGCTAGTCCTCTTGTTTTCACGTCACAAGGCAGCCAAATCCCCTAGCCTTCCCCGGCTAGTCCTCTTGTTTTAATGGCACAAGGAAGCCAATCCCCTAGCCTTCCCGGCTAGTCCTCTTGTTTCACTGGCACAAGGAAGCCAATCAAGAAACTAGGGTTATCTCTAACCCTAATACAAGATTTATCAAAGAAAAACAGATAGCTCCAAATATGAGCAGATATTCAAATAAGAACTTTACAATTTTTAGAAGCAATAACCAGCAGCAAATGTAGAATGTCGACGCAGCTGAGATTTGAATCTTGCTTCAAAGGCTTGGACGATTTTTGAGCAAGTGTTGAAGGATGAAACTTCGCAGCACAAAGACTTGCTTCTCAAGATCCGAAAGTTGTAAGCAATAAACACTCTCTTTGGATTCTTTCTTTTCTCTCTTTTGTATTCTTGATGTGTCAAAATATGTAAGAAATTCGTCAAGGTTTTCTTCTGAACATCTCTATTTAAACCAATCAAAAACTATCCGTTAGATTCATTGGTAAATAGAAAAAAGAAAAACGGGAAGAAATAAAATCGTTTGAAATATTTTCCCAAATGATGAAAGCATTAAACCCATTGCTAGTGAGGGATTCCTGTCCATAATCAAAAGAAAACGGTTAGCATTCATCAAAATAGAAATGAGAGAGAGAAAGAGCATTAAATGAGAGAGAGAGAGTAAGCATTTAAAATAAGGTTGGCTGAAATAAATTTTCAGCAACTCCCAAAGAGAAACGTCCGGCCAACAATGGGAAAAAAGGAGAAACCAGTAAGCTAGCTTTTCTCCCAAGCTAGCTAGCTTGTTTCCAAAGTCCCACGGCTGAAGTGATCAGCCCTCAAACCATCAATGCAAGGGAGGAGAATAAAAGTAGCTAACTATATGGTTAGCTCTTTTTCAACATCCCACGGCTAGCAACAAAGAGCAAGAAAACAAGTTAGCTAAGTGCCATGGTTTCATGCTATAAAGGAAAGGTAGTTAGCTATGGAGCTAACTAAGGCACAAACTAGTTAGCTCTTTAGCTAACTAGCCATATAAGAAAAAATCCAACGGTTTCATGACCAGAGATAAATTTAAAACTAGTTAGCTTATGAGTTAGCTATGAAAAGGTGTATGAGGCCATGTAAAAAGATAGTTAGCTTGTGAGCTAACTCCATTCAAAAATTTCATGCGGCTAGGATGAAAACATTTCAAAAATAGTTAACTCATAAGTTAGCTATAAAAAGGTAAACCTATTCATGACAAAATAGCTAACTCCCAAGCCATGAAAACAATAAAGATAGTTAGCTTATAAGCTAACTCCCAAAGGGAATCATGAAAAGATGGTTAGCTTGTAAGCTAGCTTTCTCAATAAAAGCTACGGGAGATGGTTTCATGAAAAGGGAATTTTGTCATCCAGCTAACTCATAAGTTAGCTATCCATAAAGGTGTGAAGCCATGATAAAAAGATAGTTAGCTTGTGAGCTAACTCTATTTAGAATTCATGCGGCTGATTTGAAAAAGGGAGGAAAGAAGTTAACTAACCAGCTAGCTATTTTAAAAGGTATTCTATCATGCAAAAAGCTAGTTAGCTTGTTAGTTAGCTAGATGTAAAGTTAACTCAATTCATGACAAAGGTAGCTAACTAGATAGCTAACTCCAAGGATGCTTTTCATGAAACGTAGCAAGGAGAAAAGCTTGGACAAGTTAGCTACCTAGCTAACTCATTTTATCATCCTCACTGCCAAGGGAAAAACGCCCAAAACAAGTTAGCTACCTAGCTAACTGGATGAAAGGATAGCTAACACATAGCTAGCTATACCAAGGAGTTTTCATGCTACGTAAGATGGAATGGATGAAACAAGTTAGCATGCAAGCTAACTCCTTCAACAAAGCATTCGGCCAAGTGGAAAAATGTGAGGAAATAAGCTAGCTTTCCAAAAGAATAGAAACCGGCCAGCAAGAAGGGAAGTTAGCTTCCTAGCTAACTTATTCCAAGAAGTGTTCGGCCAAGTGGAAAAAATCAGCAATAGATAGCTAGCTTGCAAAGGAAAACAGCTAACTGATGGAAGGAACAAGCTAGCTTCTAAGACAACTCTATTTATGCATGGTTCGGCTAGGCACTTGTGAGTGGGAAATAAATTAGCTAGCAAGTGGGGAAAGCTAGCTAAGAGGAGAAATACGGTAACTCACATATTCATGCAATAATTCTAAGCAATTAAAGAGTCAATTAAATGTTTTGTAATCATCAAAATCAATTCAAGGGTCAACAAACTCAACAAAGTGGCAGCAGAGCTGGCCACGGAGGAGCCGGCAATGGTGGAGAGCCGGCCGTGGAGGAGCCAATGACAGCGGAAGAACCTGCCACCTCCCGCGGACCAGTTCCTGCCGACATAACAAGGAACTGGGGAGAGGGACCGTCGGGGGCTGCAGGTCCATCCCTGGAGCAGACACCAGCAAGCAGCCCCCCGTGCGTCGAATCCAAAACCGCAAGGGCTGCAGGAGGGAACGGAGCCAGGCAAAGGCTGCACCGGACTCCATTCTAGATGACGAACGCTGGGCAGAGCGGCTCATTTCGTCAATCTTCGTGCCCGAGGTCAGGAAGAGCTCAGCCAGTTGAAGGCGGCCACTTTCTTCCGAGAGTCCTACGCGGCCCTGGTCAAGGTAAGTAAACTCGCAGCTTCTCGCTTTTGGATTCCCCCTTTATTCCTCCTCTCTCTTTTTGACATGAGGTCTGACTACAGATTCCGAACTCCTTTGCCGCTACGAGGGAGGTCATCCATGGAGGGAAAGACCCTCATGCGGGAGGCCCAGAAGGAGGCGGAGGAGGCTTGCGCTCGAGCGGAAGCGGCCGAGAGGGCCCTGGAATCGGCCAGGACTGCCCGGGCCGATGAAATAAGAGCGGCCGAGAGCCGGGCGGAAGTTGAGGCCAACCGCCTGCGGGCGGCTCTCAGCCAACTAATGGAGACCGAGAACGCGGTCATGGCCCGAGACCTTCACATTTTAGAATTGGCCGCGACCATCCAGGTGGCCAAAAATCAAATGGGCGAGGCCAAAGAAAAGGCAAGGAGGGCCGAGGAGAAAGCGAGAGAGGCCGAGGAAAGGGCTAAGGAAGCTGAAGAGAGGGCAAAGAAAGTTGAGGAGGAGAGAGATCATGCCCTGCAGGCCGAGAGGGTAGCGGTGGCATCTCTGGCGGCAGAGAGAGAGGCTCGAGCTGCTGAAGTGGAGGCAGCTATGGAGGCTAGGGCTGCTAAAGTTATTGAAGAGTTTCGAGCATCCGAGCGCTTCACTGATGAGCTGGCGAAGCTTCAGCAGAGGCATACCTTCAAGGGTTCCAGCACGGAAAGGAAAAGGTCGCTCGAGACCTGGACTTTCCACAAGCCCTTGAAGTCGAGCCAGAACACCTTTCCGAGGTCGGCTCATCTGACGACGAGCGCACGCCAGCCGAGCCGTGAGCTTCACATTGTATTTTTTATTTTTGCAAGTCCGGCTTGGCCAGCGTTTTGTAAGTATTTTTGAGTTAATAAAATGTGTTCTTTTCTCTGACGACATTTGTCTTCATCCTACTGCGTCCTTTCCTCAAGTCCTTTGGTTACCGACGTAGGACCCCTAGGGGCTTCGTCGGTACTAAGGAATAACCTTCAACTCATTCTCGAACAACCTCGACTTAGTCTCATAGGACCGAATCCTAGAGTCGAAGACTATGGACTCCCGCGATTAATGGAGCATCTAACTCTGAAGGCTAGGACTCGAACTTCTAGGGGCTGCTTGCACGCAGCCTTGCCAATGATGCGCTGGACTTCATGCCTGGCTAGCCCAGGGCTTTCGTGCCGACCGGGGTCGGGCTTTGAGTTGTTGAGAGCCGATGGTACATCACTCTGCCAGTGGTATACTGGGCTTTGTACCTGGCTGGCCCAGGGCTTTCGTGCCGATCAGGGTCAGGCTTTTAGTTGTTGAGAGCCGATGGTACATCGCTCTACCAGTGGTACACTGGGCTTTGTGCCTGGCTGGTCCAGGGCTTTTGTGCCAACTGGGGTTGGGCTTTTAGTTGTTGAGAGCCGATGGTACATCGCTCTGCCAGTGGTACATTGGGCTTTGTGCTTGGCTGGTCCAGGGCTTTTGTGCCGACTGAGGTTGGGCTATTAGTTGTTGAGAGCCGATGGTACATCGCTTTGCCAGTGGTACACTGGGCTTTGTACCTGGCTAGTCCAGGGATTTTGTGCCGACCGAGGTTGGGCTTTTAGTTGTTGAGAGCCGATGGTACATCGCTTTGCCAGTGGTACACTGGGCTTTGTGCCTGGCTGGTCCAGGGCTTTTGTGCCGATCGGGGTTGGGCTTTTAGTTGTTGAGAGCCGATGGTACATCGCTCTGCCAGTGGTACACTGGGCTTTGTGCCTGGTTGGTCCAGGGCTTTTGTGCTGACCGGGGTCGGGCTTTTAGTTGTTGAGAGCCGATGGTACATCGCTCTGCCAGTGGTACACTGGGCTTTGTGCTTGGCTGGTCCAGGGCTTTTGTGCCGACCGAGGTCGGGCTTTTAGTTGTTGAGAGCCGATGGTACATCGCTCTGCCAGTGGTACACTGGGCTTTGTGCCTGGCTGGCCCAGGGCTTTTGTGGAAAAACTGGGAAACTAAAATTTAAGTTCATTGATGAGGAATGAGGGGTGAAAACCCACAAGGATACAGGCATAGTATTTAATGCAAGAAGAAAATATACTACTGATAGTACCGACGGAGGTTGTCGCATCCAGGGTAGCGGCCTCCCATCCAGATCTTCAATCTTATATGCTCAGTGACAAAGTGCTTCAGTGACCCGGTAAGGCCCCTCCCAGTTCGGAGCTAGCTTGCCTTCTTCCGTCAGTTTGAGACTTTAGCTCGTCGAAGGATCAGGTCTCCCGGCAAAAAGGTCCTGGGATGTACGCGGGCATTGTAATATTTGGCAGTTCGTTACCGGTAGACCACCATCCGAAGTCACGCTCGATCTTGTACCTCCTCCACTAGGTCGAGGTTGGCTCGTAGCCGGTCTGGGTTGTCCTCCTCACTGTACGACTCCACCCGAGGGCTCGGAAGCCTATCTCCACCAGGATGACAACTTCGGATCCGAAGATCAGGCTGAATGGGGTCTCTTCGGTGGGGGCCCGTGGCGTTGTGTGATAGGCCCATAGCACATTATGGAGCTCCTCCACCCACCATCCCTTACAATCATCCAGTCGGGTTCTCAGTCCTTGGAGAATGATGCGATTAGTTACTTCTGCCGCTCCGTTGGTCTGAGGGTGTCCGACGGAAGTGAATCTCTAATGAATGCCTAGTTCGGAGCAGAATTCTCGGAAGGGCGCGTTGTTAAACTACCGGCCATTGTCGGTGACTAGAGTATATGGTAGTCCGAACCGGCATATGATAAACTTCCAAAAGAAGGATCTTACCTTGTTCTCAGTGATCTTGGGAAGGGCCTCAGCCTTAATCCATTTGGTGAAATGATCGACGGCCACTAAGAGGAACTTGCGCTGTCCGAAGGCCGGGGGGAATGGTCCCAAGATGTCCATACCCCACTGGGCGAACGGCCAAGGTGCCGCCAGGGGAATGAACTGGGACGTCGATTGCCGCTGGATATTGGCATGACGTTGGCAGCTATCACACTTCTTAACAAGTTCGGCCGCATCTTCCTTCATGGTCAGCCAGTAGTACTCCTGTCGTAAGGCCTTGTAAGCTAGAGCTCTGCCCCCAAGATGACTCCCGTAGATGCCTTCATGGATTTCCCGCAAGATGTAATCGGCTTTGACTAGTCCGACACACTTAAGGACCGGGTAAGAAAATGATCTTTGATAAAGCTTCTCGTCCATCATCAGGAACTTCGGGGCCCACAGCCTGAGCAACCTGGCCTCAGCAGGGTCTTCTGGGAGAGTACCGTCGATTAAATATCGGACATAGGCATCCATCCAGGAGGGTCCTGGCTCAATTGGCAGCGCTTCATCCGTGACTTCAATGCTTGGGGTCTGCAAGTGCTCCACATACGTTCTTCCTAATGTCCCATCAGCCGAGGTGGCCAAACGAGATAGCGCATCGGCCCTAGCGTTCTTCGCTCGGGGAATGTAGCTAACACGGAAGTAAGAAAACCAAGAGGCTTGGGACTGCACTTTACTCAAGTAACGGGACATGATGGGGTCTCTGGCTTCGTATTCTCCAGCAACCTGTCCAAAAATAAGCTGGGAGTCCGTAAAGGCTCTCAGACGCCCTGCACCGAGCTCTTCACTAGCCTCATTCCCGCCAACAGGGCCTCATACTCCGCTTGGTTGTTAGTGGCCGGGAACTGGAACCGAAGGGCATACTCCACCACCTTCCCTCGGGGCTCGCAAGGATGAGCCCAGCCCTACTTCCCTGGGAATTTGCTATCCCATCCACATGCAAAATCCAGTCTCCCTTTTCTGCCTCCTCGGCTGAGGAGGGGTTCACACGCTCTTCCGAACGTGATTCCTCCAAACACTTCTCGGTCCAAGAACATTCGACCAAGAAATCAGCTAACACCTGGGACTTCATGGCTGACCTTGGCTAAATAGATAGATCAAACTCACTCAGTTTGATGGCCCATTTGGCTAACCGACCGGAGGTGTCAGGATGGAACAAGATGGTCCAAAGAGGTTGGTCCGTGAGCACCACGATGGGATAAGCCTGGAAGTAGGGTCGGAAGCGTTGGGCAGAGACCACCAGGACAAAAATGATCTTCTCGGTTCTAGAGTATCTGGTCTCGGCATCATGAAGTACCTTGCTGGTGTAGTAGACCGGCCTCTGCACCCTGTCGGCATCCATGCGCACGAGCACGGAATTGACGGCCTCTAGGGAGGCTGCGAGGTACAGGAAGAGCTCCTCCCCGCCCTCCGGTTTGGACAACAGTGGGGGAGTGGATATAAATTGCTTCAACTCTTCAAAAGCATCCTAATACTCCTTTGTCCACTCAAAGCTGTTGACCTTGCGCAGCGCCTTAAAGAAGGGCATGCACCTTTCTACCGATCTTGACATGAAGCGACTCAAGGCCGCCACCCTTCTGGTTAGGCATTGCACCTCCTTTTTATTGGCTGGGGGCCTCATGTCCAAGATAGCCCAGATCTTGTCAGGATTGGCTTCAATCCCCCGCTAGGTTACCATAAAGACCAGGAGCTTGCCTGCCGCCACCCCAAAGGCATACTTGCAGGGGTTCAGCCTCATTTGGTAACGGCGCAGGTTGTTGAAGGTCTCTACGAGATCGGCAATGTGATCAGCTGCATTGGTGCTCTTGGTCAGCATATCGTCCACGTACACGTCCATGTTATGCCCGATCTAGTCCTCAAAGACCTTATTCATTAACCTCTGATAGGTAGCTCCGGCATTCTTCAACCCAAACGGCATTACCTTATAACAATAAAGCCCTTTCTCAGTGACAAAGGAGGTGGCTTCTTCATCAGCTGGGTTCATCCTGATTTGATTGTACCCCGAAAAGGCATCCATGAAGCTAAGAGTTTCGTGCCCGGATGTGGCATCCACTAGCTGGTCGATCCAAGGAAGTGGGAAGCTATCTTTGGGGCATGCCTTATTGAGATCGGTGAAGTCCACGCACATCCTCCAGCTCCCACTGGCCTTGCAAACCATCACGACATTCGCCAGCCAGTTGGGGTAGTGCACCTCACGGATATGACCAGCTACTAGCAGCTTTCGCACCTCCTCATCCATGGCCCTCTGTCTATCAGGAGCAAAGCTCCTCTTCTTTTGCCAAATGGGTCGGCATTCTGGCCTGATGTTGAGCTGATGGATAATCACCTCCTCCGAAATACCAGGCATGTCGAACGCCGACCAGGTGAAGACATCTGCATTAGCCCGTAAGAAAGTGAGGAGCTGATCACGGGCCTCCCATGGGAGTAGGGCTCCAATCTGGATTGTCCTCATTGGGTCCTCCCCAAGGGGGAAAGCAAGCAGGCGCTCAGCCGGCACTCCTCTTCTCTCCAGGTCTCAGGCATCCATCGTTTTCGGTGCAGGTGTGGGTGCCACTTCTTGTGGACTAGGGGCCGTGTGGTAGCAAAGTGGGGATAGGTTCTGCTCCCTCCACATCTTCCCAACTCCTTCTCTGGTAGGAAACCTTACGAGGAGTCGCTTAATGGATATGACAGCGTCCAAAAGGTTGAGCCCAGGCCTCCCAAGGATTGCATTATAGGCGAGGGGTACTCGGACCACCAGGAAGTTCATGAGGACTGTGCTTTGGCGTGGGGCCATGCCAGCTGTGACAGGAAAAGTGACCTCCCCCTCGACTTTCACAGAGTCTCCAGTGAACCCCATCAGGGGCATGGCGATGGGCCGGAGCAAGCCGAGCGACAGGTTCATGCAAACAAAAGCATCATAATTCAAAACATCCATCGAGCTCCCACTATCAACCAGAATTCTTTTTACAGGATGCCTAACGATCGTCATGGACACGACGACGCTATCATCATTTTTATTCACCACCCCCTCTAAGTCCTTCTTGAAGAAAGGAATTACAGGATCTAACTCCCCCTCCCTTCTCGGCCTCTTAGGCGGGCCACCTGCGCCCTAGGGAATCATTTCCACCGTCTTCTCGGTTGGAGCATTGTCAATCATCGACGGCGGAGGCGCCGAAGGACCAGGATTATCCGGGTTGTTCCTTCGAATAAACTTCCCCAGATGGCTACGCTGGATAAGATCCTCTATCGCCTTCTTTAGCTGGCGACAATCGTCGGTATCGTGGCCATGGTCCCGATGATAGTGGCAATAGAGGTTCATGTTGCGGGGGATCTTTGGGTTCATCGGAGGTGGGCGCTGAAGATAAGACTCACCCTCAATCTCGAGCAAGATGTGTGATATAGGGGCGAGCAGTGGAGTGTAGGGTCCATCTCTTTGTGCAGGAGCTCGGGGACGATTATCTGGTCGGCGGGGAGGTTTAGGCTTCCAAGATCGAACTTCAATAGGCTCAGGGCGGGCAGGCTTCTTGAGGATACTCCCACTTGCCTCGCATCGAGAGGAATCAGCCTCATCGGCGCGGATATACTTCTAGGCCCAGGTCAAAAGTTCAGCGTAAGAACCGGGCGTGTTGGCCCAGATGGCAACCCAAGAGGGGGGGGGGTGAATTGGGTTCTTAAAAAATATTTAGCCCCTTAAAAAAATGTGCATTGGAATAAATGAGATTATATGTTGGATAGATATTAAGCACAAATGAAGAGATAGAGTAAGAGAGTCAAAACCCGGCAAACACAAGGATTTTATAGTGGTTCGGTGTATCCAACACCTACGTCCACTCCGAAGTACCACTTGGGTCCACACTATAATCTACTTGATTACATTCGAGTTGTTTTACAAGCTCACAACTCAAAACTTGTTGTTTCCCCCGGGATTACAATGAACCCAGCTAGTTTTTCGGGCTCACCAGCACAAAACCCAAAACACAAGCTATCCTTAGCTTGTCCCTGAGGTAAACTACCACAACTAATTCAATCCCTTGATTGAACTAGTAAACAGTAAATGAGAATAGAGTTTAAGATACAAGAAAGCTCCTCAAATGAGAAAATAGGCAATAAACTAAATAAGGATTAGAAAAGCCTATTTGAAGATCTTTGAATGTGTGCTTTTCTTCTTTTCTTCTTTTCCTCTTCTTCTTGGAAAGGTTGAATCAGTGCCTCAGCTCGGATTCTTCAAAAACTTATGTTGAGAAGATGGAAAAACCAGGGCTTTTGCTTCTAATTTCTTCACTTAGGAAATCCTCCGATTTTGAGCTTGAATGCCTTGGATTTCTCTTCGAGCTTTTTGGAGTTGATGGATTTGAACTTTGACTCTTTCCTTTTTGATTTCTTACTCAAGACTTCTCGGATTTTTCAATCTATTTTCTCTTAAATTTTCCGTCCCATTTTCAAACGGATGGTCCCCTTTTTATAGATCCCTTAATCCACGTTTTAGGAGGGAAAACTAGCCGTAGGAGACGTTTGGATTCTTCTACAGACAAAGAAAATAGTCGTTAGAAGTTAGGTGAAAAGAAATCTTACCGTTGGAGTACGTTCTAACAAATAGAAAATCCGTTCCTGATAGGTTGGAGTCGGCTCCAACTTTTCAGGTGTTGGCTCCAAATCGGGTGCTCAAAAATAGTAAAGAAAAAGTTGTTGGCGAGTTGGCTCCGAAAAAGGTAAGTGTCAGCTCGACGCTTTCGAGAGTCGGCACCAGAAAACTGTAAGTGTCGGCTCCAGAATAGTCCATAAAACATGCTCTCTGTTCCCAAGTTAGAGTCAGCTCCGGAAACTCAGGTGTCGGCTCCCGAAATATCAGGTGTCGGCTCTCGAATTATAGGTGTCAGCTCCAGAAACTGAAATAGAATGCACTTCTCTGTATCTCAGGTTGGAGTCGGCTTCGAAACCTTGGGTGTCGACTCCGGACCGTGCCAAAATCCCAGAAACTTTCTGATATGCCTTGGGGTCAGCTCCTTACCATTTGGGTGTCGACTCCAGGCTCTGAACTTTGAGATTTCTTTTTCAATCTTGATTCAAAACATATTTCTTTATCCTTTTTGATTGATCAAACATTTTTAAGCCCTGTAACACTTGTTAAATCTATTAGTAGCAAAATGAATATACTCATATCTTTTATTAACATCAAAATCAATAATTGGGTCAACAATCTCTCCCTTTTTGATGATTATAAAAACATTGAGTATATGCATGAGTAAATAATAAGATTTTTAAAATTCTCAAATGTTTGTTCCTTACAGGTAAGCTCCCCCTGAATGAGGTAGCTTCCCCTATGATATTCAATTCAACATCTATTCTTTCTTTTAACAAAAAATTTTAATGATTGATACCAATGAGGTAGTTATATCAATTGCAATTACTTTTCCTTATGTGCAATTAAATAGATACCAATAAATTAAACTTATGTGATTTAATGCATATACAAAAGCTAAATATTTCCCCCCCTTTTTTGATTTACATTCAATACATATACGATTTGCAAATACCTTACATAATGCTCCCCCTTTTTTGTAATCAACAAAAAGGTCAGGAAGTTTCAAGAGAAATAACAAAATTAATAGATACTTCAAAGATCAAAAAGACGTTCATTAAGTATCAATCATCATTTTTGATAAGTTCATTCAAGGATCAAAAGACATTCATTTTTGATTAGTTCATTACATTAAAAAGTCAAGCATTACATCATTTTACAAAATGAAACTTTATTACATCAATCATCAAACTACACTTCATTACATTAAAACTTCAAACTATACTAATCATCAAAGATACTTCAAAATTAGTTCTAATGTGTCTTTGCAGTTCTTCTACTATTCTTGCCATTCCTTCACTTTAAGTCTTGACAAAGGCCTTCAGTCTTTCATCAACAAATGTACATGCAGAAGCAATCTTATCCTGAAGTTCAGTATTACATTTGGAATAAGTCTTTGAATCTCCACAGATATCTTTAAGTTCTTCAAAAATGTTCTTGAGACATTCTTTAAGGATTCTGCGGAGGCTCCAAGAGTATATTCAATTTTTCCAACTCTTTCATCCAAAGAATAAAGAGTCTCTCTCAAGTTCATAAATTGATTATCTAACTCAGATTTTATCTCTTTCTTGTGAATAGCAAAAATACCTCTTAGCTGTTCTAACTGAGTATCCGAAAAACCAACAAAAGATAGATCAAAAGCAGAAGGAGCTGGAGGAGCTGGAGGTACATCCTGACTTGGCTCTGGTGAGCTCTGTCTCACAGAAGGTCCTGCCTCAGAAGGGCTAGGCACATATGTCTCAGCAACCTTGTCGCCAGAATGCCCTTTTCTCTCCCATCTTCCATCTACTTTCACAAAACCCATCTAGTGCACAGTGGCCAAGCTGTAGTAGTCAGTGTGCCTTAGGTTCTTCAAAGGCTCATTATCAGAAATAGCTAATCCTTGACTCCTAAAAACCAAGGTTAGGATCATTCCATAAGGCAGTGAAGATCTCTTCTTGCCCCCAGCCTCAGCCATGTACCATATCATCATCCCAGCAAGATTTATAAGCTGACCAGTCAAGATACTGTCTATAACAACAATGTCTCGTTTTGAGACATACTCAAAACGACCAGTCTTGGAAAATAAAATCCTACTGCAGATGTTATGTAACAGCCTTAGCTCAAGTGGCAATTGATTTGCCCTAACATCTTCAAACTCAGAAATTTCTCTTCCTAACATTCTTGACAATGCAGCTGATCTCTCACTATGAATATTTTCAGCAAATCCAGTAACAGGAATATTTAACAGTTTTCCTAAAATATGGAAGGTAAGATTAATCCTCTTTCCTCTTACAGAACTAACGATCCCACCATCTCCTCTAGCTAAATTCAGATAAAATTCTTTAACAAGTGCTGGATAAGTGGGTACATCCAAAGAATAGACTCTATCCCAACCAAGTTCCTTGATTTGTCTTCCAATGTCAAAACCCTCGGAATCGAAGAAATCAAAATCTACTTTTCTACCCATTGTAATAACTTGCCCAGCTAAAGTATCTACTTGTGGGGATGAGGGGCCAGGATTATCTGAGGGAGTTGAAGAGGAATCATCACTCGGAGTGGGTTCACGGACTGGACACCTCGCCGTACGTTTCCTCATAACAATGGGAGCATCAAGAACCGATCTCCTACGCTTAGGTGCCATTGAAAACTTTGGGAATGATAGATTTGGGGAGTATTTGGCATTGGGAGGTTTTGAGAGGGTTTGGAGAAAGTTTGGAAAAGGTTTGGGGAAGATAAAAATCGCAGAAGTATCGACTCTGCCCTAATAAAGTTAATTTGGGACCACCAGGTGTCGACTCCCGCAAAGTCGGGTGTAGACTCCAAGTCGCTAACACAGTTAGCGCCCGAACTGGAATTGGCTCCACTTATATGGGTGTCGGCTCCAAGGTCAAAGACCGAGAGCAACACAGAAGAGGTGTCGACTCCTCAAATTGAGGTGTCGACTCCACTGACAGTTTCAGAGAAAAACAAATGAGTTTCAAACAGCCGAAACTTGTCAAAATAAGGTTAATAAATTTTTAAAAAAATCATTGGAATATGGAGAATTAAATTGCTTAAACGACTAGATAAATTGTTCTTAAAATTATGAAAGAGATCTCAAGAAATTAATAGAAATCTAGATAGTCATTCCTTAAGGGTTTTAAAATCATTCCAAAGGGTTACAAATCCCTAATTCTCTTCTAAGGTAACAAAATCTTTCTTCACTCAAAGGTTTTGTAAATACGTCAGCTAATTGTTCTTCAGTACTAACATAATCAAGACATATTTCATTACTAGCTACATGTTCTCTTATAAAGTGATATCTAATTTCAATGTGCTTAGTTCTTGAATGTTAGATTGGATTCTTAGTTAAATTGATTTCACTTGTATTATCACATCTAATAGGTGTTTTATCAAGTGTTATGCCATAGTCTTCAAGTTGTCTCTTAATCCAAAGGATTTGAGCACAGCAACTTCCAGCTGCAACATATTCTGCTTCAGTAGTAGATAATGCAACCGAATTTTGCTTTTTGCTAAACCAAGAGATTAAGTTACTTCCCAAGAATTGACATGCACCACTTGTACTTTTTCTATCTAGTTTACATCCAGCATAATCAGAGTTAGAATATGCAATTAAGTTTAGTATTGAGTCTCTTAAATACCATAATCCTACATTTTTAGTTCCACTTAGATATCTTAAAATTCTTTTCACAGCAATTAAGTGAGATTCTTTAGGTTCTGATTGAAATCTAGCACATACACAAACAACAAACATAATATCTGGTCTACTAGCTGTTAAGTAAAGTAGAGATCCGATCATACCTCTATAATATTTTTGATCAACTGGCTTACCATCTTCATCTTTGTCTAATTTGCATGAGGGACTCATTGGTGTTCCGAGGGGTTTGATTGATTCCATCCCAAACTTTTTGAGGATTTCCTTTGTGCACTTTGTTTGGTTGATAAAGATTCCCTCTCTTTCTTGTTTGATTTGGAGTCCCAGGAAGAAATTGAGTTCTCCCATCATGCTCATCTCGAATTCACCCTGCATTAACTTGGCAAATTCTTGACACAAGAGATTGTTAGTAGCACCGAATACAATATCATCTGCATATATTTGTACTACCAATAAATCTTTGTCTTTTCTTTTCAAAAATAGTGTTTTATCAACATTTCCTCTAGAAAAGTCATTTTCAATTAGAAATTTGCTTAACCTATCATACCAAGCTCTAGGTGCTTGTTTTAAACCATAAAGTGCTTTGTGCAATTTAGAAACATGATTTGAAAATTTATGATCTTCAAAACCAGGTGGTTGTTCAACAAAAACTTCCTCATTTATAAATCCATTTAAAAATGCACTTTTAACATCCATTTGAAATAAATTGATATGCATATGACATGCAAATGCTAGTAATAATCTAATTGCCTCTAATCTAGCTACAGGTGCAAAAGTTTCATCAAATCAATTCCTTCTTCTTGATTATATCCTTTTGCAACTAATCTAGCTTTGTTTCTAATTACTATACCATTTTCATCTAATTTATTTCTAAATACCCATTTTGATCCTATAACAGAATGATCTTTAGGTCTATCTACAAGGGTCCAGACATTATTCCTAGTAAATTGATTTAATTCCTCTTGCATAGCTAACAACCAATTATTATCTTTTTCAGCTTCTTCAATCGTTTTAGGTTCAATTTGAGATACAAATGCAAGATGATTATTGATGTTTCTCATTTATGATCTAGTCCTTACTCCTTGAGATGGATCACCTATAATTAATTCCTTTGGATGACCATAGGCATATCTCCAATCTCTAGGAAGATCTACATCATTATGATTAGCATCAACAACATCAACACTAGGAGAATCATCACCTTTAGCTTCTTGTCATGATCTGAAGATATATCAATATTCAATTTTTTAATATCTCTCTCAAGTAAACTTGTATCTTCTTCATCATCAATTTTTCCTGAACTCGATGCTAAGGATTCATCAAAAACTACATGAATAGATTCTTCTACAATTAAGTTTCTCTGGTTAAACACTCTAAAGGCTTTACTAGATGTTGAATATCCTAAGAATATGCCTTCATCTGATTTTGCATCAAATTTTTCAAGATTATCTTTACCATTATTATGAATGAAACATTTACAATCAAATGCATGAAAGTAACTAATGTTTGGTTTTCTATTATTCCATAGTTCATAAGGAGTTTTCTTAAGGATTGGCCTAATTAAAGCTCTATTATGAATGTAACATGCCGTGTTTATAGCTTCCGCCCAGAAGTACTTTGGGAGTTGGCTTTCACATAGCATGGTACGAGCCATGTTTTCTAAGGTTCTATTCTTTCTTTCTACAACTCCATTTTGTTGTGGTATCCTAGGTGCAGAAAATTATGATGAATGTTATTTTAATGTAAAAGTTTTCAAATAAATGATTTTCGAATTCTGTGCATGATCACTTCTAAGAGACACTATGGTGTTGTTCTTCTCATTTGTGACCTTCTTAAAAATTTCAGAAATATTGGAAAGGTTTCATCTTTATGAGCTAAAAATAATACCCAAGTATATCTAGAATAATCATCTACAATCACAAGACCATATTTCTTTCCTCCTAGACTAGTGGTTCTAGTAGGTCCAAAGAGATCCATGTGAAGTAGCTCAAGTGGCCTAGAAGTTGAAACAATGTTTTTAGTTTTGAAAGAGTTTCTAGTTTGTTTTTCAAATTGACATGCATCACAAACTTTGTTATTTTCAAAATCTAATTGTAGAAGGCCTTTTACTAAATCCATTCTAATTAATTTTGAAATTAGGTGTGTTCTTGCATGACCTAATCTACGATGCCACAGCCATCCAATCTCATTCATATTAGCATTATTAGCAACTAAGCAACGATTACTAGCAGACAAATTGTCTAAATCAATCAAGTACACATTGCCATTTCTATTTCCAATAAATACAATGCTATTATTAATGGGTTTAGAAACAATGCAAATAGAAGCTTCAAATGATACTTTGAAACCTTTATCACACAATTGGCTAATACTAATTAGATTATGCTTTAAACCATTAACATATAAGACATTTTCAATAAATATGGAGGGAGTTATTTGAATTTTACCAAACCCCATGATCTGGCCTTTGCCATTGTCACCAAACGTAACAACTCCTCCTCTTTTGCTTTCAAGGGTGATGAATTGATCCTTGTCACCCGTCATGTATCTTGAGCAGCCACTATCGAGAAACCACTTTCGCTTTGATCTTTTGGCTGCAAGACACTCATGCAAAATGATCAAGTCTTATATTTAGGTACCCAAGCCTTCTTGGGTCCTTCATGGTTAGTAGCAAAAAAGATTGTTCCTTTTGGAACCCATATTTTCTTTCTTTTAACATTTAATTTTTTGTTACTTTTTCTTGCATTACATTCATAAGATTTATGGCCTTTCTTGTTGAAATTGTAACATGTAACATCATTTATTTTCTTAACAAAGAAATTGCTTACAATTTTTTGTTTCATGTTTGGTCTATATCCTAATCCAGCTCTATCAAAAATAGCCCATTGATTACTTAAAAGTAAATTCAGTTTTTCAGAGCTATATGTAAATTTATCAACTATATTCTTGTATTTTTTAACTTCTTTCTTTAAGTTAAGGTTTTCATTCATGATTGATTCTTTTTCTTTTAGAAATCTCTCCTTTGCATCTTTTAAATCATTAACTTCAAGAGTTAATTTATTTTTCTCTTTACACAGATTTGAGTTTTCACTTTTTAAAAACTTGTTTTTATTTTTTAGAATTTTAAAATCATTGACTAATTCATTGAAAGCTTCATATAATTCATCAAATGTAAAATCATCATTGAGGGTTTCGGTATTTACCTCGTCATCGTTGTTTGCCATGAAGCAAATGTTTGCAACTTCTTTTTGTTCCTCCTTGGAAGAGGATTCTTCGCTATCGCTCCATATTGCAACATAAGCTTTCTTCTTCTTCTTGTAGGCTTTCTTTAATTGAGGACAGTCATATCTGAAATGCCTCAGTTTCTTGCACTCATAACATATTAAGGGGTCTTTCTCTTTTTCTTTGTCCTTGTCCTTCTCTTTTTCTTTCTCTCCTTCCGTTTTTGTTCCATATCTCTTCTTATGGAAGGGTCTTCTTCTTTGCATGAACCTTTTGAATTTCTTTGCAAGGAGTGCAGTCTCCTTATCATCATCACCATCACTGGAGCTTTCCTCACTTTCTGCAGCCTTAAGAGCAATAGTTTTCTTCTTTTTGACTTCTTCCTCTTGATGTTGTTTCATAGTCAACTCAAGAGTCATTAAGGATCCAAGTAGCTCCTCCAAAGGTAAAACATTTAAATCCTTGGCTTCTTGGATTGCAGTCACTTTCACTTCCCATGATTTTGGAAGTGACCTAAGAATTTTATGCACAAGTTCAGAATTAGTATAAGTCTTACCAAGACTTTTCAAACCATTTACAATATCAGTGAATCTTGTGTACATGCATGTAATAGTTTCAGTTTGTTCCATACTAAATAGTTCATATTTATGCACCAAAATATTAATTTTTGATTCTTTTACTTGATTATGAACCTCATGGGTAACTTCTAATCTATCCCAAATTTCTTTTGCGGAAATACATGTAGAAATTCGATTAAATTTATTTGCATCCAATGAACAATACAAACATTCATGGTTTTAGCATTGAGCTGAGCCAACTTCTTATCATGTTCATCGCATTCCGTTTCGGTTTAGAAATCACTATGTTGTCTACTCTAATTGTGGGTGTATATGGACCATTAACTATGATTCCCCATAGGTCATAGTCAAGTGCTTGAATAAAAATCTTCATCCTAGCTTTCCAATAACTATAATTAGTTCCATTAAATAAAGGAGGTCGATTAGTGGATTGACCTTCTAAATATGATAAACTAGCTTGAGCTGCCATTTGGATCTTTTGCTCTTGATCGTTAGACCAAGTTCAAATGAGCACTTGCTCTGATACCAATTGTTGGCCCAGATGGCAACCCAAGAGGGGGGGTGAATTGGGTTCTTAAAAAATATTTAGCCCCTTAAAAAAATGTGCATTGGAATAAATGAGATTATATGCTGGATATATTAAGCACAAATGAAGAGATGGAGTAAGAGAGTCAAAACACAGCAAACACAAGGATTTTATAGTGGTTCAGTATATCCAACACCTACGTCTACTCTCAAGTACCACTTGGGTCCACACTATAATCTACTTGATTACAACCGAGTTGTTTTACAAGCTCACAACTTAAAACTTGTTGTTTCCCTCGGGATTACAACGAACCCAGCAGGTTTTCTGGGCTCACCAGTATAAAATCCAAAACACAAGCTATCCTTAGCTTGTCCCTGAGGTAAACTACCTGAACTAATTCAATCCCTTGATTGAACTAGTAAACAGTAAATGAGAATAGAGTTTAAGATATAAGAAAGCTCCTAAATGAGCAAATAGGCAATAAACTAAACAAGGATTAGAAAAGCCTGTTTGAAGATCTTTGAATGTGCGCTTTTCTTCTTTTCCTCTTCTTCTTAGAAAGGTTGAATCAGTGCCTCAGCTCGGATTCTTCAAAAACTTGCAGTTGAGAAGATGGGAAAATCAGGGCTTTTGCTTCTAATTTCTTCACTTAGGAAATCCTTCGATTTTGAGCTTGAATGCCTTGGATTTCTCTTCGAGCTTTTCTGGAGTTGATGGATTTGAACTTTGACTCTTTCCTTTTTGATCTCTTGCTCAAGACTTCTCGGATTTTTTAATCTATTTTCTCTTAAATTTTTCATCCCGTTTTCAAACGGATGGTCCCCTTTTTATAGATCCCTTAATCCACATTTTAGGAGGAAAAACTAGCCGTTGGAGACATTTGGATTCTTCTACACACAAAGAAAATAGCCATTAGAAGTTAGGTGAAAAGCAATCTTACCGTTGGAGTACGTTCTAACAGATAGAAAATCCGTTCCTGACAGGTTGGAGTCGGCTCCAACTTTTTAGGTGTCGGCTCCAAATTGGGTACTTAAAAATAGTAAAGAAAAAGTTGTTGGGGAGTCGGCTCCGAAAAAGGTAAGTGTCGGCTCGACGCTTTCGAGAGTCGGCTCCGAAAAACTGTAAGTGTCGGCTCCAGAATAGTCCATAAAACATGCTCTTTGTTCCCAGGTTAGAGTCAGCTCCGGAAACTCAGGTGTCGACTCCTGAAATATTAGGTGTCGGCTCCCGAATTCTAGGTATCGGCTTCGGAAACTGAAACAGAATGCACTTCTCTGTATCTCAGGTTGGAGTCGGCTCTGAAGCCTTGGGTGTCGACTCCGGACCATGCCAAAATCCCAGAAACTTTCTGATACGCCTTGGGGTCGGCTCCTTACCATTTGGGTGTCGACTCCAGGCTTTGAACTTTGAGATTTCTTTTTCAATCTTGATTCAAAATATATTTGTTTATCCTTTTTGATTGATCAAATATTTTTAAGCCCTGTAACACTTGTTAAATCTATTAGTAGCAAAATGAATATACGCATATCTTTTATTAATCATCAAAATCAATAATTGGGTCAACAGGGCGGCTTCTTGTCCAGGGAGTATGCGAAGCGAGACAGACGGAGCCCTCGCTTCAAGGCCAAAGTGGCAACTTAGTCTTCAAGATTGTACACCTCCAGAGCTGCCTTCTTGAATCGGGCGACATAATCTCTCAAGATTCGCCGCTCTTCTGCTGGACAGCAAAGAGGCTGTCAGCTACTCTTGGAATCTTTCAGCAGGCATCAAAATGGGTCAAGAAGGCTCTCTCCAGCTGCCGGAAAGAATCAATACTCCGTGGTGACAGGCGGGAGTACCAGGCTCGGGCAGCCTTCTTCAGGGTGGCAGGGAAGGCGATGCACATGAGAAAATTGGTGGCCCCCTGGACCTGCATGAGAACATTGTAGCTTTTTAGGTCATCCAGGGGATCTGTGGTCCCGTCATATGGATCCAGCTAGGGGAGGCGGAACCAGGTGGAGATGGGCTCTCCCATGATATGGTGGGACAGCGAAGGCCGACTGTCATAATCCATCTCAGGCAGGTGGGTGATCCGGCGGCTGAGTTCCTCCAACCTCTGATTATACTCATCGAGTCGACGCTCGGCCCGACGGGCTATCCGGCCATCAAAAGAACCTTCGCCTAAGGATTCTAAAGATGGGGGGAGGTGACGGCGATGTCTGCGAGGGCACTCCGCCTTCTTCCCATGTTGTCGCCTGGGGAAACACTGGTGTGGCGAGAAGGTGATCGGAGCCTCTTAGAGGCCTCCCGGTGATAAGGCTTGGGCGAAGCAGGATGGTGGCGAGCCTCTGGTACCGGTGATCTCCTTCGGGAGGAATGCTGGCTGGATTGCACCACCCTCGGAACCGATGGAAATGGCTCTGGCTGCAGCAGGGCCACCTGATGGTACTGCAGGCCTTGAACCGCCGTCGCCAAGGATTGGACTTGCGCGGCTAGAGCGGCAAACCGGTCTTCCTGGAGCTGATGGGGAGGCGCAGGGACATCATCGGGGGAGCGGAAGGTCTAGCCTCCTAAGGATGCGGCAGTGCCGAGATGCCGGCTGGGAGAGCTGAGGGGGCAACCGCCGGTGGATCAGCTCCTTAGCGCTGCCCCCCAGCGCAACTGACAGAGACCCCTTTCGCACGGGTTGTCACCATGACTTAAGAGCTTGGAGAGAGAGGAGTTGCAGATTGCTGGTTCGATGTCTTCCTCTTTCTGCACCCCCCTACATGGCGCGCCAATCTGATGACGCCAAGTCACTTTCTTCAAGCGGGGAAACAGACGTCCTCCTCACCGGACTCCTGCAAGAAAAGTTCCCGAGGACCGGATGCTCCGGTAGGAACCCTCCGATGCTCAAGTCAGTCAATTGGGAACAGATGAGAACTGTTTAGCCGAAGGGAGCTAAACAGCTAGGGCTTAACTAGTAGAAAGAAGCTAGAGAAACCACAGTTCATGGATCCTTACTTACAGCGTGGGCGTATGCTTTTATACCTGTTCGAAGATCCCCCTTCTATTCCCAAAGATTGCTGATTTCCAGGAGCCCAGTTCAATAACGAACAAAATATGAGGCTGATAATGATAGATCGTACTGTCACCATACACGTCGAAGGCGTCCCACACTACTGGTCAACACGGCCTCACAGGTGTCTTGCATATGGGGTTATGCCTGGTGCACGCCACCGCTGGATATGACCGCGCACAGTAGCGGGCAAGTGGTGGACAGTACGCTGCAACGGGGTATGATCGCGCACAGTGACAGACATACAATGGACCATACGCCGTTATGAGGTATGGTCACACCACGCCACAAATGTGCGGCGGATTACGTGGGCATGCCAGGTGGTCAGAACGGGCCGGATTATGCACTGGGGGTTGAGATACTGTTCAAAAGGCCCGGGGGCTGTGGCTTGAGGCCAAGAGCGTAACTCGAGGCCAAGCACTGTTGTTCATGAAGCCCGAGACCGAGGGGGGTCTCAGGGGTTGAGATACTGTTCAAAAGGCCCGGGGTCTGTGGCTTGAGGCTAAGAGCGTAACTCGAGGCCAAGCACTGTTCATGAAGCCCGAGACCGAGGGGGGTCTCAGGGTTGAGATACTCTTCACAAGGCCCGGGGGCTGTAACTTGAGGCCAAGAGCGTAACTCGAGGCCAAGCACTGTTCATGAAGCCCGAGACCAAGGGGGGTCTCGAGGGTTGAGATACTGTTCAAAAGGCCTGGGGGCTATGGCTTGAGGCCGAGAGCGTAACTCGAGGCCAAGCACTGTTCATGAAGCCCGAGACCGATAGGGGGTCTTGGGGGTTGAGATACTGTTCAAAAGGCCGGGGGCTGCTTGAGGCCGAGAGCGTAACTCGAGGCCAAGTACTGTTCATGAAGCCCGAGACCGAGGGGGGTCTCGAGGGTTGAGATACTGTTCAAAAGGCCTGGGGGCTGTGGCTTGAGGCCGAGAGCATAACTCGAGGCCAAGCACTGTTCATGAAGCCCGAGACCGAGGGGGGGTCTCAGGGGTTGAGATACTGTTCAAAAGGCCCGGGGGCTGTGGCTTGAGCTAAGAGCGTAACTCGAGGTTAAGCACTGTTTATGAAGCCCGAGACCGAGGGGGGTCTCGGGGGTGTCGAGAGAGCCTCCGTCGGTCGCCGTTATCGTTGCCATTTATTCTAACGGCGTTGGATCAGCCATATCAGAACAGTCGATGTTAAATGTTTGCTTCCACTTTTACCAATATATGTAGTTGGATGATTATTTCTAACAATATCAGAAATTGAAAATATTGATTTGAATTGCCAGCAGAAGTGCCACTTATAGCAACTCACCAATGTTAAGAAAGGCGTTGGGCTTCTTCCTATGCTCCTTATATTGATTAATCTTGGTACTTTTTGCCTCATTAGAGCTTGGATGGATCTGAAGTATACCATTCAGCTAGCGTGTGCATGATCAGAATGAAAGGGGAGCGTTTAGGCTTGTTTTTGGTTGTGTAAATTAGGTTTTGATGATGAATTCATAAATTCATATCTTTTCTTCCTTCAAATTTTGAGGAAGATGTGGCGGTTTATTAAAACCCTAGGGTATTACGAGATCGCTATTTTTTTTTTGGTACAGATGGATGATTACATCACTTTAGAGTGAGTCAGACCCGATATATCATAGTATAATAACTGAGAAAGGATAATAGGGCAAGGGTCACCCTACTTCTAGCTTGAAAAACTAGAGTGAGAGGCCACCCTGGCAGCAATCCAATCAGCAACAGTATTGGCTTCATGGTAGATATGCCGAATCTGGACGTTACGAGCTTCCAGAAGAATAGAGCGGATGTCACACAATAAGGGGATAGTAAGCAAGTGGGTGCTGGACTCCTGTCGGATTCAGCGAATAATAGTAATGGAATCACCTTCTATGATAAGACTGCGGGCGTCCAGGATCCGAACGGCATAGGAGATACCTGCCCATGCCGCGTACAATTCGGCAAGAGGCACCGAGGAGTCAAGTAAACCAAACCCTTCCGCTGCAATATCATACTATCCGCGCCACGAATGACAAAAGCTGATCCAGCATATCTACCATGGACACTCCCATCAAAGTTGATTTTGACAAACCTGGGGGCTCCCAAGAAATAAAAACCATACGCCGGTTTACTACCGAAGCAGCAGGGGAGACCCAGTGGCTAGGGTTCGCAGAATCAAGAAAATCATGATGAAAGTATACTCAACATAAAGGGAAGCAACCGTCCTGATAGCCTTGCCGGAAGGAGCCATCATATCTAAGAACAGGATCCGATTCCGGGATAACCAAATCTGATACGCTATGAAGCCCACAAAGGATCCGGCTGGTGGATACCCCTCCCCATACCCTGCTTCATCAGTCTCAAAAAAGAGATACAGTAGGAAACAGTACCATGCACCCAGGGACAAGCACCAGAGATCTACCAAATCTGTCTTGCCCTAGCACAATAGAAGATAGCATGGTCAGTCGTTTTCACCTCAATACCACATAACGGGCACGTAGGCAGGATACTCAAACTTCTCCATTAGAGAAGGGAGCAGGTAGGAAGAACATCCCAAGCCAGCTTCCAAATAAAAAGCCTCACTCTAGGGTGAATGGAAAGGTGCCAAATCCAATCCATATCCATCGATTGCTGAGGGTGAGGTCTGTAAATAGACAGGAGGTCTCTCATAGGAGCACGAGACAAGCAAGATCTCCTCCATACCCTAGTGTCAGTAGTAGCACCCGGAAAGAGTGGAATAGAGAGAATATGTCGGCAGAGCTCATCCCCAAAATAACTGGATACCCGAGAGGACGACCAAGCAGAATAATCCAGGGAAATAAAATCACTGACTCGCATACCACAAGGAATGTCCGAGCAAACAAAGGTCGGCCAGCGAGACAGGGGGAGGTCAGCAATCCACGTGTCCTGAGTAGCGTCCATCGATGCTCCGTCTCCAATCATCCATGAGGTACAGTTCATAATAGCTGAAGCATACTGACAAACCTTTTTCCAAAAAAAGGAGTGCCCACGGGTAGACTGAGAAGGAGTGGAAGAGTTCCAGCCACTGTACTTTGCCTACATAAAGGAACTCCACAAACAATGCAGATCAAGCAAGAACCAAGAGGCATGCCTAGCAGTCAATGCCTCCCTCCTGACAGAAAGTGACTGGATCCCAAGCCCACCCTCAGAAATTGGCAAGCAGATTATATCCCAAGCCAAGAGATGAATACCGTGACCTTCCTGCATCGAGGCCTAGAGGAAGTCCTGAAAGTATATCTCAATTTTCCTCAAGTAGGCCAGAGGAATGGCAGTATTAGATAAGAGATAGCTCGGCATAGAAGATAGCACTGAGCGAATAAGAGTAATCCTCGCCATCAAAGAAAGCCCAGAGACCTGCCCGTCCAGATGATCACGGATACATCTCACAAGATTGCTGAAATCAGAACACCGTGGCCATCTCCCAGTATTCGGAATCCCCAGATAGGACAGCCGATCGGACTGAACAGGAATGCCTATAATGTGAGAAATAGACCTCTTCAAAGTAGGGGACATTCTCGGGCTAAAGCAGATCAAAGATTTGCTAAGATTAACTCTCTGACCCGAGGCATGATAATAGGACTGAAGAATGGTCGCAAAGGTGGTAGCATTACAGGTAGAAGCCTTCCCCAGAAGGAGATAGTCATCAGCGAATAGCAAGTGGGACAGTAAGGGGCCAAGGGGACCCGCAGAATATGGGTCCCGAGCCAAACTCCGCTGAGCCAGAGAAAGAGCGGGACAAAGCATCGACAGATAGGATAAATAGAAAAGGAGAAAGAGGACATCATGCCTCAGGCCAACCTCCGAGTGAAAGTAATCCGTCTAACTCCCATTAATAAGGAGAGAGAATGACGGCCTATGGACACACTCCATCACCCAATTGACAAAAAGCTCATGGAAACCAAACTCATGAAGAGTACGGCACAAAAAATCCCACCTCAGTCTGTCATAAGTTTTCTCCATATTGAGCTTAATAGCCATGAGGCACCGACGTCTAGAAGCTCTCTGAAGGTCATGCATACTTCCTGAGCCAACAGGGCATTGTCCGTGATACTACGCCCCCTAAGAAAAGCCCTCTACTCAGAGAAATGAAACGAGGGATAACCGAAGCCATCCGAAAAACCAAAAGACGAGCACAAATCTTATATAATGTAGTGCACATACTGATAGGCCGGAAGTGCTGGGGAGAGGAGGCGTCAGAATGTTTGGGCATCAGGGTAATAAGTGTCCACTTCCAATCAGATGGCATATGATTAGATTGAAATACAGACTGGATTGCCAAGACCACATCCGGACCAATAATATCCCAATAATGGCGAAAAAATAAAGGCGGATACCCATCAGGCCCAGGAGCCTTATCAAGGCCATACGAGATCGCTCTTTGCTGTGTAGGATGGACACAATGCTAAGCCTATTGTTATTCTACTTTAGCAAACTATTTTAGCAAACTATACTAGCGAATATTTAGTTTCACATCATTTTTACATAATATTTTAGATGTTTTATACATAATCAAAAAGCTTAAATAATAATTTTTAATTACTTTTTTAAAATAAAATTTTTCATTGTAATAAATGGTATTATAGTAGAGTTAGTCCATGTAAATTAAGGGATACATAGATGAGCTATATACTTGTAATGACTCAATTGATTGACTCTATGTATTTGTGATGATTCAATTAGTTTAGAATATAAATTTTAACATATATCTTTACAAAGATGTTAAATTTTGAATGAAAAAATATATAAAAGTTCATATCGGCAAGTATTTAGTTTACCTAAATTATATTAAAAAAATTATTAATTTTTTTTAAATTTTTTAATGCATGCATAACCGATCAAGATTGTAACAAAAAAAAAGTTTAACATTATTTTTCCTACCACAAAAGAATATATTTAACATCATTTTAATGAGAAATAGATATGGCATGGGCCAGACGTAAAATAAGAATTAATAGTAACATCCTCTCATGCGTCGTTTTCGCTCCTTCCCCGGAAGTAGCGAGGTACGGGCGGGCGGGTCAGAGATTGAAGACTTCTCCGAGGGGATAAATCTCCTCACAAGGTGGCGACCCACCGAGCCAGCATACTAAAGTGCAAACCCAGTTGTTGATGTCTTTGGAAAATCTAAAGTGCAAACCAGGTAGATCAATTTACAATACAAATATAAATCATACTATAACTTGATAGAAAGTTCATTTATGCAAATATATTCCAGTTTTATTAATATTAACCTATCAATAATTTTTTTGGGTTTTGTTATCACCAAGACACTCTCTTGATCGTCAGCGAGCGTCGATCATCTTATTCGGTTGACCAAGGATCTTTTAATAGGCTTTGCTCGATCGAAAACCTGCAAGAAGTTTCTGGATCGAAAATTCTAACAAAAAACTCCCTGCTCAAATTAGTGCTTTAGGCAATATCCGTAAGCTTGAAATAAAGCTTAAGAGTCTTAGAAAGAGAGAGATGCCCCTACAGTCACCTAAGGTCAGTGCCGAACTCACACCGGCTTCGAACAGGTTCTTCTCGGATAAAAGATTAGTCCAGTAAGGAGGGACTTCAAAGTTCATCAACTGATCAAATACTTCCTCATCGACTTGCTCTACAATCGAGTTTTTGTTTGGGGCTCCCCTCAGCTCTCTTTCACTTTGCCTCAACTCAAATCAACTCATCTAAGCCTTTCACTCCGTCTACATGGGCAAAAAAGAAACGAGACTTCCATCCCTTGATGGAAGAGGAAAGATCAAGCTTAAGGACTCTCCTCTGTCGGGGGAGAAGAACAACCACCCACTTCGATTGAATTGGCAAGATTTGCCAGACCTGGATGGCCATTGCGAAATTGGCAAGATGTTCATTACCGAGGAAATATCTTCATTGAGATTCAGGATCGTAGGAGGATTGTATGAGCCATTGTGAACGAAAGGGATCATACATATGGGCCCCACAGGAATCCTATCCATGTGGCCTATTGGAGATCCTACCCAGATTCTACCCGAATAGCTGACTAAGGATTCTATTCGGATGGCTGACTAAAGATTCTACTCAGGTGGTTGACTATAGATCCTATTCGGATGGCCTAATCGATTAGAAATTATCTGAAAGTGTGATCATCACTGTTGATTGGGTATTGCTCCATTACCCCCATCATTCCAATAAAAACTATCAATAGAAAGATTATTATATTTTCTAATTTGTATAAAAGACCTTGATCATGGGTTCCTATGAAACTATTGGCATTAAAAATAAATATTTCACTCATTGAATTAATATTTTCATTGTCATAAGCTTATTTCAGCAAAAAAGGTTTAAGAAATTATTAATAAAAAAACTAAAATTCCAAGTCTATAATAGATATCTTGGATATTAATTACATATCATAATTTAAATCAAATTTAACAAGAAAATGATAAATAGATCTGATCTTGATTATATTATTCGATTTGAATTTAGATGTCAACATGAAACAACCATTTATACCCTTTAATGGATTCATTACCGTTTGCTTGGTCAAAATTGATAGCCAACTTATTAATTATTTGATGGCATAAAAAAAAAGAGCCTAATCAAGTGTATAGAAAACCAATGATTTAAATTGTCTTGCAAACTTAAACAAGGCAGACAAAGAGGATCGCGTTAAGGTCATCGCATCAAATTCTATTTCTAACACTTATATTTCGTAAGAATAATTAAGAAAATAAAATACATCAGGTTTTAATTTTGCTCAATGCCTTTTTGAGAGTAACACATTTTGAATGGTACGCACTCTCAATTGAGATTAAATTGAATTACTAACCAATTCTATGTTTCCATGTTTTGCCAATACAGGTTTTAGGTTAAAAAATTAATATTTTGATTAGATCCATAATATATTATTTTTTGTTTTGTTTTGTTTTTTTTTTTTTTGAACGTATTCAATCTAGCAACCCAATTACCCAAACATAGCTCACGGCATCTAAAGGCTTGTTTTAGGAAATGCGATGATCATAACACTAACAACCTAAACATTTCTTACTCTCATTAGATGGTTCGATTTTTAGGTCAAGTTGTAGGTGGAAGTCACTGCCGCGCTCATTGTTGCCGGTCCATGGATTTAGAAAGCGCCATGAAATAGTCCTACAGTGCCCTGGGGCGAGGGAGACTTGGAGGCTTGCTAGGAGATGGCCTTGAGAGGCCGATGACGGCGATTGCCTATACTCCTTCCTTCGGTTTCTTCACCAAAAATCCATGTGAGGCCTGCCTTGCCGTCTACATTGCTTATCAGATCTGATTGGCTATAAATGCGATGACCTTTGAGGCAGAGATCATTCCAGTCCAACAGATTCTTTTGAGAGCCAGATGCTTGGCGTAGGAGTACCTGTGATGCAATGCTGTCACTCCCTAACTTCCCCTGTATACTGGGTCTCTCATGCTGCTTCGGCAGCGACCCGTAGGACAATTTCTATTTCCTGGGAGTCCCCTCCGGGGTTTGTTAAGGTAAACTTTGATGGCAGCATCCACGGTACTGATGGGAGTACAGGTGTGTTATTCGGTCCAACAATGGGAGACTGCTGGCAGCCAGTGGGGCCTTTTTAAGGACTGCTTTGTTCTGGAAGCTGAGCTTCGAGCAGCATGGTCTGGCATTATCAGGGCGACCAGCCAGCTGCAAGCTCAGCAGATCTTTATCGAGGAGGACTCCACCACTGTCACTGGTTGGATTCAGGACAGGTCGGAGCTTGATGATGCCCATCCGTTCTTTCAGGATATTTGGCAGCTTTTGCGAGATCCGATGATTATCATTGTCCGATATGTCTACCGGAAGGCAAATTGCGCGGTGGATTGGATGGCCTCCTATGTTGCCCAGTGATGTGGCTGATCAGGCCACATGATTCGCAAGATGGAGGGACCACGAACCCTACGTCGCACGGTTTGGCACATTTCAACCCCTTGGCATTGGGCTCATCCCGGCCGCGGCCCATCTCGACCTCGGCGTCAGCGTCGGCTGCGGCCCATCTCGGTCTTGGCATCGGCCGCGGCCCATTTCGGCCTTGGCCAATCTCGGTCTTGGCATCGGCTGCGGCCCATTTCGGCTACGGCACATCTCGGTCTTGGCATCGGCCATGGCCCATTTCGGCCTTGGCCAATCTCGGTCTTGGCGACGGCCGCAGCTCATTTTGGCCTCGGCATCGGCCTCAGCCCATCTCGGCATCTGCATTGGCCGTGGCCCATTTCGGCCTCAGCCCATCTCGGCGTCTGCATTGGCCGCGGCCCATTTCGGCCTCTACGTCGGCCCCGGCGTCAGCTTCGGCATCGGCCTCAGCATCTGCTTCGGTGACGGTTCTCCTCGGCCCTGGGAGCAACTCAGTTATCCGTCGATCTCATAGCGCCCCCTCGATCAAGTTGCGTGGCCCACTCCCCCAAGGATGGCGGGTTACTCTGCCACGAACATGCCTGGCAATGTGTGCAATGAACGTGCCTCCCCCTAGCGCCACTAACGGCGGATGTGGCCATCCACGTTCAACCCCACTACCTGTCCTTTGTGGCACGTTGATGACTGAAAATCAACAACCATCCAAAAAAGGATCCAACTGTGATGAACGAAGGGTAAGAGGAATCCCTCGAACATGTATATAAAGGCCCCAACCCTCAAGGAGAAGCACTCAATCTCTACTCTCTCATTCAGATCCCTGTTCTCCAAGTTGCTGACTTGAGCGTCGGAGGGTCCCCGTCGGAATCACCGATCTGGGACTTTTCTTGCAGGTTTCCAGCTGAAGGAGGTGGTCCTTGTCATTCCTCTGAAGGCCTGTGAAGCATTTATGTCACCTAACGCTCCTCTCAAAAGTGATTTGGTAGCAACAGATTGGTGTGCCATGTAGGGGGGAGCGAAGCGTGTAGAGGAGGGAGTAATAGACGCGAACCAGAAGCTCCCAATTGACGACCCCCCATTCCTCCTAACCAGAAGAAGAAAATGGTGGTAACCTGTGCTCAAGAGGCTTCCACTAGCCTGGCTGGGGAGCAGCAGGCGAGGGCTGAGCAGCCGGAGGCCCTCCCACCAGTTCATCCTTCGCCACCACATCAAGGTGATAGGGTCACCGCCCTCGTTCAAGAGGTGCGGTCCCTTGCCACGGTGATCAGTGAACTTCAACAACAATCGGCGGCCGCTCCATCTCTTCCGCAACCCGTCTTTGGGAGAGGTTGCGGCATAGCCCAGTCAACAGTCCACCCATGGGCGACACCCACGACGGGAGGCTCACCGCCGACAGGATGCCCCTGTGGGGAGGAAACCATCGACAGTCCCTCTCCCCGGCGATCCCGGGACAAGGCCCCAGGGAGGGGTGTTGCCCGTCGACGCCATCCCTCTCCTAGTCATCTCTCTGCTTCATCAGGGGAAGAGTCCATTGGCGAGAGGATCCACCTCCGCGCGGAGAAGCGACTGGAGGAGTGCTACCGGCGCTTGGAGGAGCTCAGCCAACGGCTGACAAATCAATCGGAGGCAAAGTATGACAGCCGCCTTCCTCTGACTAGGCGGATCATGGAAGAACCCGTCCCTTCCCGATTCTGCCTTTCTCAGCTAGATCCCTATGACGGCACTACCGACCCCTTGGACCATCTAGAAAGTTATAAGGTGCACATGCAGGTCCAGGGGGCATCCAATGCTCTTTTATGCATCGCCTTCCTAGCCACTCTACGAAAGGCTGCAAGGGCTTGGTACTCCCGTTTACCTCCCCGCAGTATCAGCTCATTCCGACAGTTGGAGAAAGCTTTTCTTACCCACTTTGACGCGAGCTAAAGGATCCCTCTGGTAGCCGACAGCCTCTTTACAATTCGATAGAAGAGTGGAGAGACTCTTCGAGACTTCGTTGCCCGCTTCAAAGAGGCGGCGATGGAGGTTTATCATCTCGATGACTCAGTGGCCACTTTGGCCTTGAAGCGTGGACTCCGTCCTTCCCGCTTTGCGTACTCATTGGACAAGAAGTCCCCGAGTTCGTATGCGGAGTTGCTGAGTCGAGCTCAGAAATACATCCGCACCGATGAGGCCGACTCCTCTCGGCGGGAAACTGATGAGGACCCCAGCAAAAAGCAAGCCCGATCAGAGTCTGATGGGTCTCATACAAAGAAGCCCGAGCCACCTCGTCGGTCAGACAATCGGCCATGGACTTTCGCCCCTGTAGGTGAGCGTTACACCCCTCTATTAGCCCCGATTTCCTACATTCTTATGGAAATCGAGGGTGAATCCTATCTCAAGCGCCTGCACCCCTGAAGCCTGGAGTTTCCAACAACAAAAATATGTATTGCCGTTTCCACCAAGATCACGACCACGACACGGAAGACTGCCAACAGCTAAAGAAGGCCATAGAGGAGCTCATCCAGCAAGGCCATCTTGATCAGTTTATCCTAAGAGGGAATCCAACAGCACCGGGCCCTTCGGCACCACCGGCCCAGCCAGCCAATATCGACAACACCCCGACCGAGAAGACCGTGGCGATGATCTCTTGGGGAGCGGGTGGCTCTTCAAAAAGGCCTGGGGGGTGAGAGAGATAGTCATGTAATCCCTTTTTCTGAAATGGATTTAGAGGGGGTAAATAACCCAAATGATGAAAGCGTCGTCGTATCTATGATGATTGCTAAACATCCTGTAAAAAAAATATTAGTTGATAGTGGAAGCTCAGCTAATATTTTGACGTATGATGCATTTGTTTGTATGAACTTGCTTTCGGACTCCCTTCGGCCAGTGATGACACCTCTCGTGGGCTTCACCGGAGACTCTATAAAAGTTAAGGGAGAGATTACTCTTCCCGTCATGACCGGGGCTTCACCTCGCCAGAGCACGATCTTCATGAAGTTCCTGATGGTAAGAGTTCCTTTGGCATACAATGCCATTCTCGGGAGGCCAAGCCTAAATCTGTTGGATGCCATTATCTCGACGAAGAGGTTACTTGTGCGATTTCCTACCCGTCATGGGATCGGGGAGATGCGGGGGAAAGGAGCTCGATGCCCCTCTACTACCACACAGCCCCTAGTCCTCAGTCGGCAGACACTTCGCCGACTCCTGAGTTGATAGACCCGAGAGAAGCTGAGAAGAGGGGGGAACCGGCGGAACGTCTATTGACTTTCCCCCTAGGAGAGGACTTGACGAGAACCATCCAAATCGGAGCCTTTCTTCCTGAGAAGGTGAGGAGCCGACTCCTCAGTTTCCTCCGAGCCAACTCCGATATCTTCGCATGGTCGCCGACCGACATGCCAGGTATACCGATGGAGGTAATCACTCATAAACTTAACATTAAATCTAACTGTAGGATGGTCCGGCAAAAGAAGAGGAGCTTTGCCTCCGAGCGACAGAAAGCCATCAACGAGGAAGTCCGCAAACTGATCGCCGCCGACCACATTCGGGAGGTCCATTACCCCGACTGGTTGGCTAATGTAGTGATGGTTTGGAAAGCCAATGGAAGCTGGAGGATGTGCGTCGACTTCACCGACCTCAACAAGGCCTGCCCCAAGGATAGCTTCCCGCTCCCTAGGATCGACCAGTTAGTGGATGCCACCTCCAGCCACGAGACGCTCAGTTTCATGGATGCCTTCTTGAGGTACAACCAGATTAGAATAGAGCCATCAGATGAAGAGGCTACATCATTCGTGACCGAGAAAGGGATCTACTGCTATAAAGTCATGCCCTTCGGACTGAAAAATGTCGGGTCTACCTATCAGAGGCTGATGAATAAAGTCTTCAAAAATCAGATCGGGCGCAATATGGAGGTATACATAGATGACATGCTGACCAAAAGCGTCCGAGCCGAAGACCACATATCTGACCTGATGGAGTCCTTCAGCAATCTTTGTCGGTTTCGGATGAGGCTGAAACCTCGGAAGTGTGCCTTCGGAGTCGCAGTGAGCAAGTTCATGGGGTTCATGGTGATGCAACGAGGAGTAGAGGCAAATCCGGATAAGATTCAAGCCATCCTAGACATGAGGCCGCCGATGAATAAAAAGGAAATCCAATGTCTGACCGGAAGGCTGGCAGCTCTGAGTCGTTTCCTATCTAGATCGGCCGAGTGATGCCTTCCCTTCTTCAAAGCCTTACGAAAAGTCAACGGCTTCGAGTGGACGGCTGACTGCCAAAGGGCCTTTGAGGAACTGAAGAATTTCTTATCGACTCCACCACTATTGTCGAAACCTATGGAGGGGAGGATCTCTTTTTGTACCTAGCCGCTTCTCAGGAGGCAGTCAGTTATGTCCTCGTCCGAATAGACCCTGAAGGGACGCAGAGGCTGGTGTATTACACCAGTAAAGTGCTTCATGACGCCGAGACCAGATATACCAAAACCAAAAAAATTATTTTCGCACTAATAGTTTCGGCTCAACGTCTCAGACTTTACTTCCAAGCCCACTCAATTGTGGTGCTGATGGGCCAGCCTCTGAGGACGATCTTATCTCGCCCTGATACTTCCAGTCGGTTGGCAAATTAGGCACTCAAGTTGGAAGAATTCGATCTGACCTTCAAACCGAGGTCAGCTATGAAGTCCCAGGTCTTGGCGGATTTTCTGGTCGAATGCACTTGGACCGATGAGTAGGCCAGGGAGGCCCCGACGAAGTCCCTGGAGGTGCCGACCATTGATCCAAGGAGGGATTGGATTCTTCATGCAGACGGAGCCTCAAACTCCCAAGGGAGTGGCGTCGAGCTCATTCTTGCCGGCCCCGACGGTGTAATAATTGAGTATGCTCTCCGCTGTCTCTTCCCTGCCACAAACAATCAAGCTGAGTACAAAGCCTTGTTGGCTGGGATGAGGCTTGCCAAAGAACTTAAAGTAGAACATCTCAGAGCATACATCGACTCAACTCGTCTTGGGACAAATCACTGGGGAGTATGAAGCTCGGGACCCCATCATGTTTCGATACCTAAGCGAGGTCCAGTCACAGTCCTTCCTCTTTGTTCATTTCAGTATCAGCTATATTCCCTGGGAGGAGAATGCTAGGGCCAATGCGCTGTCCCGGTTGGCTACGACAGTAGACGGATCCTTGGGAAGGACGTATGTGGAATATTTGGAAGACCCGAGCATTGAGACCAAGGAGGAGGCATTGCCCGTCGGCCAAGAGCCGACCTGGATGGATGCCTATGTCCGGTATCTCTCCGACAGTATCCTTCCTGATGACCCTATCGAGGCCAAACTCCTCAAATGGCGAGCCTCCAAATTCTTAATAATGGATGGACGCCTATACCGGAGGTCCTTCTCGTATCCCCTCCTCAAGTGTGTCGGTCCCATTGAGGCCGACTACATTCTCCGCGAGATTCACGAAGGTGCATGTGGGAACCATCTCGGGGGCATAGCGCTGGCGTATAAAGCCCTCCGCTAAGGCTATTATTGGCTTACCATGTGGGAAGATGCGGCCGAATTAGTATAAAAGTGTGGCAGTTGCCAACGACACGCCAATGTCCAGCGGCAGCCCACTTCTCATCTGAGCCCCATCTCTGCTTCGTGGCCCTTCGCCCAGTGGGGGATGGACATTTTGGGACCATTTCCCCTACCTCCGGTTAGCGAAAGTTTTTGCTGGTGGCAATCGACCATTTCACCAAAGGGGTAGACGCTGAAGCTCTAGCCAAGATAACCGAAGCAAGAGTGAGAACCTTCTTCTGGAAGTCTATAATTTGCCATTTTGGACTCCCCAACACTCTCATCACAGACAATGGCCGACAGTTCGATAATGCCCCCTTTAGAGAATTTTGTATTGGGTTAGGAATCAACCAAAGATTCACCTCTGTCAGTCACCCTCAGACCAACGAGGCAGCAGAGGTAACCAACCATACAATCCTTCAGGGGCTTTGGACATGGCTCGATGACTTTAAAGGGAGGTGGGTGGAAGAACTTCCCCATGTCCTATGGGCCTACCATACAACTCCGGGGACTCTAACCGACGAAACTCCATTCAGTCTTGCCTTCGGGTCCGAGGTCGTCATCCCAGTGGAAATTGGGATCCCCAATCCTCGGGTGGAAGCCTACAGCGAGGAGGACAACTCAGCCCAACTGAGGGCCAACTTGGACCTCATCGAAGAGATGTGTGATCAAGCACGGATCAGGATGGCCGCTTATCGTCAGAAAGTGGCAAGGTATTACAATGCTCGTGTTAGACCCCGGATATTTCTTCCTAGAGACTTGGTCCTCCGGAAAGCTGAGGTCTTGAGGCTAGCAGAGGGAGGAAAATTATCACCCAACTAGGAGGGGCCCTACTGGATCGTGGAGGCCCTTCACCGAGGAGCTTATCGAATCAAGGAGCTCAACGGGAGACCGCTCCCTCGAACTTGGAATTCTGACAACCTTCACCAGTATTATCAGTGATGTACTCGACTAAATGTTCATAGGTTTGAATACTTCATCCTTCAATCTTATTGAAATAAAAGTGCACTTCTCTGCATTACTTTGCATTGCCTTTCTGATTCTATGACAATGTGGCCAAAGCCCAACTCCAGTGTCGGCATAGAAGCCCGACTCCAGTGTCGGCACTAAAAGCCCGACTCCTGTGTCGGCACCAAAGCCCGACTCCAGTGTCAGCACTAGAAGCCCGACTCCCGCATCGGCACCAAAGCCCGACTCTAGTGTCAGCACAAAAGCCCGACTCCCGTGTTGGCACCAAAGCCGGACTCCAACGTCAAAGCCTGAGCCTGGTTACAGCACCCTCAGGTCATCCTTCGGGGTTAAAAGGCTCTCTGGCCGGTCTCGGGTCGCTCCCACAAGACAGCATTGAATGCCCGTCGGCGGAATGGCACATAAAGCACGTCGGTAAGGCAATACTATAAAGCCCCTCAGCAAAATAATGCCAAAGGCTCGGGGTCGCAAGATATTCGAGGCCAGCTCGATGCTTACGGCTCATCAGCAACCTGACATCGGTGGTCGGGAATCAGCGCATATCGATCTCAAAATATTTCTAGCTAAACTATAAAGGACCCCATTCTAATCAGGTTGGTGGGACTATATGCAACTCCTACGGGTGCCAAAGATCACGTTGGACGAACGGCTTGAGAAGCTAAGTATCGATAACGTTAAAAAAAGGAAAGAATTCATAATTCCAAACACAAATTTCAAAGGATATTTTCTTTTCATTGATCACCAAAGCTCTTACAAAATGCCAACCATAGTCGGACTTGAGTACATTGTTAAACAGGAAAAGGTAAAGAAAAAGCCAAGACCACGGGCAGATCTTCAATTCTTGGCCGGAGCAGCATCGGTTCGGGGGGCATCCCCGTCAGCTGGGGGAGCAGCATTGTCGGCCGGAACAGAGCCGTGGTCGATCTCCCCGTCCTCCACGTCTTCATTGGGTTCCAGGTCTTTAAGGCCTTCAATACCAAAGACCCTCACTGCCTTGTCTCGGCAGTCATAAAAACCATGGAGGTATGCATCGGCCCCAGCTTCAGCCACCTCCTCGACAAAGACCTGAGAACTTCGGTAGCTCTCCATGGCTTTTTCCGTGGCATCGGCCGCCTTCTCCTCTGCGGCCCGAGCCGCCGCTTTAGCCTCAGCTGATCTCCTGTCAGCAGATTTCACCGCCTCCGTGGCCTCGGCAATTTTGATGTTAGCAAGGCGGGCCACCTCCTCGGCGATTTCGGTCTTCTCCTCAGTAGATTTTAGCTCGGTCTTTGCTGCCTCAAGCTGGGCCTTGACATCGGCCAATTCCACCTCGGCGGCCATCAACTTCCCCTCAGCCGTGAGGGCACGCTCGAGGGCCTTGCGCATTTGGTTTTGCGCCGCCACCGCCTCGGCTCGCGCCTGAGACCAAACTATCTCAAGCCTCTCCGCCTCCCCAGCTAGAGTCAGCTTGAGAGCATCTTCAGCTTTCGCGGCCCGATCTCGGTACTCGAAAACCTCTCGGCGGCAGCAACTAAGTTGGCGCTCCCCACTGGCGACAAGAGTCTGCGTATAGTCAAAAACATTTACCACCTGCATAGCAAGACCGATATCAGTCACAAAGAGCAAGCATGAGAAGAGCGAACATGGTCAAGATATAAACGGTCACTTACCCGGAGCAGGGCCGCCTGGCAATCCTTGAAGAGAGTATGGGAGTTGGTCCGCTTGATCTCCTCCTGAATAGCAGATGAAGTGGATGCCGCTGACAGTAGTTTCTCGGCGAGGTGGGGGTGGTTCATAAAGAAGGCCGCAAGGGGATCGGCCTCATCCTGTCCCCTGTGGGCTCGGACGCGGCGGTGCGGGCCTCGTAGCCAACTACGGCCTTCTGCCTTCTATCGGCAGATGCCCCTCCACTAGCCTGAGGCGCATCCCTCGGGATCGGCTCAGTGGTCGGCGGATCGGAATGCTCGGCCGGCCGGACAATGTGGGCCCTTGACTCCTTGAGCAGCATACTCGTGGTCAGATCGATGGGCTCCGACGGCGGCAGTGGTGTGGGAGATCGCCGCGGCGGTAATGGTGTAGGAGATCGTCGTGGCTGTGGTGTTAGTGCAGGAGATTGACGGGGTGGTGGAGGTGGAGTAGGAATTCTGGGGGCGTTTCGGGGCGCAGGTGGCGATTGGGACCAAGGTCTCTTCCTCGATCCCTCGACTACAGCACCCTGCCCTTTCCTCTTCTTGACCGCGGCCCTTCGGAAAGCCTCGGCCGGTATGTTGATCTTCATGACTGCATGAGAACCGATGTTGGTCAAAAAAAAAAGAGAAGAGAGAAGAAAAGGAAACGAAAAGAAAATGTTATCTTCGAAGAGGCCCTCACTGTCATTAAAAGAGATGCCGGCGTGTCGGAGGTTGTCCTCCGACAACAGCTCTTGATAGGACGGGAGTTCAATCGCCAGGAGAAGATTGAAGGCCTCATGGTCCCTCGGCATGACCGAGATGTTCTTGTTGGCCTCGGTATTGGGTGTGCCCAATTTCCTTCCTACCCCGTCCACCTCGGTGAAGAAGAATCGGGATTTCCATCCCTTTATGGATGAAGGGAGACCTAGCCTAAGGGCTCTATCCGGCCGGGGGGCAAATAACCACCAGCCGGACTGAGCCCGGATGGTGTAGAGACTGCGGAAGAGGGAGACGTTGCTCGGGAATTCCTGAAGGTGGGTCAACACCAAGAAGACACAAATGACCCTAATCGAGTTGGGAACTAGTTAGGCCGAGACCAAATTATACCTATCTAATAGGTTGATGATGAAAGGGTGAAGGGGAAGATGAAGACTGGCCTTCAAAAACTCCTCATATAGGGCAACCCCCCGAGGGGGAGAAGTCACCCTATCATTGGGTCCTGGGGCGATCAGTCGCACCCCTTCGAGTATCCTATAGGCCACTCTAAAAGCCGCAAGGTCAGCGGGGGTGACAGTGGAGACGGTCCCCTCAAGGGAACCCCTGCTTGCCCTAGAGGATGAAGCTACCCTAGGAGGCGGAGCTACGGCCATCGGTGGGCTCCTGACAGTAGGGTCCCCGGCCGTAGCCAAATGGGTTAGAGGGACCTGATTCGTGGAAGACCAGAAAGATGAGGTAGGAGAAGAAGGCAATAGGGAAGGCATGGAGAACTAACCTAGGAAAAACGAAGAAAGAGGAATCGGAGAGGCACTCAGGTAGAAGGAAGAAGGAGCTCTGGGCGGTAGGTGAAATTGAAGCTAAGGACACGCTCCTTCTATATATTCCTCATCGATATTTTTAAAATTGTCCCGCCCGATACACCAATCACGTGGATGCTATTCGTTGAAAAAGACTCTGCGGCGATGCTCCGGGCGTGCAGATGACGAGACCTTCAACCAATAAGAGCACATCGATACCAGTGATTTGGCGAGTCAATGATGGTCGCCTATCGGGGATCTCGGAGTGCATGGCCCACTCCCCCAAGGATGGCGGGTTACTCTGCCACGAACATGCCTGGCAGTGTATGCAATGAACGTGCCTCCCCTGGCGCCACTAACAGCGGATGTGGCCATCCACGTTCAACCCCACTACCCGTCCTTTACGGCACGTTGAAGACCGGAAATCAACAACTATCCAAAAAAGGATCCGACTGTGATGAACGAAGGGTAAGAGGGATCCTCCGAACAAGTATATAAAGGCCCCAACCCTCAAAGAGAAGCACTCAATCTCTACTCTCTTATTCAGATCCATGTTCTCTAAGTCACTAACTTGAGCATCGGAAGATCCCCGTCGGAATCATCGGTCTGGAACTTTTCTTGCAGGTTTCCAGCGGAAGGAAATGGTCCTTGTCATTCCTCTGAAGGCCTGTCCCTATCATTCCTTGAAGGCTTGCGAAGCATTTCTGTCACCGCTCCTCTCAAAAGTGATTTGGTAGCAACACCCCTAATTTGATATAAGATCAGGATGATATGATTCTACCTTTTTCTTTTGAAAAAAAAAATAAATAAAATAAAAATAATAATAATAATAATAATAATAAACGCCATGAATTATTAAATAATTTAATAAAATTTCTTTGACATCGACGCCGCCTGCCAGTCCTGAAACCTACCCAACAGCTCCAACGCCAAAAACGCGTACATTCCGGGAAAAATATCCACCCAAAACCTAGTTCTCGTTCCTCTCGTTACGATTCCTCGTTTCTTCTTGCCGATGGCCTCCAACGGAATCCCCGCGGTAGGTCTTTCTTTCGATCCCAGGGTTTCTCGCAGCTCGTCCGATCCAGATTAAATAAGAAAATCTGGCTTTTTTTGTGTGGTTATCTTGGGTGATTTCAGAGGATGGGTGATACAGAGAGTACCTTGGAGAAGATCAAACGGCAGCTGACAGCGGGCTCGGGGAGGTATCTGCTGTAAGGCCCGCTTCTCAAGCGATCTGAAACGGTGTGGCCTTGGATCTCTTGTTATGTCGGAATTAGAGCCGTAGTTCCTTCATTATGTTCTTTCTTATGTAAAAGAAAAATGACTACGCTGGAATTATTGCTTGATTTGTGGCTTTTACGGGGATTTGAATACCATTCTAATAAGTAATTGCATCTGAATCTTCGGCGCATCTGGGTTTGAATCTTATATAGTTCAATCGAAACACATAGGAAGTTAAAAAGGTAGTGCTGCAAGAAACGAATAGAGAGAATTCTCTGTTGTCTTTGGGTATTGATAATTGTTGCTTATAAAATATAAGAAGACAGACTTTTGTGTGCACCATCAACAATTACTGCATGGTAGTGCGCATGGAGATCTCCTTTGAAGATCTTTCCAACATTGAAGTAATAAGATAAGATGAATAAGTAACAATAAAACACTCACAAAGAGAGAATCGACATCTTTATTCATGGTTATAGGATTCCTTGAACCTAGAACCTACTCAGAAATATGTTTATATTCATTTTTATAAATAAAAAAAATAGATCATTTTGTATGATATGCTAGGATCTGATTTGATGTAAATGTAGAAAGCAGTTACATGAATAAAAAATATTTCTTATAATATGTTGGATAAGATCTCTGACTGATATTGATATTGGGTCTTTCTAAAGTTGCGTATATTTTATTGATATTAGTTTTGTTTAATTAGACCTACATGATTACTTCAAATTCTATGGCAGCCTTTTGGAATTGACTTGAACATGAACCCAATGTCCAGCCCCTTTCTCTTCTTTGGTCAGCCTTGATATATACTAGTTCAATTATATATCAGCCAAGTCTGGATGTGCATCATATACTCCACAAGAGAGCTTGTTAGGCAATGGAAACATGAGTTCATCCTGAAACTGAATTGACTTGGAATTATGTGGTACCTAGGTATAAATTCAATGGAGAAGTTTGATGGCCCATTTGGCTAACCGATCGGGTCAGGACGGAACAAGATGGTCCGAAGAAGTTGATCCGTGAGCACCACGATAGGATGAGCCTGAAGTAGGGTCGAAAGCGTTGGGCAGAGATCACCAGGGCAAAAATAATCTTCTCGGTTCTAGAGTATCTGGTCTCGGCATCATGAAGTACCTTGCTGGTGTAGTAGACCGGCCTCTGCACTCCATCAGCATCCATGCGCACGAGCATGGAATTGATGGCCTCTGGGGAGGCTGTGAGGTACAGGAAGAGCTCCTCCCTGCCCTCCGGTTTGGACAACAGTGGAGGTGTGGATATAAATTACTTCAACTCTTTGAATGCATCCTGATACTCCTTTGTCCACTCAAAGCTGTTGACCTTGCGCAACGCCTTAAAGAAGGGCATGCACCTTTCTACCGATCTTGACATGAAGCGACTCAAGGCCGCCACCCTTCCGGTTAGGCATTGCACCTCCTTTTTATTGGCTGGGGGCCTCATGTCCAAGATAGTCCGGATCTTGTCAGGATTGGCTTCAATCCCCCGCTAGGTTACCATAAAGCCCAGGAACTTGCCTGCCGCCACCCCAAAGGCATACTTGCAGGGGTTCAGCCTCATTTGGTACCGGCGCAGGTTGTTGAAGGTCTCTGCGAGATCGGCAACATGATCAGCTGCATTGGTGCTCTTGGTCAGCATATCGTCCACGTACACGTCCATGTTATGCCCGATCTAGTCCTCAAAGACCTTATTCATTAACCTCTGATAGGTAGCTCCGGCATTCTTCAACCCAAACGACATTACCTTATAACAATAAAGCCCTTTCTCAGTGACAAAGGAGGTGGCTTCTTCATCAACTGGATTCATCCTAATTTGATTGTACCCCGAAAAGGCATCCATGAAGCTAAGAGTTTCGTGCCCGGACGTGGCATCCACTAGCTGGTCGATCCGGGAAGTGGGAAGCTGTCTTTGGGGCATGCCTTATTGAGATCGGTGAAGTACACACACATCCTCCAGCTCCCACTGGCCTTGCAAACCATCACGACATTCGCCAGCCAGTTGGGGTAGTGCACCTCACAGATGTGACCAGTTGCTAGCAGCTTTCGCACCTCCTCATCCACGGCCCTCTGTCTATCAGGAGCAAAGCTCCTCTTCTTTTGCCAAATGGGTCGGCATTCTGGCCTGATGTTGAGCTGGTGGGTAATCACCTCCTCCGGAATACCGGGCATGTCGGATGCCGACCAGGTGAAGACATCTGCATTAGCCCGTAAGAAAGTGAGGAGCTAATCACGGGCCTCCCATGGGAGTAGGGCTCCAATCTGGATTGTCCTCGTTGGGTCCTCCCCAAGGGGGAAAGCAAGCAGGCGCTCAGTCGGCACTCCTCTTCTCTCCAGGTCTCGGGCATCCATCGTTTCCGGTGCAGGTGCGGTGCCACTTCCTGTGGACTAGGGGCCGTATGGTAGCAAAGTGGGGGCAGGTTCTGCTCCCCCCACATCTTCCCAACTCCTTCCCTGGTAGGAAACCTTACGAGGAGTCGCTTAATGGATATGACAGCGTCCAAAAGGTTGAGCCCAGGCCTCCCAAGGATTGCATTATAGGCGAGGGGTACTCGGACCACCAGGAAGTTCATGAGGATTGTGCTTTGGCGCGGGGCCGTGCCAGCCGTGACAGGAAAAGTGACCTCCCCCTCGACTTTCATGGAGTCTCCAGTGAACCCCATCAGGGGCATGGCGACGGGCCGGAGCAAGCCGGGCGACAGGTTCATGCAAACAAAAGCATCATAATTCAAAACATCCATCGAGCTCCCACTATCAACCAGAATTCTTTTTACAGGATGCCTAGCGATCGTCATGGACACGATGACGCTATCATCATTTTTATTCACCACCCCCTCTAAGTCCTTCTTGAAGAAAGGAATTACAGGATCTAACTCCCCCTCCCCTCTCGTCCTCTTAGGTGGGCCACCTGCCCCCAGGGAATCATTTCCACCGTCTTCTCGATTGGAGCATTGTCAATCATCGGCGGCGGAGGCGCCGAAGGACCAGGATTATCCGGGTTGTTCCTTCAAACAAACTTCCCCAGATGGCCATGCTGGATAAGATCCTCTATCGCCTTCTTCAGCTGGCGACAATCGTCGGTATCGTGGCCATGGTCCTGGTGATAGTGGCAATAGAGGTTCATGTTGCGGGGGATCTTTGGGTTCATCGGAGGTGGGCGCTGAAGATAAGACTCATCCTCAATCTCGAGCAAGATGTGCGATATAGGTGCGAGCAGTGGAGTGTAGGGTCCATCTCTTTGTGCAAGAGCTCGGGGACGATTATCTGGTCGGTGGGGAGGTTCAGGCTTCCAGGATCGAACTTCAATAGGCTCAGGGCGGGCAGGCTTCTTGAGGATACTCCCGCTTGTCTCGCGTCGAGAGGAATCAGCCTCATCGGCGCGGATATACTTCTAGGCCCAGGTCAAAAGTTCAGCGTAAGAACCGGGCGTGTTGGCCCAGATGGCAACCCAAGAGGGGGGGTGAATTGGATTCTTAAAAAATATTTAGCCCCTTAAAAAATGTGCATTGGAATAAATGAGATTATATGCTGGATAGATATTAAGCACAAATGAAAAGATAGAGTAAGAGAGTCAAAACCCGGCAAACACAAGGATTTTATAGTGGTTCGGTGTATCCAATACCTACGTCCACTCCGAAGTACCACTTGGGTCCACACTATAATCTACTTGATTACAGCCGAGTTGTTTTACAAGCTCACAACTCAAAACTTGTTGTTTCCCCCGGGATTACAACGAACCCAGCTGGTTTTCTGGGCTCACCAGCACAAAACCCAAAACACAAGCTATCCTTAGCTTGTCCCTGAGGTAAACTACCTCAACTAATTCAATCCCTTGATTGAACTAGTAAACAGTAAATGAGAATAGAGTTTAAGATACAAGAAAGCTCCTCAAATGAGCAAATAGGCAATAAACTAAACAAAGATTAGAAAAGCCTGTTTGAAGATCTTTGAATGTGCGCTTTTCTTCTTTTCTTCTTTTCCTCTTCTTTTTAGAAAGGTTGAATCAGTGCCTCAGCTCGGATTCTTCAAAAACTTGCAGTTTGAAGATGGAAAAATCAAGGCTTTTGCTTCTAATTTCTTCACTTAGAAAATCCTCCGATTTTGAGCTTGAATGCCTTGGATTTCTCTTCGAGCTTTTCTGGAGTTGATGGATTTGAACTTTGACTCTTTCCTTTTTGATTTCTTACTCAAGCCTTCTCGGATTTTTCAATCTATTTTCTCTTAAATTTTCCATCCCATTTTCAAATGGATGGTCCCCTTTTTATAGATCCCTTAATCCACATTTTAGAAGGGAAAACTAGCCGTTGGAGACGTTTGGATTCTTCTACAGACAAAGAAAATAGCCGTTAGAAGTTAGGTGAAAAGAAATCTTACCGTTGGAGTATGTTCTGACAGATAGAAAATCCGTTCCTAACAGGTTGGAGTCGGCTCCAACTTTTCAGGTGTTGGCTCGAAATCGGGTGCTCAAAAATAGTAAAGAAAAAGTTGTTGGGGAGTCGGCTCCGAAAAAGGTAAGTGTCAGCTCGACGCTTTCGGGAGTCGGCTCCGGAAAACTGTAAGTGTCGGCTCCAGAATAGTCCATAAAACATGCTCTCTATTCCCAGGTTAGAGTCAGCTCCAGAAACTCAGGTGTCGGCTCCCGAAATATCAGGTGTCGGCTCTCGAATTCTAGGTGTCGGCTTCAGAAACTGAAACAGAATGCACTTCTCTGTATCTCAGGTTGGAGTCGGCTCTGAAACCTTGGGTGTCGACTTCAGACCGTACCAAAATCCCATAAACTTTCTGATATGCCTTGGGGTCGGCTCCTTACCATTTGGGTGTTAACTCCAGGCTCTGAACTTTGAGATTTCTTTTTCAATCTTGATTCAAAACATATTTCTTTATCCTTTTTGATTGATCAAACATTTTTAAGCCCTGTAACACTTGTTAAATCTATTAGTAGCAAAATGAATATACTTATATCTTTTATTAATCATCAAAATCAATAATTGAGTCAACAATCTCTCCCTTTTTGATGATTATAAAAACATTGAGTATATGCATGAGTAAATAATAAGATTTTTAAATTTCTCAAATGTTTGTTCCTTATAGGTAAGCTCCCCTGAATGAGGTAGCTCCCCCTATGATATTCAATTTAACATCTATTCTTTCTTTTAACAGAAAATTTTAATGATTGATACCAATGAGGTAGTTATATCAATTGCAATTACTTTTCCTTACGTGCAATTAACTAGATACCAATAAATTAAACTTATGTGATTTAATGCATATACAAAAGCTAAATATTTCCCCCCTTTTTTGATTTACATTCAATGCATATACGATTTGCAAATACCTTACATAACGCTCCCCCTTTTTTGTAATCAACAAAAAGGTCAGGAAGTTTCAAGAGAAATAACAAAATTAATAGATACTTCAAAGATCAAAAAGACGTTCATTAAGTATCAATCATCATTTTTGATAAGTTCATTCAAGGATCAAAAGACATTCATTTTTGATTAGTTCATTCATCAAAAAGTCAAGCATTACATCATTTTACAAAATGAAACTTTATTACATCAATCATCAAACTACACTTTATTACATTAAAACTTCAAACTATACTAATCATCAAAGATACTTCAAAAATTAGTTCTAATATGTCTTTGCAGTTCTTCTACTATTCTTGCATTCCTTCACTTTAAGTCTTAACAAAGGCCTTCAATCTTTCATCAACAAATGTACATGCAGAAGCAATCTTATCCTGAAGTTCAGTATTACATTTAGAATAAGTCTTTGAATCTCCACAGATATCTTTAAGTTCTTCAAAAATGTTCTTGAGATCATTCTTTAAGGATTCTGCGGAGGCTCCAAGAGTAGATTCAATTTTTCCAACTCTTTCATCCAAAGAATAAAGAGACTCTCTCAAGTTCATAAATTGATTATCTAACTCAGATTTTATCTCTTCCTTGTGAATAGCAAAAATACCTCTTAGCTGTTCTAATTGAGTATCCGAAAAACCAACAAAAGATAGATCAAAAGCAGAAGGAGCTGGAGGTACATCCTGACTTGGCTCTGGTGAGCTCTGTCTCACAGAAGGTCCTGCCTCAGAAGGGCCAGGCACATATGTCTCAGCAACCCTGTCGCCAGAATGCCCTTTTCTCTCCCATCTTCCATCTACTTTCACAAAACCATCCGATGCACAGTGGCCAAGTTGTAGTAGTCAGTGTGCCTTAGGTTCTTCAAAGGCTCATTATCAAAAATAGCTACTCCTTGACTCCTAAAAACCAAGGTTAGGATCATTCCATAAGGCAGTGAAGATCTCTTCTTGCCCCCAGCCTCAGCCATGTACCATATCATCATCCCAGCAAGATTTATAAGCTGACCAGTCAAGATACTGTCCATAACAACAATGTCTCGTTTTGAGACATACTCAAAACGGCCAGTCTTGGAAAATAAAATCCTACTGCAGATGTTATGTAACAGCCTTAGCTCAAGTGGCAATTGATTTGCCCTAACATCTTCAAACTCAGAAATTTCTCTTCCTAACATTCTTGACAATGCAGCTGATCTCTCACTATGAATATTTTCAGCAAATCCAGTAACAAGAATATTTAACAGATTTTCTAAAATATGGAAGGTAAGATGAATCCTCTTTCCTCTTACAGAACTAACGATCCCACCATCTCCTCTAGCTAAATTCAGATAAAATTCTTTAACAAGTGCTGGATAAGTGGGTACATCCAAAGAACAGACTCTATCCCAACCAAGTTCCTTGATTTGTCTTCCAATGTCAAAACCCTCGGAATCGAAGAAATCAAAATCTACTTTTCTACCCATTGTAATAACTCGCCCAGCTAAAGTATCTACTTGTGGAGATGAGGGGCCAGGATTATCTGAGGGAGTTGAAGAGGAATCATCACTCGGAGTGGGTTCACGGACTGGACACCTCGCCGTACGTTTCCTCATAACAACGGGAGCATCAAGAACCGATCTCCTACGCTTAGGTGCCATTGAAATCTTTGGGAATGATAGATTTGGGGAGTATTTGGCTTAGGAGGTTTTGAGAGGGTTTGGAGAAAGTTTGGAAAAGGTTTGGGGAAGATAGAAATCGCAGAAGTGTCGACTCTGCCCTAATAAAGTTAATTTGGGACCACCAGGTATCGACTCCCGCAAAGTCGGGTGTAGACTCCAAGTCGCTAACACAGTTAGCACCCAAACTGGAGTCGGCTCCACTTACACGGGTGTCGGCTCCAAGGTCAAAGACCGAGAGCGACACAGAAGAGGTGTCGACTCCTCAAATTGTGGTGTCGACTCCACTGACAGTTTCAGAGAAAAACAAATGAGTTTCAAATAGCCGAAACTTGTCAAAATAAGGTTAATAAATTTTTGAAAAAATCATTGGAATATGGAAAATTAAATTGCTTAAACGACTAGATAAATTGTCCTTAAAATTATGAAAGAGATCTCAAGAAATTAATAGAAATCTAGATAGTCATTCCTTAAGGGTTTCAAAATCATTCCAAAGGGTTACAAATCCCTAATTCTCTTCTAAGGTAACAAAATCTTTCTTCACTCAAAGGTTTTGTAAATACGTCAGCTAATTGTTCTTCAGTACTAACATAATCAAGACATATTTCATTACTAGCTACATGTTCTCTTATAAAGTGATATCTAATTTCAATGTGCTTAGTTCTTGAATGTTGGATTGGATTCTTAGTTAAATTGATTGCACTTGTATTATCACATCTAATAGGTATTTTATCAAGTGTTATGCCATAGTCTTCAAGTTGTCTCTTAATCCAAAGGATTTGAGCACAGCAACTTCCAGCTGTAACATATTCTGCTTCAGCAGTAGATAATGCAACCGAATTTTGCTTTTTGCTAAACCAAGAGATTAAGTTACTTCCCAAGAATTGACATGCACCACTTATACTTTTTCTATCTAGTTTACATCTAGCATAATCAGAGTTAGAATATGCAATTAAGTTTAGTGTTGAGTCTCTTAAATACCATAATCCTACATTTTTAGTTCCACTTAGATATCTTAAAATTCTTTTCACAGCAATTAAGTGAGATTCTTTATGTTCTGATTGAAATCTAGCATATACACAAACAACAAACATAATATCTGGTCTACTAGCTGTTAAGTAAAGTAGAAATCCGATCATACCTCTATAATATTTTTTATCAACTGGCTTACCGTCTTCATCTTTGTCTAATTTGCATGAGGGACTCATTGGTATTCTGAGGGGTTTGATTGATTCCATCCCAAACTTTTTGAGGATTTCCTTTGTGCACTTTGTTTGGTTGATGAAGATTCCCTCTCTTTCTTGTTTGATTTGGAGTCCCAAGAAGAAATTGAGTCTCCCATCATGCTCATCTCGAATTCACCCTGGATTAACTTGGCAAATTCTTGACACAAGAGATTGTTACTAGCACCGAATACAATATCATCTACATATATTTGTACTACCAATAAATCTTTGTCTTTTCTTTTCAAAAATAGTGTTTTATCAACATTTCCTCTAGAAAAGTCATTTTCAATTAGAAATTTACTTAACCTATCATACCAGCTCTAGGTGCTTGTTTTAAACCATAAAGTGCTTTGTGCAATTTAAAAACATGATTTGAAAATTTATGATCTTCAAAACTAGGTGGTTGTTCAACAAAAACTTTCTCATTTATAAATCCATTTAAAAATGCACTTTTAACATCCATTTGAAATAAATTGATATGCATATGACATGCAAATACTAGTAATAATCTAACTACCTCTAATCTAGCTACAGGTGCAAAAGTTTCATCAAAATCAATTCCTTCTTCTTGATTATATCCTTTTGCAACTAATCTAGCTTTGTTTCTAATTACTATACCATTTTTATCTAATTTATTTCTAAATACCCATTTTGATCCTATAACAGAATGATCTTTAGGTCTATCTACAAGGGTCCAGACATTATTCCTAGTAAATTGATTTAATTCCTCTTGCATAGCTAACAACCAATTATTATCTTTTTCAGCTTCTTCAATCATTTTAGGTTTAATTTGAGATACAAATGCAAGATGATTATTGATGTTTCTCATTTATGATCTAGTCCTTACTCCTTGAGATGGATCACCTATAATTAATTCCTTTGGATGACCATAGGCATATCTCCAATCTCTAGGAAGATCTACATCATTATGATTAGCATCAACAACATCAACACTAGGAGAATCATCACCTTTAGCTTCTTGTTCATGATCTGAAGATACATCAATATTCAATTTTTCAATATCTCTCTCAAGTAAATTTGTATCTTCTTCATCATCAATTTTTCCTGAACTCGATGCTAAGGATTCATCAAAAACTACATGAATAGATTCTTCTACAATTAAGTTTCTCTTGTTAAACACTCTAAAGGCTTTACTAGATGTTGAATATCCTAAGAATATGCCTTCATCTGATTTTGCATCAAATTTTTCAAGATTATCTTTACCATTATTATGAATGAAACATTTACAATCAAATGCATGAAAGTAACTAATGTTTGGTTTTCTATTATTCCATAGTTCATAAGGAGTTTTCTTAAGGATTGGCCTAATTAAAGCTCTATTACGAATGTAACATGCCGTGTTTATAGCTTCCGCCCAGAAGTACTTTGGGAGTTGGCTTTCACATAGCATGGTACGAGCCATGTCTTCTAAGGTTCTATTCTTTCTTTCTACAACTTCATTTTGTTGTGGTGTCCTAGGTGCAGAGAAATTATGATAAATGTTATTTTCAATGCAAAAGTTTTCAAATAAATAATTTTTGAATTCTGTGCCATGATCACTTCTAAGAGACACTATGGTGTTGTTCTTCTCATTTGTGACCTTCTTGAAAAATTTCAGAAATATTAGAAAGGTTTCATCTTTATGAGCTAAAAATAATACCCAAGTGTATCTAGAATAATCATCTATAATCATAAGACCATATTTTTTCCTCCTAGACTAGTGGTTCTAGTAGGTCCAAAGAGATCCATGTGAAGTAGTTCAAGTGGCCTAGAAATGGAAACAATATTTTTAGTTTTGAAAGAGTTTCTAGTTTGTTTTTCAAATTGACATGCATCACAAACTTTGTTATTTTTAAAATCTAATTGTGGAAGGCCTTTTACTAAATCCATTCTAATTAATTTTAAAATTAGGTATGTGCTTGCATGACCTAATCTATGATGCCACAGCCATCCAATCTCATTCATTTAGCATTATTAGCAACTAAGCAATGATTACTAGCAAACAAATTGTCTAAATCAATCAAGTACACATTGTCATTTCTATTTCCAATAAATACAATGCTATTATTAATGGGTTTAGAAACAATGCAAATAGAAGCTTCAAATGATACTTTGAAACCTTTATCACACAATTGGCTAATACTAATTAGATTATGCTTTAAACCATTAACATATAAGACATTTTCAATAAATGTGGAGGGAGTTATTTGAATTTTACCAAACCCCATGATCTGGCCTTTGCCATTGTCACCAAACGTAACAACTCCTCCTCTTTTGCTTTCAAGGGTGATGAATTGATCCTTGTCACTCGTCATGTGTCTTGAGCAGCCACTATCAAGAAACCACTTTCGCTTTGATCTTTTGGCCGCAAGACACTTATGCAAAATGATCAAGTCTTATATTTAGGTACCCAAGCCTTCTTAGGTCCTTCATGGTTAGTAACAAAAAAGATTGTTCCTTTTGGAACCCATATTTTCTTTCTTTTAACATTTAATTTTTTTTACTTTTTCTTGCATTACATTCATAAGATTTATGGCCTTTCTTGTTGCAATTGTAACATGTAACATCATTTATTTTCTTAACAAAGAAATTGCTTACAAATTTTTGTTTCATGTTTGGTCTATATCCTAATCCAGCTCTATCAAAAATAGCCCGTTGATTATTAAAAGTAAATTCAATTTTTCAGAGCTATATGTAAATTTATCAACTATATTTTATATTTTTCAAGTTCTTTCTTTAAGTTAACGTTTTCATTCATGATTGATTCTTTTTCTTTTAGAAATCTCTCCTTTGCATCTTTTAAATCATTAACTTCAAGAGTTAATTTATTTTTCTCTTTACACAGATTTGAGTTTTCACTTTTCAAAAACTTGTTTTTCTTTTTTAGAATTTTAAAATCATTAACTAATTCATTGAAAGCTTCATATAATTCATCAAATGTAAAATCATCATTGAGGGTTTCGGTATTTACCTCGTTATCGTTGTTTTCTATGAAGCAAATGTTTGCAACTTCTTTTTGTTCCTCCTTGGAAGAGGATTCTTTGCTATCGCTCCATGTTGCAACATAAGCTTTCTTCTTCTTCTTGTAGGCTTTCTTTAATTGAGGACAGTTATATCTGAAATGTCCCAGTTTCTTGCACTCATAACATATTAAGGGGTCTTTCTCTTTTTCTTTGTCCTTGTCCTTCTCTTTTTCTTTCTCTCCTTTCATTTTTGTTCCATATCTCTTCTTATGGAAGGGTCTTCTTCTTTGCATGAACCTTTTGAATTTCTTTACAAGGAGTGCAGTCTCCTTATCATCATCACCATCACTGGAGCTTTCCTCACTTTCTATAGCCTTAAGAGCAATAGTTTTCTTCTTTTTGACTTCTTCCTCTTGATGTTGTTTCATAGTCAACTCATGAGTCATTAAGGATCCAAGTAGCTCCTCCAAAGGTAAAACATTTAAATCCTTGGCTTCTTAGATTGCAGTCACTTTCGCTTCCCATGATCTTGGAAGTGACCTAAGAATTTTACGCACAAGTTCAGAATTAGTATAAGTCTTACCAAGACTTTTCAAACCATTTACAATATCAGTGAATCTTGTGTACATGCATGTAATAGTTTCAGTTTGTTCCATGCTAAATAGTTCATATTTATGCACCAAAATATTAATTTTTGATTCTTTTACTTGATTATGACCCTCATGGGTAACTTCTAATCTATCCCAAATTTCTTTTGCGGAAATACATGTAGAAATTCGATTAAATTCATTTGCATCCAATGAACAATACAAAACATTCATGGCTTTAGCATTGAGCTGAGCCAACTTCTTATCATGTTCATCGCATTCTGTTTCCGGTTTAGGAATCACCATGTTGTCTACTCTAATTGTGGGTGTGTGTGGACCATTAACTATGATTCCCCATAGGTCATAGTCAAGTGCTTGAATAAAAATCTTCATCCTAGCTTTCCAATAACTATAATTAGTTCCATTAAATAAAGGAGGTCGATTAGTGGATTGACCTTCTAAATATGATGAACTAGCTTGAGCTGCCATTTGGATCTTTTGCTCTTGATCGTTAGACCAAGTTCAAATGAGCACTTGCTCTGATACCAATTGTTGGCCCAGATGGTAACCCAAGAGGGGGGGTGAATTGGGTTCTTAAAAAATATTTAGCCTCTTAAAAAAATGTGCATTGGAATAAATGAGATTATATGCTGGATAGATATTAAGCACAAATGAAGAGATAGAGTAAGAGAGTCAAAACACGGCAAAAACAAGGATTTTATAGTGGTTCGGTGTATTCAACACCTACGTCCACTCCCAAGTACCACTTGGGTCCACACTATAATCTACTTGATTACAGCCGAGTTATTTTACAAGCCCACAACTTAAAACTTATTGTTTCCTCCGGGATTACAACGAACCCAGCTGGTTTTCCGGGCTCACCAGCATAAAATCCAAAACACAAGCTATCCTTAGCTTGTCCTTGAGGTAAACTACCTCAACTAATTCAATCCCTTGATTGAACTAGTAAACAGTAAATGAGAATAGAGTTTAAGATACAAGAAAGCTCCTAAATGAGCAAATAAGCAATAAACTAAACAAGGATTAGAAAAGCCTATTTGAAGATCTTTGAATGTGCACTTTTCTTCTTTTCTTCTTTTCCTCTTCTTCTTGGAAAGGTTGAATCAGTGCCTCAGCTCGGATTCTTCAAAAACTTGCAGTTGAGAAGATGGGAAAATCAGGGCTTTTGCTTCTAATTTCTTCACTTAGGAAATCCTTCGATTTTGAGCTTGAATGCCTTGGATTTCTCTTCGAGCTTTTCTGGAGTTGATGGATTTGAACTTTGACTCTTTCCTTTTTGATTTCTTGCTCAAGACTTCTCGGATTTTTCAATCTATTTTCTCTTAAATTTTTCATCCCGTTTTCAAACGGATGGTCCCCTTTTTATAGATCCCTTAATCCACATTTTAGGAGGAAAAACTAGCCGTTGGAGACATTTGGATTCTTTTACACACAAAGAAAATAGCTGTTAGAAGTTAGGTGAAAAACAATCTTACCGTTGGAGTACGTTCTGACAGATAGAAAATCCATTCCTGACAGGTTGGAGTCGGCTCCAACTTTTTAGGTGTCGGCTCCAAATCGGGTGCTCAAAAATAGTAAAGAAAAAGTTGTTCGAGAGTCGGCTCCAAAAAAGGTAAGTGTCGGCTCGACGCTTTCGGGAGTCGGCTCCAAAAAACTGTAAGTGTCGGCTCCAGAATAGTCCATAAAACATGCTCTTTGTTAGAGTCGGCTCCGAAACTCAGGTGTCGGCTCTCGAAATATCAAGTGTCGGCTCCCGAATTCTAGGTGTCGGCTTCAAAAACTGAAACAGAATGCACTTCTCTGTATCTCAGGTTGGAGTCGGCTCTGAAACCTTGGGTGTCGACTCCGGACCATGCCAAAATCCCAGAAACTTTCTGATACGCCTTGGGGTCGGCTCCTTACCATTTGGGTGTCGACTCCATGCTTGAACTTTGAGATTTCTTTTTCAATCTTGATTGAAAACATATTTCTTTATCCTTTTTGATTGATCAAATATTTTTAAGCCCTGTAACACTTGTTAAATCTATTAGTAGCAAAATAAATATACTCATATCTTTTATTAATCATCAAAATCAATAATTGGGTCAACAGGGCGGCTTCTTGTCCAGGGAGTATGCGAAGCGAGACGGACAGAGCCCTCGCTTCAAGGCCAAAGTGGCAACTTAGTCTTCAAGATTGTACACCTCCAGCGCCTCACTACAAGAAAATAATGAAATAGCAACGCAATTTTAGCGACGCAAAGATGCGTCGCTAAAATTGCGACTACATTGCGATGCCTCCGCGTCAAAAAAATATTGCGACGCATTAGCAACTCAATAAACCATAAAATTAAAAAAATAATTTTTAAATTTAGCGATGCAAAAATATCATAATATTTATAAAATATATTTTTTTAAAATATTATTAAAGGAATAAAATATTGCGACATAGCTAAGTGCGTTGCAATGTTTTTAAAAAAAATAATTATGTTAAATAGCGACGCATTAGCGACGTAATAAACATAAAATAAGAAAAAATATATTTAATATAGCGATGTAAAAATTACGTCACAAATATTAAAAAAAATTAATTTTTATAAAATATAATTATGAAATAAAAATATTACGATGCAACTCAGTGCATCGCAATATATTTAAAAAACATAATAATTTTAAATAGCGACGCATTAGCGATGCAATAGATCAGAAAATTATAAAAATTAATTTTAATTTAGCGACGCACTAATTACATCGTAATTATTTTAAATAAAACTAATTTTTATAAATTTTAATATGAAAAAAAAATATTGCGATGCAAAACAGTGCGTCACAATGTTTTTAAAAAACTTAATTATTTTAAATAGCGACGCATTAGCGACGTAATAAATCAAAAAAAATATAAAAATTATTTTTAAATTTAGCAACGCAATAATTGCATCGTAATTAATTTAAATAAAATTTATTTTAAGAAAATAGTATTATGAAATAAAAATATTGTGATGCAATCCAGTGCATCGCAATGTTTTGTTAAAAATAAATATGTTAATTAACAACGTAATAGCGATGCAATAAAACAGTAAAGTAATAAAAAAAAATTTATTTAACGATGCAAATTAATGCGTTGCAATATTTTAAAGAAATTCATAATGCCAAATTAGCGAGGCATTAGCGATGCAATAAATTAAAAAATATAATTAAAAATTAATAATGTCCGAGATCGGTCGTCGTCGACCGTGATCGATCATGGCTTCGATCGATTACAACTGTTGGGTCGTCGTCGATCGGATCGATCGCGACAGTCCGAGATCGGTCGTCGCCGACCGGGATCGATCATGGCTTGGATCGATGGCAACCGTCGGATCATCGCCGATCGAGATCGATCATGGCTTCGATCGATCGCAACCATCGGATCGTCACCGATCCGATCGATCACGACAGTCTGAGATCGGTAGTCGCCGACCGGGATCGATCATGGCTTCGATCGATCGCAACCCTCGATCATCACCGATCCGATCGAACGTGACAGTCCGAGATCGGTCGTCACCAATCAGGATCGATCATGGCTTGGATCGATCGCAATCGTCGGATCATCGCCGACCGGGATCGATCATGGCTTCGATCGATCGCAACCGTCGGATCATCGCTGATCCGATCGATCACCACGGTCCGAGATAGGTCATCGCCGATCGGGATCGATCATGGCTTGGATCGATCGCAACTGTCGGATCATCGCGATCGGGATCGATCATGGCTTGGATCGATCGCAACCGTCGGATCATCACCGACCGGGATCGATCATGGCTTCGATCGATCGCAACCGTCGGATCGTCGTCGATCCGATCGATCGCCACAGTCCGAGAGAGGTCGTCGCCGACCAGGATTGATCATGGCTTGGATCGATCGCAACCGTCGGATCATCGCCGACCGTGATCGATCATGGCTTGGATCGATCACAACCATCGGATCGTCGCCGACCGGGATCGATCATGGCTTCGATCGATCGCAATCGTCGGATCGTCGCCAATCCGATCGATCGCAACAGTCCGAGATAGGTCGTCGCCGACAGGGATCGATCATGGCTTAGATCGATCGCAACCATCGGATCATTACCGACCGGGATCGATCATGGCTTGGATCAATTGCAACCGTTGGATCATCGCTGACCGGGATCGGTCATGGCTTCGATCGATCGCAACCGTCGGATCATCGCCGACCGGGATCGATCATGGCTTGGATCGATCGTAACCGTCAGATCGTCGCCGATCCGATCGATCGCCACGGTCCGAGATAGGTCTCGCCGACCGGGATCGATCATGGCTTGGATCGATCGCAACCATTGGATCGTCGCCGACCAGGATCGATCATGGCTTGGATCGATCGCAACCGTCGGATCATCGCCGACCGGGATCGGTCATGGCTTCGATCGATCGCAACCGTCGGATCATTGCCGACCAGGATCGATCATGGCTTGGATCGATCGCAACCGTCGGATCGTCGCCGACCGGGATCGATCATGGCTTGGATCGATCGCAACCGTCGGATCATCGCCGACCGGGATCGATCATGGCTTCGATCGATTGCAACCGTCGGATCGTCTCTGATCCGATCGATCGCGATGGTTCGATATAGGTCGACGCTGATCGGGATCGATCATGGCTTGGATCGATCGCAACCATCGGTTCGTCGCCGACCGGGATCGATCATGGCTTGGATCGATCGCAAACGTCGCATACTCACCGATCGGGATCGATCATGGCTTGGATCGATCACAACCGTCGGATCGTTGCGACCGGGATCGATCATGGCTTGGATCGATCATGGCTTGGATCGATCGCATTAGTTGCGTCACAATATTTTTTCTATAAATATATGTAATGAAAAAGTATAAAAAATTATTGCGACGCAATTTGTGCGTCACAATCATTATCATAAATTATAAATATTATCATTTATAATTATTAAAAAATTATTGCGACGCCGTAGCGATGCATTTTCGAAGAAAAAAATAAACAAATATTGCGACGCAATGTATGCGTCACAATTATTTTTAGTAAATATAATTTTTATCAGTAATAATAAATAAAAGAAATATAATATTACGATGCATTAGTTGCGTCGCAATATTTTTTCTATAAATATATGTAATGAAAAAGTATAAAAAAATATTGCGACGTAATTTGTGCATCGCAATTATTATCATAAATTATAAATATTATTATTTATAAATATTAAAAAATTATTGCGATGCCATAGCGATGCATTTTTGAAGAAAAAAATAAACAAATATTGCGATGCAATGTATGCATCGTAATTATTTTTAGTAAATATAATTTTTATTAGTATTAATAAATAAAAAAATATAATATTGCGATGCATTAGTTACGTCGCAATGTTTTTTCTATAATATATGTAATCAAAAAGTTTAAAAAAAATATTGCGACGCAATTTGTGCATCGCAATTATTATCATAAATTATAAATATTTCATTTATAAATATTAAAAAATTATTGCGACGCGTAGCGACGTATTTTTGAAGAAAAAAATAAACAAATATTGCGACGCAATGTATGCATCGTAATTATTTTTAGTAAATATAATTTTTATCAGTATTAATAAATAAAAGAAATATAATATTGTGACGCATTAGTTGCGTCGCAATTTTTTTCTATAAATATATGTAATAAAAAGTTTTAAAAAAATATTACGACGCAATTTGTGCCTCGCAATTATTATCATAAATTATAAATATTATCATTTATAAATATTAAAAAATTATTGCAATGCCGTAGCGATGCATTTTCAAAGAAATAATAAACAAATATTGCAACGCAACTAATGCATCACAATAGTTTTTAGTAAATATATTTTTTATCAGTAATAAATAAAACAAATATAATATTGCGACGCATTCGTTGCATCGCAATGTTTTTTCTATAAATAGATGTAACGAAAAGTAAAAAAAAATATTGCAACGCAATTTGTGCATCGCAATTATTATCATAAATTATAGTTTTTATCATTTATAAATATTTAAAAAAATAAATAAAACATATATATTACGACGCATTTGTTGCGTCGCAATGTTTTTTGGATAAATATATGTAATGAAATAGTTAGAAAATTTTTTGCGACACACTGTATGCGTTGCAATTATTATCATAAATTATTATTTTAATCATTTAAAAATATTAAAAAAATATTGCGACGCCTTAGCGATGTAATTTCTAGAAAATAAAAATAATTTTTTCGCCGGACATTGGCACCAAGTTAGCGACGCATTAGCGACGCAATTAATTGCATCGCTACCTTTTTCATAAAAATATAATAAGGCCAAATTAACGATGGATTAGCGACGCATTATTGCGTTGCTAATACATAATAAATTTAAAAAAAAATTGCGACCGATTAGCGACGCAAATTTGCATCGCTAATCACTCATATATAAAGTCGGCCGGCCTTCTCTTCTTCTTCCCCGTCTTGACCTAGCGCCGCCCTCCCCAAAACCTCTCCGGCTCCCACCGTTCGCTGCTCCGGCTCCCCACCTCCGGTGCTCCTGCTCCCCGGCGGTCTCCTCCAACTCCGGCGTCTCCTCTCGACCGAGGTAAGCCCCCCCACCCTCTTCCAAATTTTTTTTTTGTAAAAATTTTTCTCCGGCCATGGCCAAGACCGTGGCCGTCTTCTCTGGCCACCGCCGCTGCCATGGCCGGCAGTGGCCTGGCCACGGTGGCCAGGTCACAGTCAAAAAAAAAAAATTTGGCTAACAAGGGGGGTGAGGAAAACCCCCCCCCCCCCCCATTTTGTCTTCTCCGGCCATGACCGCTGCCGTGGCCGGCAGTGGCCAGGCCACAGTCAAAAAAAAAAAAATTTGTAACAGGGGGGTGGTGAAAATCCGCCTCCCCCCATTTTGTCTTCTCCGGCCACGGCCGCTGCCGTGGCCGGCAGTGGCCTGGCCACGGTGGCCAGGCCACAGTCAAAAAAAAAAAAAATTCTTGTAATAGGGGGGTGGGGAAAACCCCCCCCATTTTGTCTTCTCCGGCCATGGCCGCTGCCGTGGCCGGCAGTGGCGTGGCCACGGTGGCCAGGCCACAGTCAAAAAAAAAAATTGTAATAGGGGGGGTGGGGAAAACCCCCCCCCACATTTTGTCTTCTCCGGCCACAGCCGTGGCCGCAGCTGGAGAAGCCGGCCACGGCCGCTGCCGTGGCCGGCAGTGGCCTGGCCACGGTGGCCAGGCCACAGTCAAAAAAAAAAAAAAAATTTGTAACAGGGGGTGGGGAAACCCCCCCCCCCTTTTTCTCTTCTCCGGCCACGGCCGCTGTCGTGGCCGGCAGTGGCCTGGCCACGGTGGCCAGGCCACAGTAAAAAAAAAAAAAGGCTGTTACAGGCCCCCCCTCCCTTGACCTTCTCCGGCCACGGCCGCTACCGTGGCCGGCCGTGGCCTGGCTACGGTGGCCAGGCCACAAAAAAAATAAAAAAAAGTCTTTTACAGGGGGTGGGGAAAACCCCCCCTTTATCTTCTCCGGCCACGGCTGTAGCCGCGGCCGGAGAAGCCGGCCACAACACCGGTGGTCAGGACAAAAAAAAAAAAAACATGTCTATTACGGGGGTGGGGAAAACCGCCCCTCCCCTTTTATCTTCCATGGCCACGGCCGTGGCCTGGCCACGGTGGCCAGGCAAAAAAAAAAATATTATGCAATAATTTTTGTGCATTTGTAGTTATTTATAATTTTTATGTCTTGATTATTTACATTCTGCTTCAAATTGAATGATGCATTAAATTATGTAATGCTTGAATGAAAGTCATGTTGTAGTTTTATTTAATTCTCAAGAACACATTAGTACTTTCAATGATTTATATTTTAGTCTTCATATGCAATGTTGTATGGTTGGAGCACTGCTGGACGTCTGGCATGCCCTCATTGCATGTATGATTCGGATGCATTTACATTGCAGAAGAGTGGTAAGCAGTCATGGTTTGATAACCATAGGAAGTTCTTGCCCCCAAATCATCCTTACAGGCATAACTTGATCGCCTTCCGGAAGAACAAAGCAGTCACAAAATTCGCCGAACCGGTTAGGTCCGGCACGGATATATTTGATACTATATAGCATTTGGGGTTGATGTATGCATGGGAACCGGATGCAGATAGAATAAATGGCCGTATATGTAAAGAACATAACTGGAAGAAGCGAAGTATATTTTGGGATTTGCCTTATTGAAGCACAAATCTCATCCGGCACAACTTGGATGTTATGCATATCGAGAAAAATTTCTTTGATAACATATTTAACACGGTGCTAAACATCTCGGGAAAAACAAAAGATACTGCAAAGTCAAGAGAAGAACTTAATGAGTACTGCAGAAGAGGTGATTTGAGAAGGAGTGCCGACGGGATCTATCCTAAAGCCTGTTACACTCTTGACAGAAATTCACGAGAAGTTTTATGTAACTGGCTTAGAGGGTTAAAATTTCCAGATGGTTATGCCTCAAATATCGGTAGGTGTGTGGACATGCATAAGCTCAAGTTGTTCGGCATGAAGAGTCACGACTGCCATGTTTTCATGCAACGGTTATTACCTGTAGCTTTTCGTGAGTTGCTTCCGCAACATGTCTGGAAGGCAATTACGGAGCTCAGCTTATTCTTCAAGGAGTTATCTGCCGCAGTCATTACTTCTGCATCCATGGCAAGGCTTGAGGAGGAAATTCCAATTATTTTATGCAAGCTTGAGCGAATATTTCCTCCCAGTTTTTTTGACTCAATGGAGCATTTACCGGTTCACTTGCCATACGAAGCGAGCATAGCTGGTCCCGTGCAGTATCGCTGGATGTATCCTTTCGAGAAGTAAATATATACATCATTAAGATATGGTTAATTTTTTGTTTCAATTTTACATATAGGTATCTTAAGAAGTTAAAAAATAATGTGCGTAATAAGGCAAGGGTTGAAGGTTCTATATGCAATGCATACTTGGTCGAAGAAGTTTCAGCTTTTGCCTCGCATTACTTTGAGGGTCACGTCCACACGAGGAGCTGAAATCTTGGTCGTAACGATGATGTATGTGTGGACGAAGGAGAACCTAATGACGGTAGAATATCAATTTTTAAAGGTATCGGCCGTTTATTTGGTGGGCAGAAGTCAAGAAATCTTAGCGATATGGAGTATAATGCAGCACATTATTACATCCTAATGAACTGTAGAGAAGTCGATCCATATATTGAGTAAGTGTATACTTCAATGCTTAATTAAAAATTTTAATTTAAATTACAATATACCATAATATTTAATTGCTAACATCAGTTTTCATCCTTGTCATCCCATAAGGATGTTTTGTGATAGACAACGACAGATGAATCCCGACATCAGTCAAGTTGCAATTGGGCAGAAATTAGAAACGGAGTTTGCTTACTGGTTTTATGAATTTGTGAGTAGTATCACTCAATCAATTTTAATAATGACTTTTATTTTTTGAATTGGATGTGAATAGCTTATTAATTTATAGGTAAACGGTCTATGGTCCGCAACCGACAATATTTTCATTAAATGTCTATCGCAATGGCCATTGAAGACCGTAACAACCTCTATTGGCTATTTTGTAAATGGGTACAAATTTCAGATTGAACGATTAGCAGCTTCAAGAGGCACGCAGAACTGGGGCGTGTGTGTTAAAGGAGAAAGTGTTAGAGCAAATATGTAGGATTATTATGGAAAGTTAGTAGAGGTGGTTGAAGTTGAATATCCCAGTTGGCCTATGAAACGAACCGTATTGTTTCGTTGTGATTGGTTCGATCCGATAGTTCCTATGGGCAAAAGGGTTCATAACGACTACAATTTGGTTGAAGTGAACCATCGGCGAAGATTGCAGAAATATGACCCATTCATCCTTGCATCCCAAGCTCAGCAAGTCTTTTACTGCGGATATCCAAGTTTGCGCAACGACAAGCGAGATTGGTGGGTCGTTTCTAAAATCGTCCCACGTTCAACAATCGTATTAGAGGAGAGTTCATCAAGTCAATCAGCCGAGTGCCCTGCATTTCAAGAGGATGAGATGGAAATGCATGCAATTGAAGATGACACAAGGGCTCCTGAAACATCACTTAGAGATCCAAATAGTGATGTCCAAGAAATTGCGGATACAAATGTTCGGTTTCCTTCCGATGATAATGAAACTGAATCGCAGTCCGATACAGCATCGGATGTTGAACCAACATTTCATGAAATAAATGACACCGGTTAAACATAAAGGTTTTTTAAAATTTAACTTTTTTTATAAGTGTTAAATTTTTACATAGTCAATCATTAATCGTAATTTAATTGTATGAATCTTTAGTATTTTCAGTATGACGGGCAGAGGTATATCTACTGACGACAGACGGAGTGAGCAGGGACGTAGCCCTGCTGCATCAGATCACATGAGCATCAGAGATAGAGAGTTCGGATCTCCAGCAGTCGCACAGCCTTCGATCTCTCCAGCAGTATTACCATCCAGCCGATCGGCACATACCTCCGAGAGTTCTTCCACCATCGGCCGCACCATACTTCGACTTGATGCTCAGGGGCTATAAGTATATACTAATTAAAAATATATGTTTATGTTTTTAAGTCAATTACTTATAAATATGCATTTTTTTAATAGATTTATTGAGCAACATCATGTATCCAACCACATCAGCGCTGTATTTCAGAGGCGTGCAGATCCCAGTGGCTACGATTGGCGCCACGTATCTCCAGCCACGAGGGAGTTTTATTTTTCTGAGTTTCAGGTAAACTTATTAAATACAATTTATTACTGATATAAAATTTCTTAATCTTAATAAATTCAGAAACTAACTGTTTATTTTAATGCAGAAAAGTTTACGTGGGATCCTGCCAGCCATGATGCCATTAGGACAGCATGGGAGGCTCTGACGGAATGCCGATACTCTGACATGCTTCATCGTTGGAGGTCATCGGGTCAGCGTCCTATGCACGTGCCAGAGGGTATTTGGCATGAGTGGCAGCAGGCCTGACAGTCCGATGGCTGGCGCAGGAGGTCCACATCAGCCAGCACGAACCGCCGATCTGAGAAGGGCGGTCCTGGCACGGGTCTCTCCCGCCATACTTCGGGCTCCATTTCGATTCAGGAGCACAACGGCGTATGGTAAAAAAACATAAATATTTTAATTACTATTTTAGTTATTTATAAATATTTGTATTAATATCAATTTTTTTATTGTTATAGTCTGAGCAGGAGGGCGGAGATCCTGGTGAGTTTCGTCTATTCAGGGCGACACACACTAGGAGGGATGGTTCCTGGGTCGACACGCGATCACGGGAGGTTGCGGTAAGAAATTAGATTTATGTAGTATCTGTTTAATTTCTAAAATTTTATTTCGAGTAATTTATTAACTCATTTATTGTTGATTTCATAATTTAAAGACACGAGTCGAGGAGCTTCGCTCCCAGGCATCGCAGGTCAACTCTACTGATGGGGAGACGTCCGTCGAACTCTCAGCAGAGGAGAGTCGGCATGTATTTTTGGAGGCTGTTGGTGCCTAGCCGCGAGACCGCAGGGTCTATGGTCTGGGCACTAGAGCTTCTACATATTTTTCCATCAGGCCTCTAGCTCACGAGTTTCTGGTGACATTCCTCCCGAGCATTTAGACGACCTTTGGAGATCTATTGCAGAGGAGGTTCGGTAGGAGGTCGAGCAAGATTTCGAGGATCGTATGCGAGGCCGGAATCAGGAGATTGCAGACATGCAAGATGAGATGCATCATTTGCGGGATATGGTTAGCCGCTTATCGCAGAGTCTCCAGCCTCCACGTGATTGCTCAGATTCTTGATGTATTTTTTTCTTTTTATATGTTGTACATGAAAACTTCAAAATTTAAAATATTATTTATTTTTATAAATTGAATGATTATTGTTTGGATCAATATGAGTGAAGAATGTTTCGATCAATATTTAAATGTAACGAAATTATATTAACCATTTTAATTTTTAAATTTTTATTTTTTTAAAAAAAATATTTATTTAGCGACGCATTAGCGACTGCAATTGCATCGCGAATATTTTTAAAATATTATTATTAAATATTACGATGCAATGAGCTGGCATCGCAATATTTTAAAAAAAATTAATTAGCGACGCATTAACGACTCAAATTGCATCGCTAATATTTTCATAATATTACTATTAAATATTGCGACGCAACGATCTGGCATTGCAATATTTTTTTAAAAAATTTAATTAGCGATGTATTAGCGACTAAAATTATGTCGCTAATATATCTAAATATTATTAATAAATATTGCGACGCAGTGATCTGGCATCGCAATATTTTAAAAAAATTTTATTAGCGACGCATTAGCGACTAATATTGCGTCGCTATTATATTTAAAATATTATTATTAAATATTATGATGCAGCTAAATGCGTCGCAATATTGCAACGTAATTGAATGCATCGCAATATTTAATATTAATATTTAAAATATTAAAATTTAGTTTTAAATTTAGTGACGCATTTTAGTGCATCGCAATATTGCGACGCATCTCTGCGTCGCAGAGAGTCGCTGTTTTGCGACGCAATTGCGATAAATTATGGTTGCGACGATATTCTCAGTGACGCAGTCATTGCATCGCAATAGCATGTTTAGCGACGCATTAGCGATGCATTTGGGCATCGCAATATTTTTTTTTCTTGTAGTTTCTTGAACCGGGCGACGTAATCTCTCAAGGATTCGCCGCTCTTCTGCTGGACAGCAAAGAGGCTGTCAGCTACTCTTGGAATCTTTCAGCAGGCATCAAAATGGGCCAAGAAGGCTCTCTCCAGCTGCCGGAAAGAATCAATACTCCACGGTGACAAGCGGGAGTACCAGGCTCGGGCAGCCTTCTTCAGGGTGGCAGGGAAGGCGATGCACATGAGCAAATCGGTGGCCCCCTGGACCTGCATGAGAACCTTGTAGCTTTTTAGGTCGTCCAGGGGATCTGTGGTCCCATCATATGGATCTAGCTAGGGAAGGCAGAACCAGGTAGAGATGGGCTCTCCCATGATACGGTGAGACAGCGGAGGCCGGCTGTCATAATCCATCTCAGCAGGTGGGTGATCCGACGGCTGAGTTCCTCCAACCTCTGATTATACTCATCGAGTCGACGCTCGGCCCGACGGGCTATCCGGCCATCAAAAGAACCTTCGCCTAAGGATTCTAAAGACGGGGGGAGGTGACGGCGATGTCTGCGAGGGCACTCCGCCTCCTTCCCATGTCGCCGCCTGGAAGAAACACTGGCGTGGCGAGAAGGTGATCGGAGCCTCTTAGAGGCCTCCCGGTGATAAGGCTTGGGCGAAGCAGGACGGTGGCAAGCCTCTGGTACCGGTGATCTCCTTCGGAAGGAATGCTGGCTGGATTGCACCACCCTCGGAACCGATGGAAATGGCTCTGGCTGCCGCAGGGCCGCCTGATGGTACTGCAGGCCTTGAACCGCCGCCGCCAAGGATTGGACTTGCGCGGCTAGAGCGGCGAACCGGTCTTCCTTGAGCTGATGGGGAGGCGCAGGGACGTCGATCGGGGGAGCAGAAGGTCTAGCCTCCTGAGGATTCGGCGGTGCCGGGACGTCGGCCGGGAGAGCTGAGGGGGCAACCGCCAGTGGATCAGCTCCTTGGCGCCGCCCCCCAGCGCAACTGACAGAGACCCCTTTCGCACGGGTTGTCACCATGACTCAAGAGCTTGGAGAGAGAGGAGTTGCAGATTGCTGGTTCGATATCTTCCTCTTTCTGCACCCCCCTACATGGCGCGCCAATCTGATGACGCCAAGTCACTTTCTTCAAGCGCCGGGGAAACAGACGTCCTCCTCACCGGACTCCTGCAAGAAAAGTTTCCGAGGACCGGATGCTCCGGTAGGAACCCTCCGATGCTCAAGTCAGTCAATTGGGAACATATGAGAACTGTTTAGCCGAAGGGAGCTAAACAGCTAGGGCTTAACTAGTAGAAAGAAGCTAGAGAAACCACAGTTCATGGATTCTTACTTACAGCGTGGGCGTATTCTTTTATACCTGTTCGAAGATCCCCCTTCTATTCCCAAAGATTGCTGATTTTCAGGAGCCCAGTTCAATAACGGACAAATATGAGGCTGACAATGACAGATCGTACTGTCACTGTATATGCCGAAGGCATCCCGCACTACTGGTCAACACGGCCTCACAGGTGTCTTGCATATGGGGTTATGCCTGGTGCACGCCACCGCTGGATATGATCGCGCACAGTAGCGGGCAGGTGGTGGACAGTACGCTGCAACGGGGTATGATCGCGCACAGTGACAGACATACAATGGACCATACGCCGTTATGAGGTATGGTCGCACCATGCCACAAATGTGCGGCGGATTACGTGGGCATGCCAGGTGGCTAGAACGGGCCGGATTATGCACCAGGGGTTGAGATACTGTTCAAAAGGCCCGGGGACTGTGGCTTGAGGCCAAGAGCGTAACTCGAGGCCAAGCACTGTTCATGAAGCCCGAGACCCCCTGGGTCTCGGGGTTGAGATACTGTTCAAAAGGCCCGGGGGCTATGGCTTGAGGCCGAGAGCGTAACTCAAGGCCAAGCACTGTTCATGAAGCCCGAGACCGAGGGGGGTCTCGGGGGTTGAGATACTGTTCAAAAGGCCCGAGGGCTATGGCTTGAGACCGAGAGTGTAACTCTAGGCCAAGCACTGTTTATGAAGCCCGAGACCAAGGGGGGTCTCGAGGGTTGAGATACTGTTCAAAAGGCCCGGGGGCTATGGCTTGAGGCCGAGAGCGTAACTCGAGGCCAAGCACTGTTCATGATGCCCGAGACCGATGGGGGGTCTCGGGGGTTGAGATATTGTTCAAAAGGCAGGGGGCTGCTTGAGGCCGAGAGCGTAACTCGAGGCCAAGTACTGTTCATGAAGCCCGAGACTGAGGGGGGTCTCGGAGGTTGAGATACTGTTCAAAAGGCCCGGGGGCTGTGGCTTGAGGCCGAGAGCGTAACTCGAGGCCAAGCACTATTCATGAAGCCCGAGACCGAGAGGGGGTCTCAGGGGTTGAGATACTGTTCAAAAGGCCCGGAGGCTATGGCTTAAGCTGAGAGCATAACTCGAGGTCAAGCACTGTTCATGAAGCCCGAGACCGAGGGGGGTCTCGGGGGCATCGAGAGAGCCTCCATTGGTCGCCGTTATCATTGTCGTTTATTCTAACGGCGTTGGATCAGCCATATCAGAACAGTCAATGTTAAATGTTTGCTTCCACTTTTACCAATATATGTAGTTGGATGATTATTTCTAACAATATCAGAAATTGAAAATATTGATTTGAATTGCCAGCAGAAGTGCCACTTATAGCAACTCACCAATGTTAAGAAAGGCGTTGGGCTTCTTCCTATGCTCCTTATATTGATTAATCTTGGTACTTTTTGCCTCATTAGAGCTTGGATGGATCTGAAGTATACCATTCAGCTAGCGTGTGCATGATCAGAATGAAAGGGGAGCGTTTAGGCTTGTTTTTGGTTGTTGTAAATTAGGTTTTGATGATGAATTCATAAATTCATATCTTTTCTTCCTTCAAATTTTGAGGAAGATGTGGCGGTTTATTAAAACCGTAGGGTATTACGAGATCGCTATTTTTTTTGGTACAGATGAATGATTACATCACTTTAGGGTGAGTCAGACCCGATATATCATAGTATAATAACTGAGAAAGGATAATAGGACAAGGGTCACCCTACTTCTAGCTCGAAAAACTAGAGTGAGAGGCCACCCTGGCAGCAATCCAGTCAGCAACAGTATTGGTTTCATGGTAGACATGCCGAATCTGGACGTTACGAGCTTCCAGAAGAATAGAGCGGATGTCACACAATAAGGGGATAGTAAGCAAGTGGGTGCTGGACTCCTGTCAGATTCAGCGAATAACAGTAATGGAATCACCTTCTATGATAAGACTGTGGGCGCCCAGGATCCAAACGGCATAGGAGATACCTGCCCATGCCGCGTACAGTTCGGCAAGAGGCATCGAGGAGTCAAGTAAACCAAACCCTTCTGCCGCAATATCATACTATCCGCGCCACGAATGATAAAAGCCGATCCAGCATATCTACCATGGATACTCCCATCAAAGTTGATTTTGACAAACCCTAGAGGTGCGGGCTCCCAAGAAATAAAAACCATACGTCGGTTTACTACCGAAGCAGCAGGGGAGACCCAGTGGCTAGGGTTCACAGAATCAAGAAAACCGTGATGGAAAGTATACTCAGCATAAAGGGAAGCAGCCGTCCTAATAGCCTTGCCGGAAGGAGCCATCATATCTAAGAACAGGATCCAATTCCGGGATAACCAAATCTGATACGCTATGAAGCCCACAAAGGATCTGGCTGGTGGATACCCCTCCCCATACCCTGCTTCATCAGTCTCAAAAAAGAGATACAGTAGGAAATAGTACCATGCACCCAGGGACAAGCACCAGAGATCTACCAAATCTGTCTTGCTCTAGCACAATAGAAGATAGCATGGTCAGTCATTTTCACCTCAATACCACATAACGGGCACATAGGCAGGATACTCAAACTTCTCCATGAGAGAAGGGAGCAGGTAGGAAGAACATCCCAAGCCAGCTTCCAAATAAAAAGCTTCACTCTAGGGTGAATGGAAAGGTGCCAAATCCAATCCATATCCATCGATTGCTGAGGGTGAGGTCTGTAAATAGACAGGAGGTCTCTCATAGGAGCACGAGACAAGCAAGATCTCCTCCATACCCTAGTGTCAGTAGTAGCACCCAGAAAGAATGGAATAGAGAGAATACGTCGGCAAAGCTCATCCCCAAAATAACTGGATACCCGAGAGGACGACCAAGCAGAATAATCCAGGAAAATAAAATCACTGACTCGCATACCACAAGGAATGTCCGAGCAAACAAAGGTCGGCCAGCGAGACAGGGGGAGGTCAGCAATCCACGTGTCCTGAGTAGCGTCCATCGATGCTCCGTCTCCAATCATCCATGAGGTACAGTTCAGAATAGCTGAAGCATACTAACAGACCTTTTTCCAAAAAAAGGAGTGCCCATGGGTAGACTGAGAAGGAGTGGAAGAGTTCCAGCCACCGTACTTTGCCTACATAAAGGAACTCCACAAACAATGCAGATCAAGCAAGAACCAAGAGGCATGCCTAGCAATCAATGCCTCTCTCTTGACAGAAAGTGACTGGATCCCAAGCCCACCCTCAAAATCGGCAAGCAGACTATATCCCAAGCCAAGAAATGAATACCGTGATCCTCCTGCATCGAGGCCTAGAGGAAGTCCTGAAAGTATATCTCAATTTTCCTCAAGTAGGCCAGAGGAATGGTAGTATTAGATAAGAGATAGCTCGGCATAGAAGATAGCACTGAGCAAATAAGAGTAATCCTCGCCATCAAAGAAAGCCCAGAGACCTGCCAGCCGTCCAGATGATCACGGATACATCTCACAAGATTGCTGAAATCCGAACACCGTGGCCATCTCCCGGTATTCGGAATCCCCAGATAGGACAGCCGATCGGACTGAACAGGAATGCCTATAATGTGAGAAATAGACCTCTTCAAAGTAGGGGACATCCTTGGGCTAAAGAAGATCAAAGATTTGCTAAGATTAACTCTCTGACCCGAGGCATGACAATAGGACTGAAGAATGGTCGCAAAGGTGGTAGCATTACAGGTAGAAGCCTTCCTCAGAAGGAGATAGTTATCAGCGAATAGCAAGTGGGACAGCCTGACGTAAAATAAGAATTAATAGTAACATCCTCTCATGCGTCGTTTTCGCTCCTTCCCCGGAAGTAGCGAGGTACGGGCGGGCGGGTCAGAGATTGAAGACTTCTCCGAGGGGATAAATCTCCTCACAAGGTGGCGACCCACCGAGCCAGCATACTAAAGTGCAAACCCAGTTGTTGATGTCTTTGGAAAATCTAAAGTGCAAACCCAGGTAGATCAATTTAAATACAAATATAAATCATACTATAACTTGATAGAAAGTTTATTTATGCAAATATATTCCAGTTTTATTAATATTAGCCTATCAATAATTTTTTTTGGGTTTTGTTATCACCAAGACACCCTCTTGATCGTCATCGAGCGTTCGATCATCTTATTCGGTTGACCAAGAATCTTTTAATAGGCTTTGCTCAATCGAAAACCTGCAAGAAGTTTCTGGATCAAAAATTCTAACAAAAAAACTTCCCTGCTCAAATTAGTGCTTTAGGCAATATCTGTAAGCTTGAAGTAAAGCTTAAGAGTCTTAGAAAGAGAGAGATGCCCCTACAGTCACCTAAGGTCAGTGCCGAACTCACACCGGCTTCGAACAGGTTCTTCTCGGATAAAAGATTAGTCCAGTAAGGAGGGACTTCAAAGTTCATCAACTGATCAAATACTTCCTCATCGACTTGCTCTACAATCGAGTTTTTGTTTGGGGCTCCCCTCAGCTCTCTTTCACTTTGCCTCAACTCAAATCAACTCATCTAAGCCTTTCACTCCGTCTACATGGGCAAAAAAGAAACGAGACTTCCATCCCTTGATGGAAGAGGAAAGATCAAGCTTAAGGACTCTCCTCTGTCGGGGGAGAAGAACAACCACCCCACTTCGATTGAATTGGCAAGATTTGCCAGACCTGGATGGCCATTGCGAAATTGGCAAGATGTCCATTACCGAGGAAATATCTTCATTGAGATTCAGGATCGTAGGAGGATTGTATGAGCCATTGTGAACGAAAGGGATCATACATATGGGCCCCACAGGAATCCTATCCGTGTGGCCTATTGGAGATCCTACCCGGATTCTACCCGAATGGCTGACTAAGGATTCTATTCGGATGGCTGACTAAAGATTCTACTCAGGTGGTTGACTATAGATCCTATTCGGATGGCCTAATCGATTAGAAATTATCTGAAAGTGTGATCATCACTGTTGATTGGGTATTGCTCCATTACCCCCCCCCCCCCCCAAAGATTATTATATTTTCTAATTTGTATAAAAGACCTTGATCATGGGTTCCTATGAAACTATTGGCATTAAAAATAAATATTTCACTCATTGAATTAATATTTTCATTGTCATAAGCTTATTTCAGCAAAAAAGGTTTAAGAAATTATTAATAAAAAAACTAAAATTCCAAGTCTATAATAGATATCTTGGATATTAATTACATATCATAATTTAAATCAAATTTAACAAGAAAATGATAAATAGATCTGATCTTGATTATATTATTCGATTTGAATTTAGATGTCAACATGAAACAACCATTTATACCCTTTTAATGGATTCATTACCGTTTGCTTGGTCAAAATTGATAGCCAACTTATTAATTAATTGATGGTATAAAAAAAAAGAGCCTAATCAAGTGTATAGAAAACCAATGATTTAAATTGTCTTGCAAACTTAAACAAGGCAGACAAAGAGGATCGCGTTAAGGTCATCGCATCAAATTCTATTTCTAACACTTATATTTCGTAAGAATAATTAAGAAAATAAAAATACATCCGGTTTTAATTTTGCTCAATGCCTTTTTGAGAGTAACACATTTTGAATGGTACGCACTCTCAATTGAGATTAAATTGAATTACTAACCAATTCTATGTTTCCATGTTTTGCCAATGCAGGTTTTAGGTTAAAAAATTAATATTTTGATTAGATCCATAATATATTATTTTTTGTTTTGTTTTTGTTTTGTTTTTGTTTTTTTTTTTTTTTTTTTGAACGTATTCAATCTAGCAACCCAATTACCCAAACATAGCTCACGGCATCTAAAGGCTTGTTTTAGGAAATGCGATGATCATAACACTAACAACCTAAACATTTCTTACTCTCATTAGATGGTTCGATTTTTAGGTCAAGTTGTAGGTGGAAGTCGCTGCCGTGCTCATTGTTGCCGGTCCATGGATTTAGAAAGCGCCATGAAATAGTCCTACAGTGCCCTGGGGCGAGGGAGACTTGGAGGCTTGCTGGGAGATGGCCTTGAGAGGCCGATGACGGCGATTGCCTATACTCCTTCCTTCGATTTCTTCACCAGAAATCCATGTGAGGCCTGCCTTGCCGTCTACATTGCATATCAGATCTGATTGGCTATAAATGCGATGACCTTTGAGGCAGAGATCATTCCAGTCCATCAGATTCTTTTGAGAGCCAGATGCTTGGCGTAGGAGTACCTGCGATGCAATGCTGTCACTCCCTGACTTCTCCTGTATACTGGGTCTCTCATGCTGCTTCGGCAGCGACCCGTAGGACAATTTCTATTTCCTGGGAGTCCCCTCCGGGGTTTGTTAAGGTAAACTTTGATGGCAGCATCCACGGTACTGATGGGAGTACAGGGTGTGTTATTCGGTCCAACAATGGGAGACTGCTGGCAGCCAGTGGGGCCTTTTTTAAGGACTGCTTTGTTCTGGAAGCTGAGCTTCGAGCAGCATGGTCTGGCATTATCAGGGCGACCAGCCAGCTGCAAGCTCAGCAGATCTTTATCGAGGAGGACTCCACCACTATCACTGGTTGGATTCAGGACAGGTCGGAGATTGATGATGCCCATCCGTTCTTTCGGGATATTTGGCAGCTTTTGCGAGATTTGATGATTATCATTGTCCGATATGTCTACCGGAAGGCAAATTGCGCGGTGGATTGGATGGCCTCCTATGTTGCCCAGTGAAGTGGCTGATCAGGCCACATGATTCGCAAGATGGAGGGACCACGAACCCTACGTCGCACGGTTTGGCACATTTCAACCCCTTGGCATTGGGCTCATCCCGGCCGCGGCCCATCTCGACCTCGGCATTAGCGTCGGCTGCGGCCCATCTCGGTCTTGGCATCGGCCGCGGCCCATTTCGGCCTTGGCCAATCTCAGTCTTGGCATCGGCTGTGGCCCATTTCGGCTGCGGCACATCTCGGTCTTGGCATCGGCCACGACCCATTTCGGCCTCGGCCAATCTCGGTCTTGGTGACGGCCGCAGCTCATTTTGGCCTCGGCGTCGGCCTCAGCCCATCTCGGCATCTGCATTGGCCGCGGCCCATTTCGGCCTCAGCCCATCTCGGCGTCTGCATTGGCCGTGGCCCATTTCGGCCTCTACGTCGGCCCCGGCGTCAGCTTCGGCATCGGCCTTGGCGTCTGCTTCGGTGACGGTTCTCCTCGGCCCTGGGAGCAACTCAGTTATCCATCGATCTCATAGCGCCCCCTCGATCAAGTTGCGTGGCCCACTCCCCCAAGGATGGCGGGTTACTCTGCCACGAACATGCCTGGCAATGTGTGCAATGAACGTGCCTCCCCCTAGCGTCACTAACGGCGGATGTGGCCATCCACGTTCAACCCCACTACCTGTCCTTTACGGCACGTTGATGACCGGAAATCAACAACCATCCAAAAAAGGATCCAACTGTGATGAACGAAGGGTAAGAGGATCCCTCGAACATGTATATAAAGGCCCCAACCCTCAAGGAGAAGCACTCAATATCTACTCTCTCATTCAGATCCCTGTTCTCCAAGTTGCTGACTTGAGCGTCGGAGGGTCCCCGTCGGAATCACCGGTCTGGGACTTTTCTTGCAGGTTTCCAGCTGAAGGAGGTGGTTCTTATCATTCCTCTGAAGGCCTGTGAAGCATTTCTGTCACCTAACGCTCCTCTCAAAAGTGATTTGGTAGCAACAGATTGGTGTGCCATGTAGGGGGGAGCGAAGCGTGTAGAGGAGGGAGTAATAGACGCGGACCAGAAGCTCCCAATTGACGACCCCCCATTCCTCCTAACCAGAAGAAGAAAATGGTGGTAACCTGTGCTCAAGAGGCTTCCACTAGCCTGGCTGGGGAGCAGCAGGCGAGGGCTGAGCAGCCGAGGCCCTCCCGCCAGTTCATCCTTCGCCACCACATCAAGGTGATAGGGTCACCGCCCTCGTTCAAGAGGTGCGGTCCCTTGCCACGGTGATCAGTGAACTTCAACAACAATCAGCGGCCGCTCCATCTCTTCCGCAACCCTAGTCTTTGGGAGAGGTTGCGGCATAGCCCAGTCAACAGTCCACCCATGGGCGACACCCACGACGGGAGGCTCACCGCCGACGGGATGCCCCTGTGGGGAGGAAACCATCCGACAGTCCCTCTCCCCGGTGATCCCGGGACAAGGCCCCAGGGAGGGGTGTTGCCCGTCGACGCCATCCCTCTCCTAGTCATCTCTCTGCTTCATCAGGGGAAGAGTCCATTGGCGAGAGGATCCACCTCCGCGCGGAGAAGCGACTGGAGGAGTGCTACCGGCGCTTGGAGGAGCTCAGCCAACGGCTGACAAATCAATCGGAGGCAAAGTATGACAGCCGCCCTCCTCTGACTAGGCGGATCATGGAAGAACCCGTTCCTTCCCGATTCTGCCTTTCTCAGCTAGATCCCTATGACGGCACTACCGACCCCTTGGACCATCTGAAAGTTATAAGGTGCACATGCAGGTCCAGGGGGCATCCAATGCACTTTTATGCATCGCCTTCCCAGCCACTCTACGAAAGGCTGCAAGGGCTTGGTACTCCCGTTTACCTCCCCACAGTATCAGCTCATTCCGACAATTGGAGAAAGCTTTTCTTACCCACTTTGATGCGAGCTAAAGGATCCCTCAGGTAGCCGACAGTCTCTTTACAATTCGACAGAAGAGTGGAGAGACTCTTCGAGACTTCGTTGCCCGCTTCAAAGAGGCGGCGATGGAGGTTTATCATCTCGATGACTCAGTGGCCACTTTGGCCTTGAAGCGTGGACTCCGTTCTTCCCGCTTCGTGTACTCATTGGACAAGAAGTCCCCGAGTTCGTATGCGGAGTTGCTGAGTCGAGCTCAGAAATACATCCGCACCGATGAGGCCGACTCCTCTCGGCGGGAAACTGATGAGGGCCCCAGCAAAAAGCAAGCCCGATCAGAGTCTGATGGGTCTCATGCAAAGAAGCCCGAGCCACCTCGTCGGTCAGACAATTGGCCATGGACTTTCGCCCATGTAGGTGAGCGTTACACCCCTCTATTAGCCCCGATTTCCTACATTCTTATGGAAATCGAGGGTGAATCCTATCTCAAGCGCCTTGCACCCCTGAAGCCTGGAGTTTCCGCAACAAAAATATGTATTGCCATTTCCACCGAGATCACGACCACGACACGGAAGACTGCCAACAGCTAAAGAAGGCCATAAAGGAGCTCATCCAGCAAGGCCATCTTAGTCAGTTTATCCGGAGAGGGAATCCAACAGCACCGGGCCCTTCGGCACCACCAGCCCAGCCAGCCAATATCGATAACACCCCGACCGAGAAGACCGTGGCGATGATCTCTTGGGGAGCGGGTGGCTCTTCAAAAAGGCCTGGGGGGTGAGAGAGATAGTCATGTAATCCCTTTTTCCGAAATGGATTTAGAGGGGGTAAATAACCCAAATGATAAATGCATCGTCGTACCTATGATGATTGCTAAACATTCTGTAAAAAAAATATTAGTTGATAGTGGAAGCTCAGCTAATATTTTGACGTATGATGCATTTGTTTGTATGAACTTGCTTTCGGACTCCCTTCGGCCAGTGACGACACCTCTCGTGGGCTTCACCAGAGACTCTATAAAAGTTAAGGGAGAGATTACTCTTCCCGTCATGACCGGGGCTTCACCTCGTCAGAGCACGATCTTCATGAAGTTCCTGATGGTAAGAGTTCCTTTGGCATACAATGCCATTCTCGGAGGCCAAGCCTAAATCTGTTGGATGCCATTATCTCGACGAAGAGGTTACTTGTGCGATTTCCTACCCGTCATGGGATCGGGAGATGCGGGGGAAAGGAGCTCGATGCCCCTCTACTACCACACAGCCCCTAGTCCTCAGTCGGCAGACACTTCGCCGACTCCTGAGTTGATAGACCCGAGAGAAGCTGAGAAGAGGGGGGACCGGCGGAACGTCTATTGACTTTCCCCCTAGGAGAGGACTTGATGAGAACCATCCAAATCGGAGCCTTTCTTCCTGAGAAGGTGAGGAGCCGACTCCTCAGTTTCCTCCGAGCCAACTCCAATATCTTCGTATGGTCGCTGACCGACATGCCAGGTATACCGATGGAGGTAATCACTCATAAACTTAACATTAAATCCAACTGTAGGACGGTCTGGCAAAAGAAGAGGAGCTTTACCCCGAGCGACAGAAAGCCATCGACGAGGAGGTCCGCAAACTGATCGCCGCCGACCACATTCGGGAGGTCCATTACCCCGACTGGTTGGCTAATGTAGTGATGGTTTGGAAAGCCAATGGAAGCTGGAGGATGTGCGTCGACTTCACCGACCTCAACAAGGCCTGCCCCAAGGATAGCTTCCCGCTCCCTAGGATCGACCAGTTAGTGGATGCCACCTCCGGCCACGAGACGCTCAGTTTCATGGATGCCTTCTGAGGTACAACCAGATCAGAATAGAACCGTCAGATGAAGAGGCTACATCATTCGTGACCGAGAAAGGGATCTACTGCTATAAAGTCATGCCCTTCGGACTGAAAAATGTCGGGTCTACCTATCAGAGGCTAATGAATAAAGTCTTCAAAAATCAGATCGGGCGCAATATGGAGGTATACATAGACGACATGCTGACCAAAAGCGTCCGAGCCGAAGACCACATATCTGACCTGATGGAGTCCTTCAGCAATCTTTGTCGGTTTCGGATGAGGCTGAAACCTCGGAAGTGTGCCTTCGGAGTCGCAGTGAGCAAGTTCATGGGGTTCATGGTGACGCAACGAGGAGTAGAGGCAAATCCGGATAAGATTCAAGCCATCCTAGATATGAGGCCGCCGATGAATAAAAAGGAAATCCAACGTCTGACCGGAAGGCTGGCAGCTCTGAGTCGTTTCCTGTCTAGATCGGCCGAGTGATGTCTTCCCTTCTTCAAAGCCTTACGAAAAGTCAACGGCTTCGAGTGGACGGCTGACTGCCAAAGGGCCTTTGAGGAACTGAAGAATTTCTTGTCGACTCCACCACTATTGTCAAAACCTGTGGAGGGGGAGGATCTCTTTTTGTATCTGGCCGCTTCTCAGGAGGCAGTCAGTTATGTCCTCGTCCGAATAGACCCTGAAGGGACGCAGAGGCTGGTGTATTACACCAGTAAAGTGCTTCATGACGCCGAGACCAGATATACCAAAACCAAAAAAATTATTTTCGCACTAATAGTTTCGGCTCAACGTCTCAGGCTTTACTTCCAAGCCCACTCAATTGTGGTGCTGATGGGCCAGCCTCTGAGGACGATCTTATCTCGCCCTGATACTTCCAGTCGGCTGGCAAAGTGGGCACTCAAGTTGGAAGAATTCGATCTGACCTTTAAACCGAGGTCGGCTATGAAGTCCCAGGTCTTGGCGGATTTCCTGGTCGAATGCACTTGGACCGATGAGTAGGCCAGGGAGGCCCCGACGAAGTCCCTGGAGGTGCCGACCACTGATCCAAGGAGGGATTGGATTCTTCATGCGGACGGAGCCTCAAACTCCCAAGGGAGTGGCGTCGGGCTCATTCTTGCCGGCCCCGACGGTGTAATAATTGAGTATGCTCTCCGCTATCTCTTCCCTGCCACAAACAATCAAGCTGAGTACAAAGCCTTGTTGGCCGGGATGAGGCTTGCCAAAGAACTTAAAGTAGAACATCTCAGAGCATACATCGACTCAACTCGTCTCGGGACAAATCACTGGGGAGTATGAAGCTCGGGACCCCATCATGTCGATACCTAAGCGAGGTCCAGTCACAGTCCTTCCTCTTTGCTCATTTCAGTATCAGCTATATTCCCTGGGAGGAGAATGCTAGGGCCAATGCGCTGTCCCGGTTGGCTACGACAGTAGACGGATCCTTGGGAAGGACGTATGTGGAATATTTGGAAGACCCGAGCATTGAGACCAAGGAGGAGGCATTGCCCGTCGGCCAAGAGCCGACCTGGATGGACGCCTATGTCCGGTATCTCTCCGACAGTATCCTTCCTGATGACCCTATCGAGGCCAAACTCCTCAAATGGCGAGCCTCCAAATTCTTAATAATGGATGGACGCCTATACCGGAGGTCCTTCTCGTATCCCCTCCTCAAGTGTGTCGGTCCCATTGAGGCCGACTACATCTCCACGAGATTCACGAAGGTGCATGTGGGAACCATTTTGGGGGCAGAGCGCTGGCGTATAAAGCCCTCCGCCAAGGCTATTATTGGCTTACCATGCGGGAAGATGTGGCCGAATTAGTATAAAAGTGTGGCAGTTGCCAACGACACGCCAACGTCCAGCGGCAGCCCACTTCTCATCTGAGCCCCATCTCTGCTTCGTGGCCCTTCGCCCAGTGGGGGATGGACATTTTGGGACCATTTCCCCTGCCTCCGGTTAGCGAAAGTTTTTGCTGGTGGCAATCGACCATTTCACCAAAGGGGTAGAGGCTGAAGCTCTAGCCAAGATAACCGAAGCAAGAGTGAGAACCTTCTTCTGGAAGTCTATAATTTGCCGTTTTGGACTCCCCAACACTCTCATCACAGACAATGGCCGACAGTTCGATAATGCCCCCTTTAGAGAATTTTGTATTGGGTTAGGAATCAACCAAAGATTCACCTCTGTCGGTCACCCTCAGACCAACAAGGCAGCAGAGGTAACCAACCATACAATCCTTCAGGGGCTTCGGACATGGCTCGATGACTTTAAAGGGAGGTGGGTGGAAGAACTTCCCCATGTCCTATGGGCCTACCATACAACTCCGGGGACTCTAACCGACGAAACTCCATTCAATCTTGTCTTCGGGTCCGAGGCCGTCATCCCAGTGGAAATCGGGATCCCCAATCCTCGGGTGGAAGCCTACAGCGAGGAGGACAACTCAGCCCAACTGAGGGCCAACTTGGACCTCATCGAAGAGATGTGTGATCAAGCACGATCAGGATGGCCGCTTATCGTCAGAAAGTGGCAAGGTATTACAATGCCCGTGTTAGACCCGGATATTTCTTCCTAGAGACTTGGTCCTCCGGAAAGCTGAGGTCTCGAGGCTAGCAGAGGGAGGAAAATTATCACCCAACTGGGAGGGGCCCTACTGGATCGTGGAGGCCCTTCACCGAGGAGCTTATCGAATCAAGGAGCTCAACGGGAGACCGCTCCCCGAACTTGGAATTCTGACAACCTTCACCAGTATTATCAGTGATGTACTCGACTAAATGTTCATAGGTTTGAATACTTCATCCTTCAATCTTATTGAAATAAAAGTGCACTTCTCTGCATTACTTTGCATTGCCTTTCTGATTCTATGACAATGTGGCCAAAGCCCAACTCCAGTGTCGGCACCAAAGCCCAACTCCAGTGTCGGCACTAAAAGCCCGACTCCTCGGCACCAAAGCCCGACTCTAGTGTCAGCACAAAGCCCGACTCCCGCATCGGCACCAAAGCCCGACTCTAGTGTCAGCACAAAAGCCCGACTCCCGTGTCGGCACCAAAGCCGGACTCCAACGTCAAAGCCTGAGCCTGGTTACGGCACCCTTAGGTCACCCTTCGGGGTTAAAAGGCTCTCTGGCCCGGTCTAGGGTCGCTCCCACAAGACAGCATTGAATGCCCATCGGCGGAATGGCACATAAAGCACGTCGGTAAGGCAATACTATAAAGCCCCTCAGCAAAATAATGCCAAAGGCTCGGGGTCGCAAGATATTCGAGGCCAGCTCGATACTTACGGCTCATCAGCAACCTGACATCGGTGGTCGGGAATCAGCGCATATCGATCTCAAAATATTTCTAGCTAAACTATAAAGGACCCCATTCTAATCAGGTTGGTGGGACTATATGCAACTCCTACGGGTGCCAAGATCACGTTGGACGAACGGCTTGAGAAGCTAAGTATCGATAACGTTAAAAAAAGGAAAGAATTCATAATTCAAACACAAATTTCAAAGGATATTTCTTTTCATTGATCACCAAAGCTCTTACAAAATGCCAACCATAGTCGGACTTGAGTACATTGTTAAACAGGAAAAGGTAAAGAAAAAGCCAAGACCACGGGCAGATCTTCAGTTCTTGGCCGGAGCAGCATCGGTTCGGGGGGCATCCCCATCAGCTGGGGGGCAGCATTGTCGGTCGGAACAGAGCCGTGGTCGATCTCCCCGTCCTCCACGTCTTCATCGGGTTCCAGGTCTTTAAGGCCTTCAATACCAAAACCCTCACTGCCTTGTCTCGGCAGTCATAAAAACCATGGAGGTATGCATCGGCCCCAGCTTCAGCCACCTCCTCGACAAAGACCTGAGAACTTCGGTAGCTCTCCATGGCTTTTTCCGTGGCATCGGCCGCCTTCTCCTCTGCGGCCCGAGCCGCCGCTTTAGCCTCAGCTGATCTCCTGTCAGCAGCTTTCACCGCCTCCGTGGCCTCGGCAATTTTGATGTTAGCAAGGCGGGCCACCTCCTCGACGATTTCGGTCTTCTCCTCAGTAGATTTTAGCTCGGTCTTTGCTGCCTCAAGCTGGCCTTGACATCGGCCAATTCCACCTCGGCGGCCATCAACTTCCCCTCAGCCGTGAGGGCACGCTCGAGGGCCTTGCGCATTTGGTTTTGCGCCGCCACCGCCTCGGCTCGCGCCTGAGACCAAACTATCTCAAGCCTCTCCGCCTCCCCAGCTAGAGTCAGCTTGAGAGTCTTCAGCTTTCGCGGCCCGATCTCGGTACTCGAAAACCTCCGGCGGCAGCAACTAAGTTGGCGCTCCCCTGGCGACAAGAGTCTGCGTATAGAAAACATTTACCACCTGCATAGCAAGACCGATATCAGTCACAAAGAGCAAGCATGAGAAGAGCGAACAGGTCAAGATATAAACGGTCACTTACCCGGAGCAGGGCCTCCTGGCAATCCTTGAAGAGAGTATGGGAGTTGGTCCGCTTGATCTCCTCCTGAATAGCAGATGAAGTGGATGCCGCTGACAGTAGTTTCTCGGCGAGGTGGGGGTGGTTCATAAAGAAGGCCGCAAGGGGATCGGCCTCATCCTGTCCCCTGTGGGCTCGACACGGCGGTGCGGGCCTCGTAGCCAACTACGGCCTTCTGCCTTCTATCGGCAGATGCCCCTCCTAGCCTGAGGCGCATCCCTCGGGATCGGCTCAGTGGTCGGGATCGGAATGCTCGGCCGGCCGGACAATGTGGGCCCTTGACTCCTTGAGCAGCATACTCGTGGTCAGATCGATGGGCTCCGACGGGGCAGTGGTGTGGGAGATCGCCGCGGCGGTAATGGTGTAGGAGATCGTCGTGGCTGTGGTGTTAGTGCAGGAGATTGACGGGGTGGTGGAGGTGGAGTAGGAATTCTGGGGGCGTTTCGGGGCGCAGGTGGCGATTGGGACCAAGGTCTCTTCCTCGATCCCTCGACTACAGCACCCTGCCCTTTCCTCTTCTTGACCGCGGCCCTTCGGAAAGCCTCGGCCGGTATGTTGATCTTCATGACTGCATGAGAACCGATGTTGGTCAAAAAAAAAAGAGAAGAGAGAAGAAAAGGAAACGAAAAGAAAATGTTATCTTCGAAGAGGCCCTCACTGTCATTAAAAGAGATGCCGGGTGTCGGAGGTTGTCCTCCGACAACAGCTCTTGATAGGACGGGAGTTCAATCGCCAGGAGAAGATTGAAGGCCTCATGGTCCCTCGGCATGACCGAGATGTTCTTGTTGGCCTCGGTATTGGGTGTGCCCAATTTCCTTCCTACCCCGTCCACCTCGGTGAAGAAGAATCGGGATTTCCATCCCTTTATGGATGAAGGGAGACCTAGCCTAAGGGCTCTATCCGGCCGGGGGGCAAATAACCACCAGCCGGACTGAGCCCGGATGGTGTAGAGACTGCGGAAGAGGGAGACGTTGCTCGGGAATTCCTGAAGGTGGGTCAACACCAAGAAGGCACAAATGACCCTAATCGAGTTGGGAACTAGTTAGGCCGAGACCAAATTATACCTATCTAATAGGTTGATGATGAAAGGGTGAAGGGGAAGATGAAGACTGGCCTTCAAAAACTCCTCATATAGGGCAACCCCCCGAGGGGGAGAAGTCACCCTATCATTGGGTCCTGGGGGATCAGTCGCACCCCTTCGAGTATCCTATAGGCCACTCTAAAAGCCGCAAGGTCAGCGGGGGTGACAGTGGAGACGGTCCCCTCAAGGGAACCCCTGCTTGCCCTAGAGGATGAAGCTACCCTAGGAGGCGGAGCTACGGCCATCGGGGCTCCTGACAGTAGGGTCCCCGGCCGTAGCCAAATGGGTTAGAGGGACCTGATTCGTGGAAGACCAGAAAGATGAGGTAGGAGAAGAAGGCAATAGGGAAGGCATGGAGAACTAACCTAGGAAAAACGAAGAAAAGAGGAATCGGAGAGGCACTCAGGTAGAAGGAAGAAGGAGCTCTGGGCGGTAGGTGAAATTGAAGCTAAGGACACGCTCCTTCTATATATTCCTCATCGATATTTAAAATTGTCCCGCCCGATACACCAATCACGTGGATGCTATTCGTTGAAAAAGACTCTGCGGCGATGCTCCGGGCGTGCAGATGACGAGACCTTCAACCAATAAGAGCACATCGATACCAGTGATTTGGCGAGTCAATGATGGTCGCCTATCGGGGATCTCGGAGTGCATGGCCCACTCCCCAAGGATGGCGGGTTACTCTGCCACGAACATGCCTGGCAGTGTGCAATGAACGTGCCTCCCTGGCGCCACTAACAGCGGATGTGGCCATCCACGTTCAACCCCACTCCCGTCCTTTACGGCACGTTGAAGACCGGAAATCAACAACTATCCAAAAAAGGATCCGACTGTGATGAACGAAGGGTAAGAGGGATCCTCCGAACAAGTATATAAAGGCCCCAACCCTCAAAAGAGAAGCACTCAATCTCTACTCTCTTATTCAGATCCATGTTCTCTAAGTCACTAACTTGAGCATCGGAAGATCCCCGTCGGAATCATCGGAACTTTCTTGCAGGTTTCCAGCGGAAGGATGGTCCTCATTCCTCTGAAGGCCTTCCCTATCATTCCTTTGAAGGCTTGCGAAGCATTTTGTCACCGCTCCTCAAAAGTGATTTGGTAGCAACACCCCTATTTGATAGAGATCAGGATGATATGATTCTACCTTTTCTTTTGAAAAAAATAAATAAATAAATTAATAATAATAATAATAATAATAAACGCCATGAATTATTAAATAATTGCTGCAAGAAACGAATAGAGAGAATTCTCTGTTGTCTTTGGGTATTGATAATTGTTGCTTATAAAATATAAGAAGACAGACTTTTGTGTGCACCATCAACAATTACTGCATGGTAGTGCGCATGGAGATCTCCTTTGAAGATCTTTCCAACATTGAAGTAATAAGATAAGATGAATAAGTAACAATAAAACACTCACAAAGAGAGAATCGACATCTTTATTCATGGTTATAGGATTCCTTGAACCTAGAACCTACTCAGAAAATGTTTATTTCATTTTAAAATAAAAAAATAGATCATTTTGTATGATATGCTAGGATCTGATTTGATGTAAATGTAGAAAGCAGTTACATGAATAAAAATATTTCTTATAATATGTTGGATAAGATCTCTGACTGATATTGATATTGGGTCTTTCTAAAGTTGCGTATATTTTATTGATATTAGTTTTGTTTAATTAGACCTACATGATTACTTCAAATTCTATGGCAGCCTTTTGGAATTGACTTGAACATGAACCCAATGTCCAGCCCCTTTCTCTTCTTTGGTCAGCCTTGATATATACTAGTTCAATTATATATCAGCCAAGTCTGGATGTGCATCATATACTCCACAAGAGAGCTTGTTAGGCAATGGAAACATGAGTTCATCCTGAAACTGAATTGACTTGGAATTATGTGGTACCTAGGTATAAATTCAATGGAGAAGTTTGATGGCCCATTTGGCTAACCGATCGGATGTCAGGACGGACAAGATGGTCCGAAGAAGGTTGATCCGTGCACCACGATAGGATGAGCCTGGAAGTAGGGTCGAAAGCGTTGGGCAGAGACCACCAGGGCAAAAAATCTTCTCGGTTCTAGAGTATCTGGTCTCGGCATCATGAAGTACCTTGCTGGTGTAGTAGACCGGCCTCTGCACTCCATCAGCATCCATGCGCACGAGCATGGAATTGACGGCCTCTGGGGAGGCTGCGAGGTACAGGAAGAGCTCCTCCCTGCCCTCCGGTTTGGACAACAGTGGAGGTGTGGATATAAATTACTTCAACTCTTTGAATGCATCCTGATACTCCTTTGTCCACTCAAAGCTGTTGACCTTGCGCAACGCCTTAAAGAAGGGCATGCACCTTTCTACCGATCTTGACATGAAGCGACTCAAGGCCGCCACCCTTCCGGTTAGGCATTGCACCTCCTTTTTATTGGCTGGGGGCCTCATGTCCAAGATAGCCCGGATCTTGTCAGGATTGGCTTCAATCCCCCGCTAGGTTACCATAAAGCCCAGGAACTTGCCTGCCGCCACCCCAAAGGCATACTTGCAGGGGTTCAGCCTCATTTGGTACCGGCGCAGGTTGTTGAAGGTCTCTGCGAGATCGGCAACATGATCAGCTGCATTGGTGCTCTTGGTCAGCATATCGTCCACGTACACGTCCATGTTATGCCCGATCTAGTCCTCAAAGACCTTATTCATTAACCTCTGATAGGTAGCTCCGGCATTCTTCAACCCAAACGACATTACCTTATAACAATAAAGCCCTTTCTCAGTGACAAAGGAGGTGGCTTCTTCATCAACTGGATTCATCCTAATTTGATTGTACCCCGAAAAGGCATCCATGAAGCTAAGAGTTTCGTGCCCGGACGTGGCATCCACTAGCTGGTCGATCCGGGAAGTGGGAAGCTGTCTTTGGGGCATGCCTTATTGAGATCGGTGAAGTCACACACATCCTCCAGCTCCCACTGGCCTTGCAAACCATCACGACATTCGCCAGCCAGTTGGGGTAGTGCACCTCACAGATGTGACCAGTGCTAGCAGCTTTCGCACCTCCTCATCCACGGCCCTCTGTCTATCAGGAGCAAAGCTCCTCTTCTTTTGCCAAATGGGTCGGCATTCTGGCCTGATGTTGAGCTGGTGGGTAATCACCTCCTCCGGAATACCGGGCATGTCGGATGCCGACCAGGTGAAGACATCTGCATTAGCCCGTAAGAAAGTGAGGAGCTATCACGGGCCTCCCATGGGAGTAGGGCTCCAATCTGGATTGTCCTCGTTGGGTCCTCCCCAAGGGGGAAAGCAAGCAGGCGCTCAGTCGGCACTCCTCTTCTCTCCAGGTCTCGGGCATCCATCGTTTCCGGTGCAGGTGCGGGTGCCACTTCCTGTGGACTAGGGGCCGTATGGTAGCAAAGTGGGGGCAGGTTCTGCCCCCCACATCTTCCCAACTCCTTCCCTGGTAGGAAACCTTACGAGGAGTCGCTTAATGGATATGACAGCGTCCAAAAGGTTGAGCCCAGGCCTCCCAAGGATTGCATTATAGGCGAGGGGTACTCGGACCACCAGGAAGTTCATGAGGATTGTGCTTTGGCGCGGGGCCGTGCCAGCCGTGACAGGAAAAGTGACCTCCCCCTCGACTTTCATGGAGTCTCCAGTGAACCCCATCAGGGGCATGGCGACGGGCCGGAGCAAGCCGGGCGACAGGTTCATGCAAACAAAAGCATCATAATTCAAAACATCCATCGAGCTCCCACTATCAACCAGAATTCTTTTTACAGGATGCCTAGCGATCGTCATGGACACGACGACGCTATCATCATTTTTATTCACCACCCCTCTAAGTCCTTCTTGAAGAAAGGAATTACAGGATCTAACTCCCCCTCCCCTCGTCCTCTTAGGCGGGCCACCTGCCCCCAGGGAATCATTTCCACCGTCTTCTCGTTGGAGCATTGTCAATCATCGGCGGCGGAGGCGCCGAAGGACCAGGATTATCCGGGTTGTTCCTTCAAACAAACTTCCCCAGATGGCCACGCTGGATAAGATCCTCTATCGCCTTCTTCAGCTGGCGACAATCGTCGGTATCGTGGCCATGGTCCTGGTGATAGTGGCAATAGAGGTTCATGTTGCGGGGGATCTTTGGGTTCATCGGAGGTGGGCGCTGAAGATAAGACCATCCTCAATCTCGAGCAAGATGTGCGATATAGGTGCGAGCAGTGGAGTGTAGGGTCCATCTCTTTGTGCAGGAGCTCGGGGACGATTATCTGGTCGGCGGGGAGGTTCAGGCTTCCAGGATCGAACTTCAATAGGCTCAGGGCGGGCAGGCTTCTTGAGGATACTCCCGCTTGTCGCGTCGAGAGGAATCAGCCTCATCGGCGGATATACTTCTAGGCCCAGGTCAAAAGTTCAGCGTAAGAACCGGGCGTGTTGGCCCAGATGGCAACCCAAGAGGGGGGGTGAATTGGGTTCTTAAAAAATATTTAGCCCCTTAAAAAATATGTGCTTTGGAATAAATGAGATTATATGCTGATAGATATTAAGCACAAATGAAGAGATAGAGTAAGAGAGTCAAAACACGGCAAACACAAGGATTTTATAGTGGTTCGGTGTATCCAACACCTACGTCCACTCCCAAGTACCACTTGGGTCCACACTATAATCTACTTGATTACAGCCGAGTTGTTTTACAAGCTCACAACTCAAAACTTGTTGTTTCCCCGGGATTACAACGAACCCAGCTGGTTTTCGGGCTCACCAGCACAAAACCCAAATCACAAGCTATCCTTAGCTTGTCCCCGAGGTAAACTACCTCAACTAATTCAATCCCTTGATTGAACTAGTAAACAGTAAATGAGAATAGAGTTTAAGATACAAGAAAGCTCCTCAAATGAGCAAATAGGCAATAAACTAAACAAGGATTAGAAAAGCCTGTTTGAAGATCTTTGAATGTGCGCTTTTCTTCTTTTCTTCTTTTCTCTTCTTTGAAAGGTTGAATCAGTGCCTCAGCTCAGATTCTTCAAAAACTTGCAGTTGAGAAGATGGAAAATCAGGGCTTTTGCTTCTAATTTCTTCACTTAGGAAATCCTCCGATTTTGAGCTTGAATGCCTTGGATTTCTCTTTGAGCTTTTCTGGAGTTGATGGATTTGAACTTTGACTCTTTCCTTTTTGATTTCTTGCTCAAGACTTCTCGGATTTTTCAATCTATTTTCTCTTAAATTTTCCGTCCCATTTTCAAACGGATGGTCCCCTTTTTATAGATCCCTTAATCCACATTTAGAGGGAAAACTAGCCGTTGGAGACGTTTGGATTCTTCTACACACAAAGAAAATAGCCGTTAGAAGTTAGGTGAAAAGAAATCTTACCGTTGGAGTACGTTCTGACAGATAGAAAATCCGTTCCTGATAGGTTGGAGTCGGCTCCAACTTTTCAGGTGTCGGCTCCAAATCGGGTGTTCAAAAATAGTAAAGAAAAAGTTGTTGGGGAGTCGGCTCCGAAAAAGGTAAGTGTCGGCTCGCGCTTTCGGGAGTCGGCTCCGGAAAACTGTAAGTGTCGGCTCCAGAATAGTCCATAAAACATGCTCTCTGTTCCCAGGTTAGAGTCGGCTCCGGAAACTCAGGTGTCGCTCCCGAAATATCAGGTGTCGGCCCGAATTCTAGGTGTCGGCTCCGAAACTGAAACAGAATGCACTTCTCTGTATCTCAGGTTGGAGTCGGCTCCGAAACCTTGGGTGTCGACTCCGGACCGTGCCAAAATCCCAGAAACTTTCTGATACGCCTTGGGGTCGGCTCCTTACCATTTGGGTGTCGACTCCAGGCTCTGAACTTTGAGATTTCTTTTTCAATCTTGATTCAAAACATATTTCTTTATCCTTTTTGATTGATCAAACATTTTTAAGCCCTGTAACACTTGTTAAATCTATTAGTAGCAAAATGAATATACTCATATCTTTTATTAATCATCAAAATCAATAATTGGGTCAACAATCTCCCCTTTTTGATGATTATAAAAACATTGAGTATATGCATGAGTAAATAATAAGATTTTCAAATTTCTCAAATGTTTGTTCCTTACAGGTAAGCTCCCCTGAATGAGGTAGCTCCCCCTATGATATTCAATTTAACATCTATTCTTTCTTTTAACAGAAAATTTTAATGATTGATACCAATGAGGTAGTTATATCAATTGCAATTACTTTTCCTTATGTGCAATTAACTAGATACCAATAAATTAAACTTATGTGATTTAATGCATATACAAAAGCTAAATATTTCTCCCCCTTTTTTGATTTACATTCAATGCATATACGATTTGCAAATACTTACATAACTCTCCCCTTTTTTGTAATCAACAAAAGGTCAGGAAGTTTCAAGAGAAATAACAAAATTAATAGATACTTCAAAGATCAAAAAGACATTCATTAAGTATCAATCATCATTTTTGATAAGTTCATTCAAGGATCAAAAGACATTCATTTTTGATAAGTTCATTACATCAAAAAGTCAAGCATTACATCATTTTACAAAATGAAACTTTACTACATCAATCATCAAACTACACTTCATTACATTAAAACTTCAAACTATACTAATCATCAAAGACTTCATACAAGATAATCAAAAATTAGTTCTAATGCGTCTTTGCAGTTCTTCTACTATTCTTGCCATTCCTTCACTTTGAGTCTTGACAAAGGCCTTCAGTCTTTCATCAACAAATGTACATGCAGAAGCAATCTTGTCCTGAAGTTCAGCATTACATTTGGAATAAGTCTGAATCTCCACAGATATCTTTAAGTTCTTCAAAAATGTTCTTGAGATCATTCTTTAAGGATTCTGCGGAGGCTCCAAGAGTAGATTCAATTTTTCCAACTCTTTCATCCAAAGAATAAAGAGTCTCTCTCAAGTTCATAAATTGATTATCTAACTCAGATTTTATCTCTTCCTTGTGAATAGCAAAAATACCTCTTAGCTGTTCTAACTGAGTATCCGAAAAACCAACAGAAGATAGATCAAAAGCAGAAGGAGCTGGAGGTACATCCTGACTTGGCTCTGGTGAGCTCTGTCTCACAGAAGGTCCTGCCTCAGAAGGGCCAGGCACATTGTCTCAGCAACCCTATCGCCAGAATGCCCTTTTCTCTCCCATCTTCCATCTACTTTCACAAAACCCATCCGGTGCACAGTGGCCAAGCTGTAGTAGTCAGTGTGCCTTAGGTTCTTCGAAGGCTCATTATCAGAAATAGCTACTCCTTGACTCCTAAAAACCAAGGTTAGGATCATTCCATAAGGCAGTGAAGATCTCTTCTTGCCCCCAGCCTCAGCCATGTACCATATCATCATCCCAGCAAGATTTATAAGCTGACCAGTCAAGATACTGTCCATAACAACAATGTCTCGTTCTGAGACATACTCAAAACGGCCAGTCTTGGAAATAAAATCCTACTGCAGATGTTATGTAACAGCCTTAGCTCAAGTGGCAATTGGTTTGCCCTAACCTCTTCAAATTCAGAAATTTCTCTTCCTAACATTCTTGACAATGCAGCTGATCTCTCACTATGAATATTTTCAGCAAATCCAGTAACAGGAATATTTAACAGATTTCCTAAAATATGGAAGGTAAGATGAATCCTCTTTCCTCTTACAGAACTAACGATCCCACCATCTCCTCTAGCTAAATTCAGATAAAATTCTTTAACAAGTGCTGGATAAGTGGGTACATCCAAAGAACAGACTCTATCCCAACCAAGTTCCTTGATTTGTCTTCCAATGTCAAAACCCTCGGAATCGAAGAAATCAAAATCTACTTTTCTACCCATTGTAATAACTCGCCCAGCTAAAGTATCTACCTGTGGAGATGAGGGGCCAGGATTATCTGATGGTGTTGATGAGGAATCATCACTCGGAGTGGGTTCACGGACTGGACGCCTCGCCGTACGTTTCCTCGTAACAACGGGAGCATCAAGAACCGATCCCTACGCTTAGGTGCCATTGAAATCTTTGGGAATGATAGATTTGGGGAGTATTTGGCTTTGGGAGGTTTTGAGAGGGTTTGGAGAAAGTTTGGAAAGGGTTTGGGGAAGATAGAAATCGCAGAAGTGTCGACTCTGCCCTAATAAAGTTAATTTGGGACCACCAGGTGTCGACTCCCGCAAAGTCGGGTGTCGACTCCAAGTCGCTAACACAGTTAGCGCCCGAACTGGAGTCGGCTCCACTTACGCGGGTGTCGGCTCCAAGGTCAAAGACCGAGAGCGACACAGAAGAGGTGTCGACTCCTCAAATTGAGGTGTCGACTCCACTGACAGTTTCAGAGAAAAACAAATGAGTTTCAAACAGCCGAAACTTGTCAAAATAAGGTCAATAAATTTTTGAAAAAATCATTGGAATATGGAGAATTAAATTGCTTAAATGACTAGATAAATTGTCCTTAAAATTATGAAAGAATCTCAAGAAATTAATAGAAATCTAGATAGTCATTCCTTAAGGGTTTCAAAATCATTCCAAAGGGTTACAAATCCCTAATTCTCCTCTAAGGTAACAAAATCTTTCTTCACTCAAAGGTTTTGTAAATATGTCAGCTAATTGTTCTTCAGTACTAACATAATCAAGACAGATTTCATTACTAGCTACATGTTCTCTTATAAAGTGATATCTAATTTCAATGTGCTTAGTTCTTGAATGTTGGATTGGATTCTTAGTTAAATTGATTGCACTTGTATTATCACATCTAATAGGTGTTTTATCAAGTGTTATGCCATAGTCTTCAAGTTGTCTCTTAATCCAAAGGATTTGAGCACAGCAACTTCCAGCTGCAACATATTCTGCTTCAGCAGTAGATAATGCAACCGAATTTTGCTTTTTGCTAAACCAAGAGATTAAGTTACTTCCCAAGAATTGACATGCACCACTTGTACTTTTTCTATCTAGTTTACATCCAGCATAATCAGAGTCAGAATATGCAATTAAGTTTAGTGTTGAGTCTCTAGAATACCATAATCCTACATTTTTAGTTCCACTTAGATATCTTAAAATTCTTTTCACAGCAATTAAGTGAGATTCTTTAGGTTCTGATTGAAATCTAGCACATAACAAACAGCAAACATAATATCTGGTCTACTAGCTGTTAAGTAAAGTAGAGATCCGATCATACCTCTATAATATTTTTGATCAACTGGCTTACCGTCTTCATCTTTGTCTAATTTGCATGAGGGACTCATTGGTGTTCCGAGGGGTTTGATTGATTCCATCCCAAACTTTTTGAGGATTTCCTTTGTGTACTTTGTTTGGTTGATGAAGATTCCCTCTCTTTCTTGTTTGATTTGGAGTCCCAGGAAGAAATTGAGTTCTCCCATCATGCTCATCTCGAATTCACCCTGCATTAACTTGGCAAATTCTTGACACAAGAGATTGTTAGTAGCACCGAATACAATATCATCTACATATATTTGTACTACCAATAAATCTTTGTCTTTTCTTTTCAAAAATAGTGTTTTATCAACATTTCCTCTAGAAAAGTCATTTTCAATTAGAAATTTGCTTAACCTATCATACCAAGCTCTAGGTGCTTGTTTTAAACCATAAAGTGCTTTGTGCAATTTAAAAACATGATTTGAAATTTATGATCTTCAAAACCAGGTGGTTGTTCAACAAAAACTTCCTCATTTATAAATCCATTTAAAAATGCACTTTTAACATCCATTTGAAATAAATTGATATGCATATGACATGCAAATGCTAGTAATAATCTAATTGCCTCTAATCTAGCTACAGGTGCAAAAGTTTCATCAAAATCAATTCCTTCTTCTTGATTATATCCTTTTGCAACTAATCTAGCTTTGTTTCTAATTACTATACCATTTTTATCTAATTTATTTCTAAATACCCATTTTGATCCTATAACAGAATGATCTTTAGGTCTATCTACAAGGGTCCAGACATTATTCCTAGTAAATTGATTTAATTCCTCTTGCATAGCTAACAACCAATTATTATCTTTTTCAGCTTCTTCAATCGTTTTAGGTTCAATTTGAGATACAAATGCAAGATGATTATTGATGTTTCTCATTGATGATCTAGTCCTTACTCCTTGAGATGGATCACCTATAATTAATTCCTTTGGATGACCATAGGCATATCTCCAATCTCTAGGAAGATCTACATCATTATGATTAGCATCAACAACATCAACACTAGGAGAATCATCACCTTTAGCTTCTTGTTCATGATCTGAAGATACATCAATATTCAATTTTTCAATATCTCTCTCAAGTAAATTTGTATCTTCTTCATCATCAATTTTTCCTGAACTCGATGCTAAGGATTCATCAAAAACTACATGAATAGATTCTTCTACAATTAAGTTTCTCTTGTTAAACACTCTATAGGCTTTACTAGATGTTGAATATCCTAAGAATATGCCTTCATCTGATTTTGCATCAAATTTTTCAAGATTATCTTTACCATTATTATGAATGAAACATTTACAACCAAATGCATGAAAGTAACTAATGTTTGGTTTTCTATTGTTCCATAGTTCATAAGGAGTTTTCTTAAGGATTGGCCTAATTAAAGCTCTATTAAGAATGTAACATGCCGTGTTTATAGCTTCCGCCCAGAAGTACTTTGGGAGTTGGCTTTCACATAGCATGGTACGGGCCATGTCTTCTAAGGTTCTATTCTTTCTTTCTACAACTCCATTTTGTTGTGGTGTCCTAGGTGCAGAGAAATTATGATGAATGCCATTTTCAATGCAAAAGTTTTCAAATAAATAATTTTCGAATTCTGTGCCATGATCACTTCTAAGAGACACTATGGTGTTGTTCTTCTCATTTGTGACCTTCTTGAAAAATTTCAGAAATATTGGAAAGGTCTCATCTTTATGAGCTAAAAATAATACCCAAGTGTATCTAGAATAATCATCTACAATCACAAGACCATATTTTTTCCTCCTAGACTAGTGGTTCTAGTAGGTCCAAAGAGATCCATGTGAAGTAGTTCAAGTGGCCTAGAAGTGGAAACAATGTTTTTAGTTTTGAAAGAGTTTCTAGTTTGTTTTCCAAATTGACATGCATCACAAACTTTGTTATTTTCAAAATCTAATTGTGGAAGGCCTTTTACTAAATCCATTCTAATTAATTTTGAAATTAGGTGTGTGCTTGCATGACCTAATCTACGATGCCACAGCCATCCAATCTCATTCATATTAGCATTATTAGCAACTAAGCAATGATTACTAGTAGACAAATTGTCTAAATCAATCAAGTACACATTGCCATTTCTATTTCCAATAAATACAATGCTATTATCAATGGGATTAGAAACAATGCAAATAGAAGCTTCAAATGATACTTTGAAACCTTTATCACACAATTGGCTAATACTAATTAGATTATGCTTTAAACCATTAACATATAAGACATTTTCAATAAATGTGGAGGGAGTTATTTGAATTTTACCAAACCCCATGATCTGGCCTTTGCCATTGTCACCAAACGTAACAACTCCTCCTCTTTTGCTTTCAAGGGTGATGAATTGATCCTTGTCACCCGTCATGTGTCTTGAGCAGCCACTATCGAGATACCACTTTCGCTTTGATCTTTTGGCCGCAAGACACTCCTGCAAAATGATCAAGTCTTATATTTAGGTACCCAAGCCTTCTTGGGTCCTTCATGGTTAGTAGCAAAAAAGATTGTTCCTTTTGGAACCCATATTTTCTTTCCTTTAACATTTAATTTTTGTTACTTTTTCTTGCATTACATTCATAAGATTTATGGCCTTTCTTGTTGCAATTGTAACATGTAACATCATTTATTTTCTTAACAAAGAAATTGTTTACAAATTTTTGTTTCATGTTTGGTCTATATCCTAATCCAGCTCTATCAAAAATAGCCCGTTGATTACTTAAAAGTAAATTCAGTTTTTCAGAGCTATATGTAAATTTATCAACTATGTTCTTATATTTTTCAACTTCTTTCTTTAAGTTAAGGTTTTCATTCATGATTGATTCTTTTTCTTTTAGAAATCTCTCCTTTGCATCTTTTAAATCATTAACTTCAAGAGTTAATTTATTTTTCTCTTTACACAGATTTGAGTTTTCACTTTTCAAAAACTTGTTTTTCTTTTTTAGAATTTTAAAATCATTGACTAATTCATTGAAAGCTTCATATAATTCATCAAATGTAAAATCATCATTGAGGGTTTCGGTATTTACCTCGTCATCGTTGTTTGCCATGAAGCAAATGTTTGCAACTTCTTTTTGTTCCTCCTCGGAAGAGGATTCTTCGCTATCGCTCCATGTTGCAACATAAGCTTCTTCTTCTTCTTGTAGGCTTTCTTCAATTGAGGACAGTCATATCTGAAATGCCCCGGTTTCTTGCACTCATAACATATTAAGGGGTCTTTCTCTTTTTCTTTGTCCTTGTCCTTCTCTTTTTCTTTCTCTCCTTCCATTTTTGTTCCATATCTCTTCTTATGGAAGGGTCTCCTTCTTTGCATGAACCTTTTGAATTTCTTTGCAAGGAGTGCAGTCTCCTCATCATCATCACCATCACTGCAGCTTTCCTCACTTTCTGCAGCCTTAAGAGCAATAGTTTTCTTCTTTTTGACTTCTTCCTCTTGATGTTGTTTCATAGTCAGCTCATGAGTCATTAAGGATCCAAGTAGCTCCTCCAAAGGTAAAACATTTAAATCCTTGGCTTCTTGGATTGCAGTCACTTTCGCTTCCCATGATCTTGGAAGTGACCTAAGAATTTTACGCACAAGTTCAGAATTAGTATAAGTCTTACCAAGACTTTTCAAACCATTTACAATATCAGTGAATCTTGTGTACATGCATGTAATAGTTTCAGTTTGTTCCATGCTAAATAGTTCATATTTATGCACCAAAATATTAATTTTTGATTCTTTTACTTGATTAGTACCCTCATGGGTAACTTCTAATCTATCCCAAATTTCTTTTGCGGAAATACATGTAGAAATTCGATTAAATTCATTTGCATCCAATGAACAATACAAAACATTCATGGCTTTAGCATTGAGCTGAGCCAACTTCTTATCATGTTCATCCCATTCCGTTTCGGTTTAGGAATCACCATGTTGTCTACTCTAATTGTGGGTGTGTGTGGACCATTAACTATGATTCCCCATAGGTCATAGTCAAGTGCTTGAATAAAAATCTTCATCCTAGCTTTCCAATAACTATAATTAGTTCCATTAAATAAAGGAGGTCGATTAGTGGATTGACCTTCTAAATATGATGAACTAGCTTGAGCTGCCATTTGGATCTTTTGCTCTTGATCGTTAGACCAAGTTCAAATGAGCACTTGCTCTGATACCAATTGTTGGCCCAGATGGCAACCCAAGAGGGGGGTGAATTGGGTTCTTAAAAAATATTTAGCCCTTTAAAAAAATGTGCATTGGAATAAATGAGATTATATGCTGGATAATATAAGCACAAATGAAGAGATAGAGTAAGAGAGTCAAAACACGGCAAACACAAGGATTTTATAGTGGTTCGGTGTATCCAACACCTACGTCCACTCCCAAGTACCACTTGGGTCCACACTATAATCTACTTGATTACAGCCGAGTTATTTTACAAGCTCACAACTCAAAACTTGTTGTTTCCCCGGGATTACAACGAACCCAGCTGGTTTTCGGGCTCACCAGCACAAAACCCAAAACACAAGCTATCCTTAGCTTGTCCCGAGGTAAACTACCTCAACTAATTCAATCCCTTGATTGAACTAGTAAACAGTAAATGAGAATAGAGTTTAAGATACAAGAAAGCTCCTCAAATGAGCAAATAGGCAATAAACTAAACAAGGATTAGAAAAGCCGTTTGAAGATCTTTGAATGTGCTTTTCTTCTTTTCTTCTTTTCCTCTTCTTCTTGAGAGGTTGAATCAGTGCCTCAGCTCAGATTCTTCAAAAACTTGCAGTTGAGAAGATGGAAAAAATCAGGCTTTTGCTTCTAATTTCTTCACTTAGGAAATCCTCCGATTTTGAGCTTGAATGCCTTGGATTTCTTTGAGCTTTTCTGGAGTTGATGGATTTGAACTTTGACTCTTTCCTTTTTGATTTCTTGCTCAAGACTTCTCGGATTTTTCAATCTATTTTCTCTTTTTTTCTTTTATTCCCGTTTTCAAACGGATCCGTTCT
>UESW01004108.1:171924-328160 GCA_900491605.1 Calamus simplicifolius | reverse complement strand
GGTTCCCCCTTTTTATAGATCTCTTAATCCAAGGTTTTAGGTGGAAATATAGCCGTTGTGTTTGGATTCTTCTACACACAAAGAAAATAGCCGTTAGAGGTTAGGTGAAAAGAAATCTTACCGTTGAAGTACGTTCTGACAGATAAAAAGTCGTTCCTGACAGGTTGGAGTCGGCTCCAACTTTTCAGGTGTCGGCTCCAAGTCGGGTGTTCAAAAATAGTAAAGAAAAAGTTGTTGGGGAGTCGGCTCCGAGAAAGGTAAGTGTCGGCTCGTCGCTTTCGGGAGTCGGCTCCGAAAACTGTAAGTGTCGGCTCCAGAAAGTCCATAAAACATGCTCTCTGTTCTCAGGTTAGAGTCGGCTCCAGAAACTCAGGTGTCGGCTCCCGAAATCTCAGGTGTCGGCTCCGAATTCTAGGTGTCGGCTCCAGAAACTGAAACAGAATGCACTTCTCTGTATCTCAGGTTGGAGTCGGCTCGAAACCTGGTGTCGACTCCAGACCGTGCCAAAATCCAGAAACCTTCTGATACGCCTTGGGTCGGCTCCTGACTATTTGGGTGTCGACTCCAGGCTCTGAACTTTGAAAATTTCTTTTAAAACATTGATTCAAAACATGTTTCTTTATTCTTTTTGATTGATCAAACATTTTTAATCCCTGAAACACTTGTTAAATCTATTAGAAACAAAATGAATATACTCATGTCTTTTATTAATCATCAAAATCAATAATTGGGTCAACAATCTCCCCCTTTTTGATGATTATAAAAACATTGAGTATATGCATGATTAAACAATAAGATTTTCAAATCAAATTTCTCAAATATTTGTTCCTCACAGGTAAGCTCCCCTGAATGAGGTAGCTCCCCCTATGATACTCAATTTAACATCTATTCTTCCTTTTAACAGTAAACTTTTAATGTTTGATACCAATTAAACAGTTATATCATTTTAACATCTATTCATCCTTTCAATGCATATATATAATTAAATTTCAATTATTCTCCTTATGTGCAATTAATTAGATACCAATAAATAAACTTATTATTCAATGCATTACATAATTACTTCTCCCCTTTTTTGTAATCAACAAAAGGTTAAGAAGTTTCAAGTGAAATGACAAAATTGATAGATGCTTCAAAGATCAAATGACATTCATTAAGTATCAAATAAGTTCATTACAAAATGTCAAACATTACATCATATTGCAAAAAGAAACTTCATTACATCAAAACTTTTAGTAAATCAACATCAAACTAGACTAAATCATCTTTCAATAGAAACTTCATTACAATATAATCAAAAGTTAGTTCTAATGAGTCTTTGCAAATCTTCTAATATTCTTCCCATTCCTTCACTCTGAGTTTTACAAATTCTTCAGTCTTCATCAACAAATGTACATGCAGTCATAATTTTATCCTGAAGCTCAGCATTGCATTTGGAATAAGTCTCTGAGTCTCCACCAATATCTTTAAGTTCTTCAAAAATGTTCTTGAGATCATTCTTTAAGGATTCGCGGAGGCTCCAAGTGTAGACTCAATTTTCCAATCTTTCATCCAAAGAATAGAGGGTCTCTCTCAGGTTCATGAATGGCTATCTAGCTCAGATTTCATCTCTTCCTTGTGAGTAGCAAAAATACTTCTAAGCTGTTCTAACTGAATATCAAAAACCAATAGATGACTGATCAAAAGTAGAAGGAACAGGTGGAGCTGGAGGTACATCCTGACTGGGCTCTGGTGAGCTGTGTCTCACAGATGGTCCTGCCTCAGAAGGGCCAGGCACATTAGTCTCAGCAACCCTGTCTCCAGTATGACCTTTTCTCTCCCATTTACCATCCACTTTCACAAATCCCATCCTGTGCACAGTGGCTAAGCTGTAGTAGTCAGTGTGCCTAAGGTTCTTCGATGGCTCATTCTCAGAAATAACTACTCCTTGACTTCTAAAAACCAAGGTTAGGATCATCCCATAAGGCAGTGAAGATCTCCTCTTGCCCCGCCTCAGCCATATACCATATCATCATCCCAGCAAGATTTATTGGCTGACCCGACAACAATGTCTCGCTCTGAGACATACTCAAAACGGCCAGTCTTGGGAAATAGAATCCTACTGCAAATGTTATGCAAAGCCTAAGCTCAAGTGGCAATTGGTTTGCCCTAACCTCTTCAAATTCAGTTATTTCTCTTCCTAACATTCTTGATAAAGCAGCTGATCTCTCACTGTGAATGTTTGCAACAAATCCAGTGACAGGAATACTTAACAGATTTCCTAAAATTTGAAAAGTAAGATGAATTCTCTTTCCTCTTACTGAACTAACAATTCCACCATCTCCTCTAGATAAATTCAGGTAAAATTCTTAACAAGAGCTGGATAAGTAGGAACATCCAAAGAACAAACTTTATCCCAACCGAGTTCTTTAATCTGTCTACCAATGTCAAAACCCTCGGCTTCAAAGAAATCAAAATCTACTTTCCTACCCATGGTAATAACTCGCCCAGCAAGGGTATCTACCTGTGGAGAGGAGGGGCCAGGATTATCTGAGGGAGTTGAAGAAGAATCATCACTTGGAGTAGGCTCGGACGGGACGCCTCGCCGTACGCTTCCTTGTAGCAACGGGAGCATCAAAGACCGATCCCCTACGCTTAGGTGCCATAGAAATCTTAGGGAATGGTTGATTTGAGGAGTATTTGGCTTTGGAAGGTTTGAGAGGGTTTGGAGAAGATTTGGAGAGGGTTTGAGAAGATAAAAATAAGAAGGTGTCGACTCTGCCCTAATAAAGTCAATTTGGGACCACCAGGTGTCGACTCCCGCAAAGTCGGGTGTCGACTCCAAGTCGCTAACACAGTTAGCGCCGAACTGGAGTCGGCTCCACTTAAGCGGGTGTCGGCTCCAAGGTCAAAGACCGAGAGCGACACAGAAGAGGTGTCGACTCCTCAAATTGAGGTGTCGACTCCACTGACAGTTTCAGAGAAAAATAAATGAGTTTCAAACAGCCGAAACTTGTCAAAATAAGGTCAATAAATTTTTGAAAAAATCTTTGAATGTGAGAATCAAATTGCTCAAATGACTAGATAAATTATCCTTAAAATTATGAAAGGAATCTCAAGAAATTGATAGAAATCTAGATAAGTCATTCCTTAGGGGTTTCAAAGTCATTCCAAAGGATCACAAATCCCTAATTCACCTCTAAGATAACAAAATCTCTCTTCACTCAAAGGTTTTGTAAATATGTCAGCTAATTGTTCTTCAGTACTAACATAATCAAGGCAAATTTCATTGTTAGCTACATGTTCTCTTATAAAATGATATCTAATTTCAATGTGTTTAGTTCTTGAATGTTGGATTGGATTCTTAGTTAAATTGATTGCACTTGTATTATCACATCTAATAGGAGTTTTATCAAGTGTTATGCCATAATCTTCAAGTTGTCGCTTAATCCAAAGGATTTGAGCACAGCAACTTCCAGCTGCAACATATTCTGCTTCAGCAGTAGATAATGCAACCGAATTTTGCTTTTTGCTAAACCAAGAGATTAAGTTACTTCCTAAGAATTGACATGCACCACTTGTACTTTTTCTATCTAGTTTACATCCAGCATAGTCAGAGTCAGAATATGCAATTAAGTTTAGTGTTGAGTCTCTAGAATACCATAATCCTACATTTTTAGTTCCACTTAGATATCTTAAAATTCTTTTCACAGCAATTAAGTGAGATTCTTTAGGTTCTGATTGAAATCTAGCACATAGACAAACAGCAAACATGATATCTGGTCTACTTGCTGTTAAGTAAAGTAGAGATCCGATCATACCTCTATAGTATTTTTGATCTACCTTCTTACCATCTTCATCTTTGTCTAATTTGCATGAAGGACTCATAGGTGTTCCAAGGGGTTTGATTGATTCCATTCCAAACTTCTTGAGAAGTTCCTTTGTGTACTTTGTTTGGTTGATGAAAATCCCTCTTTACTTTGCTTGATTTGAAGTCCTAGGAAGAAGTTGAGTTCTCCCATCATGCTCATTTCGAATTCACCCTGCATTAACTTAGCAAATTCTTGACACAAGAGATTGTTAGTAGCACCGAATACAATATCATCTACATATATTTGTACTACTAATAAGTCTTTCTTTCCTTTTCAAAAATAAGGTTTTGTCTACATTTCCTCTAGTAAAATCATTTTCAATTAGAAATTTGCTTAACCTATCATACCAAGCTCTAGGTGCTTGTTTTAAACCATATAGTGCTTTGTGCAATTTAAAAACATGATTTAAAAATTCATGATCTTCAAAACCAGGTGGTTGTTCCACAAATACTTCCTCATTTATAAAACCATTTAAAAATGCACTTTTAACATCCATTTGAAATAAATTTATGTTCATATGACATGCAAATGCAAGTAGTAATCTAATTGCTTCTAATCTAGCTACAGGTGCAAAAGTTTCATCAAAATCAATTCCTTCTTCTTGATTATATCCTTTTGCAACTAATCTAGCTTTATTTCTAATTACTATGCCATTTTCATCCAATTTATTTCTAAATACCCATTTAGATCCTATAACTGAATGACCTTTAGGTCTATCAACTAAGGACCATACATTATTCCTAGTGAATTGATTTAATTCTTCTTGCATAGCTAGCATCCAATTACTATCTTTTTCAGCTTCTTCAACAGTTTTAGGTTCAATTTGAGATACAAATGCAAGATGATTATTGATATTCCTCATAGATGACCTAGTTCTTACTCCTTGAGATGGATCACCAATAATCAATTCCTTTGGATGACCATAGGCATATCTCCAATCTCTAGGAAGATCTACTTCATTATGATTAGTATCAATATCATCAATCCTAGGTGAATCATCATCTTTAGCTTCTTGTTCATGATCTGAAGATACATCTATATTTAATTTTTCAATATCTCTTTCTAGTATATTTGTATCTTCCTCATCATCAAATTTTTCTGAACTTGATGCTAAAGACTCATCAAAAACTACATGAATGGATTCTTCTACAATTAAGGATTTTTGTTAAATATTCTATAGGCTTTACTAGTTGTTGAATATCCTAAGAATATGCCTTCATCAGATTTTGCATCAAATTTACAAGATTATCTTTTCCATTATTATGAATAAACATTTACAGCCAAATACATGAAAATAACCTATCTTTGGTTTTCTATTATTCCATAATTCATAAGGTGTTTTCTTAAGGATTGGCCTAATTAGGGCTCTATTAAGAATGTAACATGCCGTGTTTATAGCTTCCGCCCAGAAGTACTTTGGTAGGTTGCTTTCACATAGCATGGTACGGGCCATGTCTTCTAAAGTCCTATTTTTTCTTTCTACAACTCCATTTTGTTGTGGTGTCCTAGGTGCAGAAAAATTATGATGAATGCCATGTTCTGTGCAGAAATTTTCAAATAAGTGATTTTCAAATTCAGTGCCATGATCACTTCTAAGAGACACTATGGTGTTGTTTTTCTCATTAGTGACTTTCTTGAAGAATTTCAGAAATATTGAGAAAGTCTCATCCTTATGAGCCAGAAACAATACCCAAGTGTATCTAGAATAATCATCTACTATCACAAGACCATATTTCTTTCCTCCTAACTAGTGGTTCTAGTAGGTCCAAAAAGGTCCATATGAAGTAGCTCTAATGGCCTAGAAGTGGAAACTACATTTTTTGATTTGAAAGAGTTTCTAGTTTGTTCGCCTAATTGACATGCATCACAAATTCTGTTATTTTCAAAATCTAGCTTTGAAAGATCTTTAACTAAATCCATTTTAATTAATTTTGAAATTAGGTGTGTGCTTGCATGACCTAATCTACGATGCCATAACCATCCAATCTCATTTTCATTAGCATTGTTAGCTACTAAGCAATGATTACTAGTAGACAAATTGTCTAAATCAATTAAGTATACATTGCCATTTCTATTACCAACAAATACAATGCTATTGTCAATGGGATTAGAAACAGTGCAGATAGAAGCTTCAAATGAAACTTTGAAACCTTTATCACACAATTGGCTAATACTAATTAAATTATGTTTTAAGCCATCTACATATAAAACATTTTCTATAAAAGTAAAGGGAGTTATCTGAATTTTACCAAATCTCATAATTTGGCCTTTACCATTGTCTCCAAATGTTACAACTCCTCCTCTTTTATCTTCAAGGGTGATGAATTGCTCCTTGTCACCCGTCATGTGCCTTGAGCAGCCGCTATCAAGATACCACTTTCGTTTTGATCTTTTGGCCGTAAGACACTCCTGCAAGGTAATCAAACTTTCTGTTTAGGTACCCAAGCTTTCTTGGGTCCTTCATGGTTAGTAGCAACAAAGATTGTTCCTTTCGGAACCCATATTTTCTTTCCTTTAATCTTAAGTTTTATTAAGTTTTCTAAGATTGCATTCATAGGCTTTATGTCCTTTCTTGTTACAGCAATAACATGAAAAATCATTCTTATCCTGTTCTTTTCTAAAGAAGTTTTTAACATACTTTTGTTTCTTATTAGGTCTATAACCTAATCCAGCCTTATCAAATAGCTCTTTGATTACTCAATAGCAAATTAAGTTTTTCTGAGCTATATGTAAATTTATCAACTATGTTTTTATATTTATCAACTTCTTTCTTTAAATTAACATTTTTATTAGAAATTAACTCTTTATCTTTTAGCAAATTTTCATTTTCAGATTTTAGTTTTTCAACTTCATGAGTTAGTTTCCTTCTCTTTGGCAAGATTTAAATTATCATTTTTTAACATTTGTTCTTCTTTTTCAAAACTTTAAAATCACTAACTAATTCATTAAATGCATCATATAATTCTTCAAAAGTAAAATCATCACAAGGTGTTTCAGAACTTACCTCATTGTCGTCGTTTGCCATAAAGCAAATGTTTGCAACTTCCTTTTGTTCCTCCTTGGATGAGGATTCATCACTTTCACTCCATGTTGCAACATATGCCTTTTTCTTCTTCTTGTGCCCCTTTTTCAGTTGAGGACAATCATATCTAAAGTGCCCCGGTTTCTTACATTCATAACATATGAGGGGGTCTTTCTCTTTTTCTTTATCTTTATCCTTCTCTTTTTCTTTTTCTCCTTCCATTTTTGTTCCATATCTTTTCTTATGGAAGGGTCTCCTTCTTTGCATAAATTTCTTAAATTTTTTAGCAATGAGAGCTATCTCATCCTCTTCTTCTTCCTCACTGCTGCTTATCTCCTTTTCTGCAGCTTTAAGGGCAATTGTTTTCTTCTTTTTGACTTCTCCTCTTGATGTTGCTTCATGGTCAACTCATGGGTCATTAGTGATCCAAGTAGCTCCTCCAAAGGTAATGTATTAAGGTCCTTGGCTTCTTGGATTGCAGTTACTTTGCTTCCCATGTCTTGGAAGAGACCTAAGAATTTTACGAACCAATTCAGAGTTAGTGTAGGTCTTGCCAAGACTTTTTACCATTTACAATATCAGTAAATCTAGTGTACATGCATGTGATGGTTTCATTTTGTTCCATGCTAAACAATTCATACTTGTGCACTAGAATATTGATTTTAGATTCTTTAACTTGATTAGTACCCTCATGGGTAACTTCTAATCTATCCCAAATTTCTTTTGCGAAAATATATGTAGAAATTCTATTGAACTCATTAGCATCTAAAGCAAATATAAAACATTCATGGCTTTTGCATTAAGCTGAGCCATTTTCTTATCGTTCTCATTCCAATCCCTTTCGGATTTAGGAACTATTGAACCATCTACCAAGTGTGTGGTGTGCTTGGTCCATTAGTGATTACACTCCAAAGTTCATAATCTAAAGCTTGAATAAAAATTTTCATTCTAGCTTTCCAATAAGAATAATTCGAACCATTAAACAAAGGAGGTCTATTAGTAGAATGACCTTCAGCAAATGAAGATCCAGCTTGAGCTGCCATTTGGATCTTTAGCTCTTGATCGTGTGATCAAATAAACAATGAGCACAAGCTCTGATACCAATTGTTGGCCCAGATGGCAACCCAAGAGGGAAGGGTGAATTGGGTTCTTAAAATTTAATCCTTTTAAAAAACTATGTGCTTTGGAATAAATGAGATTAAGTGCAGGATAAATATTAAGCACAAATAAAGTGATAGAGTGAGAGAGAAGCAAATCACGGCAAACACAAGGATTTTATAGTGGTTCGGTGTAACCAACACCTACGTCCACTCCAAGTATCACTTGGGTCCACACTATAATCTACTTGATTACAGCCGAGTTGTTTTATAAGCTCACAACTCAAAACTTGTTGTTTCCCCGGGATTACAATGAACCCAGCTGGTTTTTCGGGCTCACCAGCACAAAACCCAACCACAAGCTAAATACTTAGCTTGTATCGAGGTATACCACCTCCACTAACTCAATCCCTTGATTGAACTAGCAAAAATAAATGGGAATAGAGTTTACAATACAAGACAGCTCCTTAAGTGAGCAAATATGCAATTAAATAAACAAGGATAAAAAAGCCTGTTTGAAGTGAATTTGATTTGAGCTTTTCTTCTTTTCTTTTTCTCTTCTCTTTGAAATGTTGAATCAGGCCTCAGCTCAGATTCTTCACAAAGATTGCAGTTGAGAAGTTGAGGAAAATTAGGGCTTTTTCTTTCTTTTTCTTCACTTGGAAAATCCGATTTGAACTTGAATGCCTTGGATTTCTCTTGAATCTCTCTTCAGAAGATAGACGTAGATCCGGAGATTTCTCTTGAAAATTTCTCTCTCTTTTTCTTGGTTTTTTCTTTTATTTTTCTTTCGCTTTTTTCAAACGAACGGTTTTCCCTTTTTATAGATCTCTTAATCCAGTTTTAGGTGGGAAATATAGCAGTTGGAGATGTTTGGATTCTTCTACACACAAAGAAAATAGCCGTTAGAGGTTAGGTAAAAAAAATCTTACCGTTGAAGTACGTTCTGACAGATAAAAAGTCTGTTCCTAACAGGTTGGAGTCGGCTCCAACCTTTCAGGTGTGACTCCGAGTGGGTGTTCAAAATAGTAAAGAAAAGTTGTTGGGGAGTCGGCTCCGAGAAAGGTAAATGTCAGCTCATCGCTTTCGGGAGTCGGCTTCGGAAAACTGTAAGTGTCGGCTCCAGAATAGTCCACAAAACATGCTCTCTGTTCTTAGGTTAGAGTCGGCTCCAAAAACTCAGGTGTCGGCTCCCAAAATCTAAGGTGTCGGCTTCCGAATTCTAGGTGTCGGCTCCAGAAACTGAAATAGAATGCACTTCTCTGTATCTCATGTTGGAGTCGGCTCGAAAACCCTAAGTGTCGACTCCAGACCGTGCCAAAATCCTAGAAACCTTCTGATACGCCTTGGGGTCGGTCCTGACCATTTGGGTGTTGACTCCAGACTCTGAACTTTGAAAATTTCTTTTAAAACATTGATTCAAAACATGTTTCTTTATTCTTTTTGATTGATCAAACATTTTTAATCCCTGAAACACTTGTTAAATCTATTAGAAACAAAATGAATATACTCATATCTTTTATTAATCATCAAAATCAATAATTGGGTCAACACTTTTGCAGCCATTAACAATCTTGAAATTCATCAAATGGATGTTAAAACTGCTTTTTAAATGGTGAATTAGATGAAAAAATATACATGGAATAACCTAAGGGATTTATTTTTCCTGGACAAGAAAAGAAGGTGTATAGACTTGTTAAATCCTTATATGGATTAAAACAAGTACCTAACTAATGGCATATAAAATTTGATAATGTCACATTATCAAATGAATTCAAAATAAATGAATGTGACAAATGCATATATGCCAAAACCCTGCCTGAAGGGTATGTGATAATCTGCTTATATGTAGTGACCTGTTAATCATTGTAGCAATACTGAAATGATTAAACAGACAAAAAAATGTTGATAAAACATTTTGACATAAAAATATGGGTATGACAGATGTTATACTAGGGATTCAATCACTAGAACATCTGAAGAAATAATATTATCTCAATCTTATTATATTAAAAAAATATTAAATAAGTTTAAAAAGTATGATATTAGCTCAGTGAAAATACCTGTAGATGTTAATCTACATTTGGCTAAGTATACTGGAGAACCCATATCTCATTGAAATATTCATGTATAATTGGCAGTTTAATGTATGTCATGAATTGCACTCGTCCTGACATAGCATTTGCTGTTAATAAGTTGAGCATATTCATAAGTAATCCAGGTCCAAATCATTGGATAGCTCTAATAAGGGTATTAAGATATCTGCGATATACCCTAAGTTATGGATTATATTCAAGATATCTAGCTGTACTAGAAGGATACAGTGATGCAAATTGGATATCTAACACAAAGATACAAAATCCATAAGTGGATATGTATTCACCTTAGGAGAAGGTGTTGTGTCATGAAATCTTCTAAGCAAATATGTATAGCTCGATCCACTATGGAATCTGAGTTTATTGCTTTAGAAAAGGCTACTGAAGAAGCAGAATGGCTTCGAAACCTTTTAGAAGATATTCCATGTTGGCCAAAGCCTGTGTCTGCAATATGCATACATTGTGATAGTCAATCGGCAATTTACAGAGAAAAATAAGATGTATAATGGTAAGTCTAGACATATACGTCGTAGACATAATACCATTAAGCAATTACTTAAAATTTATGTAATTTCTATTAACTATATTCAGTCAAAGAAAAACCTAGCGGATCCATTAACAAAGGGGTTACCAAGAGATCAAGTAAACTATTTATCGAGGGGATGGGTTTAAAATCTATAACTGAAAAATCTTCATAGTGGATACCCAACCTAGTTGACTGGAGATCCCAAGATCTAGGTTCAAAAGGGACAACTAAATTATGAAGAGACTTGCATAGCACTAAGGATGTCCAATCCTACTTATTTCTATGATAATTAATGCTACCTGCTAAAATACTAGGATAAGCATTGCTTTTAATGATTCTTATGACATGAACATTCATGTGGGGTATAGCAGAATACTCTTAATAAGAATCACCTATGTGAGTGTGAACTGGGCCAATTCTATAAAAATTTTAAGGTTTAATTCTCTGAAGCACTCATGAAATCAGAAGATGTTCGGGCCAAAATGAACACAACCATGAGATCCAAAAGAATGCTCGGAAAGAAGTTGCGTGATTGTTATTGTTTTGGTTTGCACAAAATGCTGAAAAGTTCAAACATCATGTTCACTTTTTAGCAAGTAAACTCGATAATAACTCACTAAGGAAGGTTCAAAACCACAACCTACCTATCCCGATATAACTTTATTCCATTATACTCTCTTTAGTGTCTGCATATTCATTTGCATTAAAATCCTTTTATGTGGGGTTTGCCTTTGCTGATCTTTGATGATCTTTGATCTAAGTCCAATTTTCATTCATATGGGGGATTATTGGGTAAATGGGCTAATAGGCCTCAATACCCTAATGGGCCTTGAAAGCCCATTACCTCCTTGTGTATGAATGAGACATTGTGAGGACATTTAGTCCTACATCAAAAAAATCATGAAAGAAAGTTTACTTATATGGAAACCTCTTCCTTTATGCTTAAGTTCCTTAGGCTCACCATAAGTGGAGAGCTTGAGGGCTCACGCACGATGGGCACTTTGTAGGTGCACTTTGCACGTGTGCATCATCGTGAGGAGCTTGAGGGGCTTTTAAATTTTTTTCTTGATCATGAGGATCCGACGATGGAGACTGATCGGATTAAGATAAGGGGCTGAGATCAATTGATCGTTGATCAATCGGATGAAGGGTCAAGATGCGGGTGATCAAATCAAGTTTGCGATCGCGATCCAACGACTCACACCCATCGGCTGACCGGTCAACTATTGACTGTTGGTGATAGGCGCCCATTCGAGATAAGGCATCGCGATAAGGCATCGCTTTGATCAGGTCGTTGTGATAAGTCAGCATTTCGATCTTGAAACAACATATCAAAGCCTTGTAACCACCTATCTGATAACTTGATCATCAGATCACGATGGTGAAACGACATATTGGGACATGGATTGGCTTATCTGATCGGCTGATCATCAGATCACAGGATGAATCGGTGTATCAAAGGCATCCTTTGATCAAATCCGATCAATTAAATCAAATTCAAATTAAACTGTAGGGTTGCTTCTAAAGGGCATCCAAAACCTATAGATAGGACCCTAGACCCTTGTATTTTCATTCAATCCAGATCAATCCGAATCAATCCTAGTCCTTTCCTCTCTTAAGCATTTGCATACTCTCCTAAGGGTAGTATAACAATAATGCATTAAAAAGAGAGAAGCATTCTTGGTTCGATATTTTTGGTGAATTGTAATGCTGCTTTCATCAAAAGAAGACTGTTGTATCCTGTGAGACAATCATCATAGTGACCATAAGCACCGTTGCGGGACGAAATTGTCTTAAGGACATAGAGTATAACTCTAGACTCAGTCTTATCAATTAGGTAGCCACTATCTGCATCAACAATAAGTTACCTTATTTAGGAGGAGGATGAAAGAAAGAGGGGAAAGGAATGAGTGTAATCGGTTCTCCTTCTTCTCTCTCAGCGAGGGTAAATTTATTAACCCCAAAATCGAGATAAGCTGAAAGAAAAAATGTTTAAATTAGATTTTTTTAAAGACTAAAATATCCTTCTCTATGTTTATCTATTCATCCTCTAGTTTAGGGTTTTCAGTTTGCCACCCTCATTTCTTGCTATTGCTGCTACCGTCCGCTACCTTTCTCTTGTCAGCATTGCCTTGGAACAAATCATTACGAGGTATATCTATTAAATCCTCTGTTCAGCCCTTTTCGTTCGTTGTCCCTACCTTTGTTATCCTTTTCTATTTTTTTAGTTTTACTTTATTTTATTTTCTTTCAACTTATTTGCTTGCTGGTGTGGAGAGATTTGAATGAACTCGATTGGACTTTAATTTGATCTTTTGAATTTAAAAACTAGTTCTGTTACATTCTTGATCCAAAATTAGACCCCGTACCGATAAGTCGATGTTCGAGAAACATCTCATACGGAATTAAAACGGCCTAATCTAATGTAGAAACAAGTAACTCAAAGGAGAAAAAAACTCCAGAAGGTGACACGAAGCGAGGCGGTGAGGTTTCATCGAAGTTGAAACAAAGCTCTCGAGGAGGTTGGAAGTTGGAACGGTAGAGAATAGATATAATTCGGAGTCTAGAGTTTTCCTTCAAAATTAATGCCCAAAGGAGAAAAAAACTCCAGAAGGTGACACGAAGCAAGGCGGTGAGGTTTCATCGAAGTTGAAACAAAGCTCTCGAGGAGGTTGGAAGTTGGAACGGTAGAGAATAGATATAATTCGGAGTCTAGAGTTTTCCTTCAAAATTAATGCCCAAAGCTCCAAGCTGTCCGTCCCGATGGTGACACCCTCATATTTATAAGTAGTGACTCCCTCGGATTTTCTACACTTTATTTTGAGAGTCCAATTTTTTTGGACCTTCTTTGATTTTATCTTTGAGATTGTTGTTCTCAGTTAGCAAGGTGCACTTTATCATCAAAATTTTAGGCTCCTCTAATCCATTACCAATTCTAAGTTTAGATGCTAGAAATGTACAACGATGCATGTGCAAGGTCAAAATTAATTTACACATAGCCTAACTTTTAGAGTTATACATTTTTTAGAACTGAACAATAGATGTCTCAAACCGATATTTGGGGCCTTTGGATGTGACATACTGCTTTATACTACTTAAATAGCAAACTTATATAATATAAATATTCCTAGCTGATACCTCAAACGGTCAAAAAAATAATATATTATTTTATGTCATTTATACTATCTAATATTTTAGGACCTGACGTGGCTAATGATATAGCTAATAAAGCCACAGGGGTAATCATGGTAAAATCAACCACGTGGCAAAAACACATCTCATCGGCCCCGGCATCTCCAAGGTAGCCGAGGCGGCCCCGACCTCCTTAGGTCGGCTCCGTCGGCCCCGGCGTCTCTAAGTCATCCGAGGCAGCCCCGACCTCCTCATGTCGGTTCCGTCCGCCCGGCGTCTCCAAATTAGCCAAGGCGGCCCCAACCTCCTCAGGTCGGCCCCGTCGGCCCCGGCGTCTCCAATGTAGCCGAGGTGGCCCCGACCTCCTTAGGTTGGCCCCGTCCACCCCAGCGTCTCCAAGTCAGCCGAGGCGGCCCGACCTCCTTAGGTCGGCCCCATCCCCCAGGCATCTCCAAATCAGCCGAGGCGGCCCCGACCTCCTCAGGTCGGCCCCGTCCGCCCCGGCATCTCCAAGTCAGTCGAGGCGGCCCCGACCTCCTCAGGTCGGCCCCGTCCCCCCGGCATCTCCAAGTTAGCCGAGCCGGCCCGACCTCCTCAGGTAGGCCCTGGCGCCTCCAAGGTAGCCAGGTGGCCCCGACCTCTCTAGGTCGGCCCCACGTCTGCCAGAACCATCATCCTCTGACCAGCGCAGTCTGACGAAACCAGCCCACCTACCACCTAACCACGCTGTCGATAGGACTAGGCCCACCTACCGGCTGACTCCGCCAACTGATGGGACTTGGCCCACCAACCGCGGCTTCACTCTCGATGGGATAGGACCCACCAATCAGCCCTAAATTCACGAAACCCTCACGTGTCCCGTGGACATCTCCCCTCGCGGAATGTCACGCGGCTAATCCCCATGCAGGTCCAACTGCCTATAAAAGAGTAAGTCCGCAAGAGATTCAGGTATGCACAAATAATCACCCTCTCATTCCATTATCCGGGAGAAACCCCATCTCAAGCTTTCTCCACCCCAAAGGAGATCTCTCGAGCTCTTCCTCAGCTGTGACCTCGATCACTGGGCATCGGAGGGTCCCCACCGGAGAACCCCTCCGGTCTTGGGACTTCTTGCAGGTTGTCTGGCTGGGCAGAATCTCATCGGTGACCAGATCAGTCTTCCCGGCGCTCAACACAGGCGATTGGGCATCATCAGATTGGTGCGCCAGGAAGGGGGTACGTAAGAGAAAGGAAGATACGACCTCCGCAGCATTTCTTCATTTCCCCTCTACTAGCAATGGTGATGATGCGGGCTCAGGACACTTATGCCAGTTACCCTGGGGGGCACCCCCCATCAGCTAGGTAGCAGGAGGCCAACCTCCCCGCTGCGATCCTCCCCTCGCTTGCCCACCACCAGACGTAGCCGCCTCAGCTGATCAGCTGGCGGCCCTTACCCGACAAGTCCAAGCTCTCACGCCATGGTCCATGAACTACAGGAGCAGCAGTCCATGGCCACCCAATACCAGACCGCACCCCCTGCCAGTCAGCAGTCTGTGAGGGGAGGCTCTCCCCAGCGAGAGGCTGGTCGTCGCAAGGCTTCCCCTAGGAAGCCCCGTCGTGAGTCCCTTAAGCGGCCACATTCCCGGCTGTGGCCCAAGCAAACCCCCTCGGGGCCACAATGCCAGGAGGAACCGAAGTGGAAGTCCCACTTTCGCATCCGTCCCCATCTTTCTCTTCTTCTTCCTCGTCCTGCGAACCACCCAAGAGGACCCCTACGATCAATCGTCAGGCGGAGGATCGCCTGGATGAATACCGCCGGCGGTTGGACGAGCTCACCAGGAGAATCAACAACCAACGAGGAAGAGTATGAACTTGTCCTCCCTACACCCGTCGAATACTGGAGGAGCCCGTATCCTCCAGGTTCCATTTCCCTCAAATAGATCAGTACGATGGTACGATGGATCTCTGATCATTTTGAGAGCTACAAGGCCATGATGCAGGTCCAGGATACTATGGACGCCCTTTTATGCAAGGCTTTCCCCGCCACTCTACGGAAAGCCGCCCGTGCCTGGCACACGTGCCTGTCCCTCACACATCGATTCCTTTCGAGAGCTGGAAAGGGTCTTTTTGGCGCATTTTGATGCTTGCCAACGGATCCCGAGGGTCACGACACCTCTTCTCCGTACGATAAAAGGAAGGGGAGTCACGCGGGATTTTGTGGCCCAATTTAAGACCGCCACCCTTGAAGTCTATCACTTGGACGACGCGGTGGCGATGTTAGCCCTGAAGCGAGGACTCCTCCTCCCGCTTCACCTTCTCTAGATAAGAAGCCCTCGGGCTCCTACTCCGACCTCCTCCTCAGGGCTCAGAAGTACATTCGCAGATGAGGCCGATCTCACTCGCCGAGAGTCCTCGAGGGGATCCAGCTACAAGCCTGCCGTCTGGAGCAAGTGGGCCTTCTCGCCCCGACGGCCCGAACCGTCCCGGCCAGATCATGAACGTCGAGTCTCGCCCCTCGGGAGGGCGAGCTCACACCTCTTCTTGCCCCTCGCTCTCATATCCTTATGGAGATTGAGGCGAGCCTTACCTCCAACGACCTCCTCCATGAAGAAGGGCACCCCTTGCGACAAAAGCCACTGTCGCTTCCACCGGGACTATGGCCACGACACCGACAGTTGCTACAACTTGAAGCGCGCCATCGAGGAGCTCATCGATGGGTTTCCTCGGAAAGTATGTCCAAAAGGCACCGCCGCCGCTGCCGGCCCTCATGGGGCCCCCGCCCTTTCAGGCCACCATCAACAACATCCCCACGGAACGGGCGATCGAATGGTGTCTTGGGGAGCAGCTTCTTCGTCTAAGCGATCGAGAAGGGAGGAGGCCCGGGCGATGTAGTTCGGGGGGGGGGTCAGTAGTTGTTGAAAATGTAAATAATGAAGGCATCGTCGTCTCCATGACGATCGCCAAGAACCCTGTAAAAAGGATATTAGTTAATAGTGCAGCTCAGCTGACATCTTTACCTACGATGCATTTGTTAGGATGGGATTGTCTTTTGACTCTCTTCAGCCCGTGGTGACCCCTCTAGTCGGATTTACGGGGATTCGATGAGGGTCGAGGGCGAGGTATCCTTGCCTGTGATGGCCGGAACGCCGCCACGCCAAAGCACAGTCATCATGAAGTTTTTGGTTGTACGGTCCCTCTGGCATACAATGCCATCCTCGGGCGACCAGCCTAAATTTGTTGGATGCAGTCATCTCCACCCGATGTTTGCTCGTGCAGTTCCCCACTAATGGAGGTGTCGGAGAGATGCGGGGCGAAGTCAACCTGGTCTTGCCTTGTTATCACATGGTGTCAAGCCCTCAGGAGGCCGAGTCGGCCTCGGAAGTGCCTGACCTCAGAGAGTCCAGCAAAGGAGGAGAGCCGCGAGCGGCTCCTAACTTTTCCCCTCGGAGATGACCCGACAAGGACTGTGCGCATCGGCGGGCTCCTCCTCCAGAAGATCGCAACCATCTCCTGGCTTTTCTGTGGGCCAACTCGAATATATTTGCCTGGTCGGCATCCGACATGCCCAGCATCCCTCCGGAGGTGATCACCCATAAGCTCAATATTGACCCAAAGTGTCGTCGTCCGCCAAAGGAAGAAGCTTTGCTTCCGAACAATAAAAGGCTATCGACGAAGAAGCCAACAAGCTACTCAGCGCGGTCATATCCGGGAGGCTCATTACCCCACTTGGCTGGCCAATGTGGTCATGGTGCGAAAGGCAAACGAGAGCTGGAGGATCTGCATCGACTTCACTGACTTGAACAAGGCATGCCCAAAGGATAGTTTTCCTCTGCCCCGGATCGACCAGCTGGTGGATTCCACCTCGGCCATAAGCTTCTCAGCTTCATGGATGCTTTCTCCGGGTATAGTCAAATAAAGATGAACCCTGCCGACGAGGAGCACACATCTTTTGTGATGGAGAAAGGCATTTATTGCTATAAGGTGATGCCCTTCGGCCTTAAGAATGCAGGGCGACCTACTAAAGGTTGATGAACAAAGTCTTCCAAGATCAACTAGGTCGAAACATGGAGGTTTACGTGGACGATATGTTGACCAAGAGCACCCGCGCTTCGACCACGTCTCTGACCTAGAAGAAACTTTCAACAACCTCCCGTTTCCAAGTTAAGCTGAATCCTAAAAAATGTGCCTTCGGTGTTACGGCAGGCAAGTTCTTAGCTTCATGGTAACCCAGCGAGGGATTGAGGCGAACCTCAAGAAGATCAGCGCCATCCTCGATATGAGGCCGCCATCTAGCAAGAAGGAGGTGCAACGGCTCACAGGGAGGGTGGCGGCCCTAAGCCGTTTCCTCTCCAAATCGGCCGAGCATGCTTGCCCTTCTTCAAAGCCCTGCGGAAGGTGAATAGCTTCAAATGGACGGACAATTGTCAAAGGGCTTTCGATGCCTGAAGGCATTCCTGTCCTCCCCGCCATTCTTGTCGAAGCCAAAAGACGGAGAGAACCTTTTTCTCTACCTTACCGCCTTTCCGGAGGCTGTTAGCTCTGTTTTGGTGTGTCTTGATGAAGACGGGACCCAGAGACCTATGTACTATGTGAGCAAGGTGCTTTACGAAGTGGAAGTCAGATACTCCAAGATAGAAAAGATCATCTTTGCTCTGATCTTTTCTACTCGGCGCCTCTGCCCATATTTCCAGGCCCATCCTATCATGGTGCTCACGGACCAACCTCTCTGAGCCATCCTGCTTGATCAGACACCTCAGGCCGACTAGCTAAGTTGGCCATCAAGCTGGGGGAGTTCGATCTCTCCTTTCAAGCTCGGCCTACCCTGAAGTCCCAGGTCCTGGCCGACTTCTTGGTCGAGTGCACTTGGGCAGAGGAGCCGACCGAGGAGGCTCCCATGGAGCAGCCCATTGCCGAGCCGAAAAATGATGGGGAGTCCTGAATCCTTCACGTGGATGGCACTTCAAACTCCCAAGAAAGCGGCATCGGCCTCATTCTTGCGGGCCCACATGGAGAGATGGTGGAATGTGCCCTCGTTTCTATTCGAAGCCACTAATAATCAGGCCGAGTATGAGGCCCTGCTGTAGGGCTAAGGCTCACTCAGGAGTTTGGAATACAACGCCTCAGAGCTTTTACTGACTCGCAACTCGTCTCCGGGCAAATCAACGGAGAGTATGAGGCGCGTGACTCCACCATGGCCCAATAGTTGGGTAAGGTTCGGCTCTTAGTCTCTCCACTAACTTATTTCAGCATTAACTATATCCCTCGGAGTGAGAATGCCAAGGACACACCCTCTCTGGTTGGCCACTTCCGCTGATGGCTTCACAAGGGATGCCTACATCGAGCACCTGGAAAGGCCCAATTTAGAAGACAAAGAAGATGTCCTCCCACTGACCCAGGAACTAACCTGGATGGATCCCTATATTTGGTACCTCACAAACGACACTCTTCCTGACAATCATGACGAAGCTAAGCTACTCAAATGGAGAGCCTCCAAATTCACCCTCTTTGACGGACGCCTATACCGGAGATCTTTTTCTTACCCCCTGCTCAAGTGTGTAGGATATGCCGATGCCGATTGCATCCTCAGAGAAATTCATAAAAGCGTCTGTGGGAATCACCTGGGGGGAAGGTCCTTGGCCCAAAAGGCCCTCCATCAAGGGTATTTTTGGCTTACCATGAGGGACGATGCTGCTAAGTTGTTCCAGAAGTGTGATGGCTGCCAGCGCCACATGCATATCCAGCACCAACCCTCTGTCCCTCTGAATCCACTCTCGGCTCCGTGGCCCTTCGCCCAATGGGGGATAGACATCCTTGGACCGTTTCCCCCGCTTTAGGACAACGGAGGTTCCTGATTGTCACCATCGACTACTTCACCAAGTGGGTTGAAGTTGAGGCACTGGCCAAGATCACTGAGAACAAATCAAAGCCTTCTTCTGGAAGTCGGTCATATGCCGCTTCGGCCTACCCCACACTCTCGTCACCGATAACAGCCGCCAGTTCGACAATGCCACATTCAAGACTTTTTGCGACGAACTGGGCATTCGCCATCGATTCACCTCCGTCGGCCACCCACAGACCAATGGGAGGCCGAGGTTATGAATTGCACCATCCTTAGGGGGCTCAGAACTCGTCTGGATGGATCCAAAGGTCGGTGGGTGGAGGAGCTTCCTAGCGTACTGTGGTCCTACCACACAACCCCAAGGGCTCCGACAGGCGAAACCCCCTTTAGTCTAGCCTTCGGGACAGAAGTGATCATTCCATGGAAATCGGATTGCCAAGCCCGCGCGTGGAGTCCTACAACGAGGAAGACAACTCTGCCCAGCTGAGAGCTAACCTCGACCTCATCGATGAAGCACATGATCGGGCACGATTACGTATGGCAACTTTTCGCCAACGAGCAGCCAAGTATTATAATGCCCGGGTCCATCCCAAAGTGTTTCGTCCTGGAGATTTGATTTTAAGAAAGGCTGAGGTATCCAAACCGATGGAGGGGAGCAAGCTGTCCGCCAATTGGAAAGGTCCTTACCGCATCACCGAGGCGCTCCGTCAAGGGGCATACCGAATTGAAGAGCTCAACGGCCGACCTATCCCGCATACCTGGAATGCGGACAACCTCGTTGGTATTATCAATGATGTATCTTTTTATGCTATGAGCAATAAAGGATACTCTTCATCACCGAAGCCGTTTCTTCCTTGTCTCCGAGGATCAGATATCAAGAAAGGACCTCGCCGGCATCGCGGCCCATGGGACACCACTCGGCCCCAGCACGGCGGTGCCCCCGAGTCGTTCAAGTCCCTAAAGGCTCCGTAACCAGACGAGCATCCCTCACAGTGGTTCCTAAACCCCCGAGGTGGTTCAAAATGATCTCGCCGGCATCGCAGCCCATGGGACACCACTCGGCCCCAGCACGGCGGTGCCCCGAGTCGTTCAAGTCCCTAAAGGCTCCGTAATCAGACGAGTCACCCTTCGCAGCGGTTCCTAAACCCCCGAGGTAGTTCAAAAGGACCTCGCCGGCTTCGCTGCCCATGGGACACCACTCGGCCCCGGCACGGCGGTGCCCCGAGTTGTTCAAGTCCCTAAAGGCTCCGTAACCGGACGAGTCGTCCCTCGCAGCGTTCCTAAACCCCCGAGGCAGTTCAAAAGGACCTCGTGGCATCGCGGCCCATGGGACACCACTTGGCCCCAACACAGCGGTGCCTTCGAGTCGTTCAAGTCCCTAAAGGCTCCATAACCGGATGAGTCGCCCCTCGCAGCGGTTCCTAAACCCTCGAGGCGGATCAAAAGGACCTCGCCGGCATCGCAGCCCATGGGACACCACTCGGCCCGGCACGGCGGTGCCCCTGAGTCGTTCAAGTCCCTGGAGGCTCTGTAACCGGTCGAGTCGCCCCTCACAGCGGTTCCTAAACCCCCGATGCGGTTCAAAAGGACCTCGCGGCATCGTGGCCCATGGGACACCACTCGGCCCCGGCACGGCGGTGCCCCGAGTCGTTCAAGTCCCTAAAGGCTCTGTAACCGGATGAGTCACCCCTCGCAGCGGTTCCTATACCCCTGAGGCGGTTCAAAAGGAACCTGATAACTCACAACTCTCAAGTCACCCTTCGGGGTTCAAAAGGAACCTGATAACTCCCAACTCTTAGGTCACCCTTTGGGGTTCAAAAGGAACCTGATGACTCCCAACTCTCAGGTCACCCTTCGGGGTTCAAAAGGAACCTTGACTTCCAACTCTTAGGTCACCCTTCGGGTTCAAAAGGAACCTGATGACTCTTAACTCCCGGGTCGCCCTCCAGGGTTTAGAAGGCTTCTGATGACCACAATTTTGCCCCAGCAACTCTAAGTCTACCTCAGCGGCCAAGGGCTAATTGGTCGATGGGCACCCGCTTCCGCCCCAGCGCCGGACTTGGGCTTTCGCCCCAACCTCATCTTGGTCGGCCTCGCCCCGGCTCTTCCTCTCGGCCTTGGCCTTGGCACGAGAGTCCTCAAGACAGTTCAAGGTCAGAGCTCGTCGGTGCCACAACTAAAAGGGCGTTTCTCAGTTCCACGCCGTCCCCAACGACTTCACCCGCCATAATAGCCTTCGAAGCTGGCCTCCAAAGACCCCTCCTTGAATCTTACAGCCTAGTGCCCGTTCAAGCTCTCAAAAGTTGTTCAAACCACCCGGTTCTCCCTCACGGCCAGCGGTTGATTGATTTACTTAGCTGGTTGGGGACCAGATGATTCGAAAGCTTAGTCGGCGGCCGGATTTTTGCCGACTCATTCAAGTTATTGTCAAGAAGATGGACAAGGTGCGGAAGGCAGTCTAAAGGAAAGATCTTTCTAACTGTGAGTAGATTGCCTCAATCAGGACTCTCTGAATTCGTGGGAGAATTCTAATGGCATTCCTAAACGGTCGTAGCTGGCGCCATGTTACCCCAGCTAATTATGAGCCTATCCAGCAGCGCGAGTTTCTACAAACCTGTTCGATTACCCTTATGCCTAAGTCCAGGGACCCGTCGTGGCCTCCGACATACATGATGCTCACAAGAAGAGAAACAAGACATTTGCAAAATGACTCCTTTTTCATTAAGTACTTTAGAATGATTACAAATCCGACCTGGGGTCAGTTACAAAAAGAAAGGGAAAAATACAAAGTTGCAGAAAACAAAAATGCAAGGCTGTTCTAGGGCTCGCTCGGCCCCGGCTCCTCTCTATCCTCTTCCTCCTCCGCCAGTTCTTTGCCAAGATCCCCGGGCTGGATCTTTTCAAGATCGAAGCTATTGATATTGAGGGCTGCAGACACTTTCTCCTTGCAAAGTTTGAAGCCCTTCACGTAGGCGTCAAAACTGGCCTCGATGACCTCCTGCTCGAACTCCGCCGAGGCCTTAAAATCGGCGATGGCGTTAGTCACTTTAGCCTCGACCTCTCGAATCTGCGCCTCCGCCCTGGCTCGGCCTCACGGATTCATGCCTCGGCCCAGCCTCAGCCTCCCTGGCATGCGCCTCGGCTTCCTAGGCCCTGCTTTTTGCCTCCTCGATGTAGGCACTAGCCTTGTGAGCGTGGGCCACCGCCCCGGCCTGCTCATGGCTCGCATTGACCGCCGCTCTCTCAGCCGCGGCAGCCCTTTCCATCACGACCCAGACCTCATCCATGGCTGTTTTGACTTGGTTTTCGACTGTTGGAGCTGGCGGGTCAGCTCCTCAATGCTCTTGACTGGATGATGTCAATGCCAGCTTAGTCTCGGCCGCGGAGGCTTGGTTGCTCTCGACTTCGGCCCGACACTCCGCTTCTCTTGCCTGGACGCTCAGGTCCTCCTCCCGGGCCTTGGCCTCCTCCTGCTGCCGAGCAAGTTTCTCGGACAGTGCCCGACTTTGCTCTTTATACTTGTCGGCCCGCCCAAGGGTGCGTGTGAGTGCCTCTCCTGTATGGTCACCGCTGCACGAAGGGAAAAGGCCCCATTGGCCAGCTGTACCAGAGAAATTTGTCAGCCACATATCGACCAAGGTATGTCAAAAAAGAGGTTATGTTCGAAGGATTACCTGGAGCACGTTCACCATCACCATGTCTAGGACAACGGCATGGGACTGCCGCCCTATTTCCTCATCGATCACCGACATTCGTGCCCTTGATAGGAGGACGGCGGTCCACGCCGCGTCCTCCATGGTGGAAAGCATGGGTGCCGGCCGCGCTGGCCTCCCCAGCATCTTGTCAACCGACCGCCGGGTCGGATGGTGTGCAGATCGCCGGGACGAGCTCCCCGGCTTGGCCCTATGCTCATGGGCCTCCTCGCCCCGGCATTGGAACCCCTAATAGCAACCACCCCCTCTCCGACTGTGGGGGGCATCTTCTCCCTCTCCGGCTCGATGGGAGTCGAAGGGCTTCTAACAATTGCAGCCTGCCCCACCTCGGTTAAATCAGCGGCGGCAGGGACTTCCTCTTTAGGGTCCAGGACCACCACGACAGCCTCAGTGGTGGCCGGGATCTCCCCCTCCTCCGTCTCAGATCCGACCGGCCCGGGACCGCTCCTTCAGCCGATGCCTCCCGAACCGGCTCTTCTGTAGGCCCTGGCGGGGGCTTCTGAGGTCTCGGCCGGTTTGGCACGGGCTCCTCTCCGCGCCCTCTTGGCTGGCCTTGCTGCCCGCCGGCCGCTAGCCTCTTCTAGCACGCGAGGGTCTCGAACTTCTCTGCAGGAATCTTCATTACTACACAAAAACACACATCAGTCAAAAAAAAAAAAAGAGAAGAGAAGAGAAGGGGGGTGAGGCAACGAATGACAAAGGCAACGCCCAGTCGAGGGCGAGAGGGATGGGTTTCTGTGCTCACCGACTGTCGGAGCCAGCTTAGCCTCATACAAGTTCTCCTCGGACAGGAGATCCTTGAGGAAAGAATCTGAGAGGACAAGAAGTGGCGAAAGAGTTCCCGTCCTTATCGCTCACAACCGAATTCTCATTGGAGCTGACGTCCGGTTCCCCCCAATCGGTCCTCACTCCCTCCACATGGGCGAAAAGGAATCGAGATTTCCACCCTGATTTTTGATGGAAGACTTAAAGGAAGGGCCCTACCCGGCCTAGCGGTAAAAACCCACCAGGCTCCCTCGCCCTGGCGGCGGAGCTTGTAGAAAGCTCGGAATAGAGACAGACTGCCGCAGAACCCTGGAAATGACAAAGGATGACGAAGGCACAGAAGATCTGAATCGAGTTCGGAGTCAACTGCGCCGGCACTAACCTATATATATTCAAAAGATTTAGGAAAAAGGGGTGGAAAGGAAGCCGCAGCCTGCACCGAAAGAACTCTTCGTATGGAGTGACCCAACCCAGAAGGATGGAGGTCACTCTGTCTTTAGGTCCTGGCGCGGATAGATGGATAAAATCAGGAACCCTATACATGACCCTAAGGGCCTCTACCTCTTCAGGGTCATGGTGGAAGCAATCCCCCTCGGCCTTGCCGGGTCGAGTCCAGCTGCCGGAGGAGATGCCGGATGATGGGAAGAAATGGGAACTGCTCTCACCGGGGGTTGGTCACTCACCCCTGGTCGGTTGCAAATCGTGATCCCACCTAATGGCTGGGGCATTTGGCTGATAGTTGAGGTGTGGTCCTCACCAGGGGAAGGGGACGACTCTACCACAGGCCTCTTACCCTCCCTAATGGCCCTACGGTCCATGGGTCAAAGTGAAGGGTGAAAAATGGAGACTAACCTGAAAGTTGGTAAGAAGATGAAGGCTGGAGGTCTCGGTTTGCAAGGGAGCTCAAGAAGGAAGGAGACAGGGAAGCAATTGCGATGTAAAGCTCTCCCCTGAGCCCATGAGCGCCTTTTATACCCCAATTTCAAATCTCATCGCCCCAGAATTCATCACGTGGCCTTCACCCATTGCACCAGGTTCTCAGGCGCTGGCCATTTTGCCTACGCCCGAGGCATGTTGCCTCGGTTTCCGCCAAGGAGCGGGATCTCCGGCCAATAGCGCTGCTTGAAAAGCGGGGAGGCAATGATGGCGCCTACCTTTCTCCCATCCTCCGAGAAGCACTCCCTCAAGACAACCGGAGCCAACGTTAGCGCCTACCTACCACATGATTACGGAAGATTTTCGAAGCGATATTGCCTCGGGAAGGCACCCGACTCACTGACCATTGAAGGCGCCCGTAACTGGTCATCAATTTTTGAATTTTTGTGCCCCTTTCGCCCAAAGGACAGCTGACACGTGGCCCTTCATGCTCAGGAGCGGGGGGGCATCTGATGTGGCTAATGATGTAGCTAATAAAGCCACATGAGAATCATGGCAAAATCAACCACGTGGCACAAACACATCCCGTCGGCCCCAGCGTCTCCAAGGTATCCGAGGCGGCCCCGACCTCCTCAGGTCAGCCCCGTCGGCCTCGGCGTCTCCAAGGTAGCCGAGGCGGCCACAACCTCCTCAGGTCGGCCCCGTCGGCTCCGGTGTCTCCAAGTCAGCCGAGGCGGCCTCGACCTCCTCAGGTCGGCCCCGTTCATCCCAGCATCTCCAAGGTAGCCGAGGCGGCCCTGACCTCCTCAGGTCGGCCCCGTCGCCCCGGCATCTCCAATGTAGTCGAGGCGGCCCCGACCTTCTCAGGTTGGCCCCGTCTGCCTCGGCGTTTCCAAGTCAGCCGAGGTGGCCCTGACCTCCTCAGGTCGGCCCCGTCCGCCCTGGCGTCTCCAAATCAGCCAAGGCGGCCCCGACCTCCTCAGGTCAGTCCCATCGGCCCCGACGTCTCCAAGGTAGCCGAGGCGGCCCCAACCTCCTCAGGTCAGCCTCGTCGGCCCCGGCATCTTCAAGGTAGCTGAGGTGGCCCCGACCTCCTCAGGTCAGCCCAGTTCGCCTCGGCATCTCCAAGTCAGCTGAAGCGGCCCCGACCTTCTCAGGTCGGCCCCGTCGGCCTTGGTGTCTCCAAGGTAGCCGAGGTGGCCCCGACCTCTCTAGGTTGGCCCCACGTTTGCCAGAACCATCACCCTCTGACCAGCACAGCTTGACGAAACCAGGCCCACCTACCACCTGACCATGCTGTCGATGGGACCAGGCCCACCTACCGGCTGACTCCGTCGATTGATGGGACTTGGCCCACCAACCGCCAGCTTTACCTCTTCAATGGAACAGGACCCACCAATCAGCCCTAAATTCACGTAACCCCCATGTGTCCCGTGGACATCTCTCCCTCGCGAAATATCACGCGGCTAATCCCCATGCAGGTCCCAACTGCCTATAAAAGAGTAAGTCCGCAAGAGATTCAGGTATGCATAAATAATCACCCTCTCATTCCATTATTCTGGAGAAACCCCATCTCAGAGCTTTCTCCACCCCAAAGTAGCTCTCTCGAGCTCTTCCTCAGCTGTGACCTCGATCACTGACTTGGGCGTCGGAGGGTCCCCACCGGAGAACCCCTTCGGTCTTGGGACTTCTTGCAAATTGTCTGACTATGCAAGAATCTCATCGGCGACCAGATCAGTCTTTTCGGTGCTCAACACAGGTGATCGGGCGTCATCAGGACTCAATGCAGAGACTAATTAAGGGTCTAAAAATTATATGATTTAGTATTTAAGCATTTTAAAGATGATAGGCTATAATTAGTGGCTCAGCTAAATTAAGTTCTCTTTCCCTTTCTCTCTCTATGTGTGTGTGTGTCAATTATATCAGATGTAGCTAACTTGATTTTTTTTTTATTTATCTTGCCATATATTTTTACACGCATGGCATTCAAATTGACTCAATCACAGCTTACAAACTGTTAATAACAATCTTACTTTCTGATATATATCCAATAAGTCTTGGTCCTTGCGCAAAAGTAAACTTAGATTGTTTTGAGTTTTTCATAATATGTTTAATTGTGAATTGAGTTCCTTTCATATCTTGAAAAATATTCTAAGATTTTAATTGCTTATTAGATATGATTTATGGATTCACAAATCACAAGTTGTTTACTAGGATTGATTTGAGTTAGTTATATAGATTTGAATTAGGTTTATAATTATTGTATAGATAATCGTTGCATTTATACTAAATTTTATCTAATCTTTATCGTAGATGATTGACCAAGAAAATTTTAAAATGAAAGCTCCTATCATGTGGCAACATAAACATCCTATGGCATTTGTACAAGTATTTTATCTTGTAGCTTATCGGTTCATGCTACAAAAGCGAAAAATAGATATCAACCTTCTTTTAATATAAATTTGGAAAGCGAAAAAATATTTATCTTATAGCTTATCAATTTCTTTTTGGAAGAACAGCCTTCTGTGCTACTGTCCTGCTTATTGTTTTATCTTATAGCTTATCAATTTCTTTTTGGAAGAACAGCCTTCTGTACTACTGTCCCGCTTATTGTCTATCCACCAGCAATTATGAATGGCACAACACACAGGGTCATTGAGGGCCACATGCGATTTAGATCAATCACTACAGCATGATGGGGAATAAACTCAGATGACTGGACCTGTGAAAATTAAGGAATTGGCAAAGAATACAGGAACCCTCAAGCTATGCTATGGATAAGGTAAGTCATATCGTGAGACTTTATTCTAAGCCATTTCAGCACAAGTCATTTCAAAATTAAAAATGGACGAGCAAATGAGTTTCCTGGCAATTAAAACTGACTGATATAGATGAGCGTGGCACGCAGTGTAACGAAGAAATAGTTTCGCTTAAACTCAACGATGCTCAATTTTCTTTTGGGGTGATATTGTCAATGCTCATTTAAAATTAAAATGTGGTATTATTATCGAGTCTTTGAAACCAGAACACGCAAAATCTCTGTCAAAAGTCATCAAGAACATCAGCTCGTATATGGTTTATGTATTAATTTATTATTAGTTTGTAAATGCACTCAATTTTTTTTTTTACTTTTTTATGAGGGGTAAAATCGCTATATGTCAATAATCGTACACATGGCTAGGACTAGCCCTGATTTCTACTCGCTGTACGATACCCGCCAGAGATAAGTCAGCCTCGGTAAGTTGGGGCGCCTTAGCCCCTCGTCGAGCCAATGATTTCCTAGCCGAACTATGTCATCTCTCAGCCCCTCTAGCCGAGCTAGCCGAGCTATGTCATCTCTCGGCCCCTCTAGCCGATCTCTCCCATCGCTCGGCCTAGCCCGAGCGATACCTATATCTCTGCAGAATTCGGCACGGGAGAACTCGAATTCGTAAGATTCCAAATAGAAATCATATCGGGAGTGGCCAAGGACCCGCGAAAGTGGCCTAGGGCCCTAGAGCCTATGTCCTCGCCAAATCTCGAGTCATCAATAAGCTCTCCTAGCTGTCGATCCTCTGACCAATAAGATACGAATCCTACTGACCTCATAACAAACTGGATTCAGATCCTAACGACTTTCGGACCAACGACGCTCCAGGGAATCAGGTGATTCTCTATAAATAGAGTCGTCTGCCGACTCCTCAGGTATGCACACTTGCTCACTGGAACCCTCTCTCCTTCTGCCTTAGCTTCCGCCATTAGCGCTCTGCTTAGAGCCCTGGAGGGACTCTTCAGCGAGAGCCTTCTCCTCATTTTTGTTGATTGCCGACCCCTACTGACTTGAGCGTCGAAGGGTCTTCGCAGAGGGTCACCCCCAACGCCTCTCGCGAGAGGACTGTTTTGCAGGTCCACGCTCAGGAGGAAGCCCATCTCGAAGCCCGATTGCGTCCGAATCGAAGGACAGATTTCGGCAGCAATACTTTTGAATGGCTAATATATAATATAATTTTTACGCGTAAGATAAATGCAATATTAGTCTTATTTTATTCTTAAAAAAATTACTATAAACGAACATATATCATGAAAGAATATAAATTTTTTATTCTATTCAATTAAGATAATTAATAATATTATTATTTTTTTCCTATCTAAACAAAAAAAAAAAAAACCTTCCTTTTCCTTTCTTTTCCTCGCATTTTTTTTCCTTCGTTTTTACTTCCCCTCCCCTCCTTTGCTTTATCTAGCCTGGAAAATATTTTCTTTTGTGCGATTTATGATTCGATTTGCCACCCTTAATCTCAAAGTTCATCGCTATGATTCATCAAGCATATCCAAATGTCTTCCATCCGGATGAATTTAAAAGTTTTAAAATAATTATTTTGGAGTTGAGCGTATCGGGGAGCACCTGCTTCACCGAGGATTTAAAAATTAAACGGCTATATGTTTTGCCGCTAGAGACACGAAATCGCCGGCTTACCACGATAGGACAACCATGGAACCCAGATAGATTTCTACCCCCACTTCGCCTTCCGCTCCTCCAAAGTCCTCGAGAGTATCTTCCTTTCGTCCGCTTCCAGATACACCACGCTCCTCGGTATCGCCGATACCCTAAGACGATGCGAGCTCCGCTGGACTGTTCTTCGGGGCGGCATTATATAAGACACCGGTGTCTCCGTGGTCGTTTTCGACCCCTTCCGCCTTTCTCTGGATTCTTAGAATCTCGAGATCGAGCTCTCCTTTCGTTTCTTGTTTGGATTCTAAGCCTTTTAGGGTTTCATGGATACGTGCCCCAGCCCGGAGCGACAACAATACAAGGTGAGCCTTATGAATCTTTTCGATATTTCATTTTCTTTGATATTGGAGGGGTTTGGGCGCTCCTATCCTACTTTGTTTCCCTTTCGCTATGTTGTTTGGGAGAAGGGTTTTGAGGGGAAGGGAATTCATTATTTTTTCCTTCCTATTTTACTCTCAAATAGTGTTAAAATCTATAAATTATCCAGCTATAAAAACTCTGTTTTTATCGTGTTTCTCCTTTTTTTTTTTTCCTAGACAAAACTTCTCTATTTCTCTCTCTACTCGCAGTTGCAGACTCCCTCACGCAACGCATCTTTGGGTATATTTGTCATGGGGTAAAAAAAAAATCTATGCAAATTTACCTAAATGCGAGTAATTATAGTAACAAGCTGTCATTATTTTTGTAGTAGCATATGATAAAGACTTTGTATGCTTGGTTGGACAGTGAATTTTTTTTTTTTTTTTCATTCATCTCCATTTTTATCTCTCAAAAATGAACTGACATGTAATAAAAAATATTTTAACAGAGAAGAGAAGGTATATTTGTCATGTTAAATTTATAACTCATTTCTTTACTTTCGTTCATTTAATCAAATAAGGATAGAGTACGAAGCCTTCTTTTCATATATATATATATATATATATATATATGCTATGAGAGAAAAGTAGTTTTAACCCTATCTTTACCTCCCTCTACTTTAGAATTGCTTTCTTTTTCTTTTTTTTACCCTCCAGCTCTGAAACATAGCCTTTGGAGGATATATTTTTACTGTAGAGAGACTAATAGTTGGGAAGCGGGTGACAAACGCGAATGAGGGTGGGGATCTGAGATGTTTTAGTTGATGACTTCCTGGTTTTGTGATGGCTGTTTCTGTTATAATTAATTGATGCTTAGATCAAGATGTTATTTTGATCTTTTCCTTGTCGTTTAGGTCAATTGGAATGCAAGATTTCATGGCAGATCATCTTCTTTGTAACAAGAAGTTAAAAATCGTGTAGAGTACTGTGATAATGCATGTTATAGCATTTGATACCATGCTAAGTACTAGCATGCATCCACAAACTAAGCTACAAGAGACTGTATAACAATACGTTGGAGAATTCATTTTATTTTATGTTTCTTTTTTTTTTGTACAGTCGGATAATTACACCACTCTAGGACGGGTCATACCGATATATCAAAGTACAATAACTGAGAAAGGAACGAGGGGCAAGGGTCGCCCAGTTTCCAGCTCCAGCTACCCGAATGAGAGGCCACCCTGGTAGCAATCCAATCAGCCACTGCATTAGCTTCGCGGTAGACATGATCTGAATATTAGGAGCTTTCCAAAACCATAAAGCGTCGCACAGTAAGGGAATAGTCGGTATGATAGAGTTGGGCTCCCGCCGGATCCAGCGAATGACAGTGACAGAGTCGTCTTCAATAATAAGACTACGGGCCCTCAGATCCGAACAACATAGGAAATGCTTGCCCATGCCGCATACAGTTCGGCCAGAGGTACCGTAACATCAAGCAAACCAAGACCCCCTGCCGCCAGCATCATGCAATCCGCATCACGAATAACAAAAGCCGATCCGGCACATTTGTCACGGACACTCCCATCAAAGTTGATTTTAACAAACCCTAGAGGGGGGCTCCCAGGAAATATAAACCGTACGTCGGTTCGCTGTCGCAGCAGCAGGGAGTCCCAGTGGCCAGGGTTCGCAAAATCAAGAACCTCATGATGGGAGATATACTCAGTATAAAGGAAATAGCCGCCCTCAACAGCCTACCAGGGGAGAGTCTCACGTTCGAAAATAGAATCCGATTCCGAGATAACCTGATCTGATAAGCAGTATAAGCCACAAAGGACCCGCTGGTAGGTGCTCCTACTCTACCTTGCTTCAATAGCCTCAAAAAAGAACTGCGGTAAGAGCCAGAATCGACAACCCAGGATAGGTACCAGACATCTGCTAAATCTGACTAGCCCTAGGGCAGTAGAATATAGCATGATCTGTCGTCTCCTCCTCAATACCACAGACAGGGCACGTTGGCAGAATCCTCATCCCTCTCCCAGATAAAAGAGAGAGGTAGAAGAATATCCCGAGCTACTTTCCAGATAAAAAGGCTCTCTAGGGTGAACAATAAGATGCCAAACCCAATCCAACTCCAATGAAACCTGAGGGTGCGGTCTGAAAATAGACAGGAGGTCCCCCATGGGAGCACGGGACAAGCAAGATCTTCCCCAAACCCTGGAATCAATAATAGCATCCGAAGGGAGAGGGATAGAGAGAATACGCCGGCAGAGCTCATTCCCAAAATAACTGGACAACCGAGAGGACGACCATCCAGAGTGATCCGGGGAGATAAAACCACTGACCTGCATACCCTTAGGAATATCAGAAGACACAAAAGTCGGCCAGCGAGACAAGGGAAGGTCAGCAATCCATGTGTCCTGGGTGACATCTACCGAAGTTCCATCACCAATCATCCATGAGGTACTATGCAAAATAGTCGGAGCATAACAACAGACCTCTTTCCAGAAAAAGGAGTGCCCCCGGTTAGACTGAGTAGGAATAGACGGGATCCAGCTACCATACTTGGCACACATGAAAGAACTCCATAAACACTGAGGATCAAGCAAGAACCGAGAGGCATGCCTGGCAGTCAACGCCTGCCTTCTAACAGAAAACGATTGGATCCCAAGTCCATCCTCAGCCGTAGGCAGACAAACAGAGTCCCAATCAACAAGATGAACACCCCGGCCCTCCTGCATCGAAGCCCAGAGAAAATCCTGAAATATCTCTCAATTTTCGCAAACAGGCAGGGAATAGCAGTATTAGCCAAAAGATAGCTAGGCATCGAAGATAACATGGAGCGGATAAGAGTAATCCTGGCCATCATAGAAAGCCCAAAATCTACCAGCCATCCAATCGATCACGGATCCGCCTAATAATAAAGCTGAAATCCGAACACCGTGGCGTCTCCTAGTAATCGGAATCCCCAAATAGGACAAGCAATCAGACTGAGCAGGAATGCCCATCAAACGAGAGATAGACCTCTTCAGAGTAGAGGACGTCCTCGGGCTAAAGCATATCGAAGATTTACTAAGATTAACTCTCTGCCCCGAAGCACAACAATAGGAATGAAGAATGGCGCAAAAGTAGTGGCATTACTGGTAGAAGCCTTCCCCAGCAGGAGACCGTCATCAGCGAACAGTAAGTGGGACAGCGAGGGACCAAGGGGGCCAGCTGAATATGGGTGGATCGCCGAAGTCCGCATAGCCATAGAAAGATCTCGGGATAAGGCATCAGCAGATAGAATGAACAAAAATGGTGAAAGCAGACAACCCTGTCTCAGACCGACCTCAGAGTGAAAGAACTCCGTCCGACCCCCATTTATAAGGAGAGAAAAGGATGGCCTCTGGATACACTCCATCACCCAAGCAGTAAAAACCTCATGGAAGCCAAACTCCTGAAGCGTACGACGCAGAAAATCCCACCTCAGTCTGTCATAAGCTCTCTCCATATCGAGTTTAATAGCCATGAGGCACTGACTTCTAGCAGCTCTCTGGAGATCATGCATAAACTCCTGAGCCAACAGACATTATCTGTGATACTGCGCCCCCTAAGAAAAGCACCTTGCTCCTGAGATATGAGACGAGGGATCATCAAAGGTATTCGACGAACCAAAAGCCGAGCACAAATCTTATATAATGTGGAACACAGACTGATTGGCCTGAAATGCTGGGGAGAGGAAGCGTCAGGACGTTTGGGCACCAGGGTAACAAGGTCTGCTTCCAATCAGAAGGCATATGTTTAGACTGAAACATAGTCTGAATAGCCAGGACGACATCGGACCAACAATATCCAATAATGATGAAAAATAGAGGAGAAAACCCATCAGGGCCAGGGGCCTTATCAGGCCCCAGATCCCATAAAGCAAGGCGAATATCTTCCGTAGAGAAGGGCCTGATAAAAGAATCATTCTCCACATCAGAGACCTTGCAGGAAGATAGAATAGAAGGAATAGGGAACCCATTGCCAGACAAATCGGTCCACCTGGACTGGAAGAAAGTAAAAAGCATATCCCTGATCCCCTGAGGGTCTTCCTCCAAGTGACCCTCATCGTCAACTAAACGCCTAATACGATTAGCCGACCACCGGCGTAAAGTAGCCTGATAAAAGAACCTCATATTGCGGTCCCCCTCTTTAATCCACTGAATACGAGACCTTTGCCGCCAATAGGTCTCCTGCTGCAATATAAGAGAGTGATGAACGGCCAAAGTAGATCTGAGGGTGGATAGATTCGAGTCGAGAAGAAAACCCTCATGATCCTCCTTGGTTTGCAGAGAAGAAATAATAGACTCCGCCTGATCCACTTGCCCCAAAATATCCCCGACCTCCCTCCTGTACCAGCTAGAGAGCCTACGGCTTGCCAGAAGCAGCCGTCTAGAAAGTCTGTAAAGGCACTCCCCCTAACTGGCAGCTGCCAAACCTGAAAAATGATATGCCTAGCAGAGGAATAAAAGGTCCAGAATTTCTCAAATTTAAACCGTCTACGCTGAAGGGTCACATCAGTAGAAATAAGGATGGGACAATGATCAGAGCCAATCCTGGACAAATGAGTGACAGTAGTAGAAGGAAAGAGCTGCAACCAGTTGGCAGACGCCAAGGCCCTGTCCAGCCTTTCCCAAACTCTAGCAGAACCCTGACGGTTATTGCACTAGGTAAACTGGGATCAGCAAATCCCAAATCCAAAAGACCCGCGAGGAGATAAAATCCCTTAACTCAACGATATCTGGAGAACTAACAACCTGTCTGCCCCCTCTCTTCTCAGAGGCCCCCAGAATACAATTGAAGTCACCAACAAGGAGAGAAGGAAAACCCTGGTCAAGAAGGGAGAGGATCTCATCCCAAAGCACACGACGAGCTCTAAAGTCGTTGTTGGCATAAACCCCGAGAGAAGCCAAGGAGCAGAGGTCCCTTTCGAAACGACCAAAGCCATCTGCTGGCCACAACCGTGAAAGGCATCCACTCTAACTTTATCCGGTCTCCATAACACCAAAATACCTCCTGAGAGACCGACTGACTCCACGGCATAAGAGTCCCACAGTCTAGAGATTTGTCTCCGAAGCCGAGCCAGACTATCCCTAGAAAGACGAGTTTCCATCAGGATACAGATGTCAAAGACATGTAACTGCTGAAGCCTCCCAAAGGAGGACCGGAACGAGGGTTTCAGGGCCCCTCGAACATTCCAAGCTAGAATCTTCATTTAGAATTTAAAGAGGAAGGGAGGCCGTCAGTACTCCCCATCACGTGCTCAGCAAGGTGATCCTTAAGCAACAGGGGACCCTCAGGACCCTGACCACTACATTCATCATCCCGGGATGAATCCATAGGTTCTGCTAACCCGTCTTTTTGTATGGCTCGTTGAGGAGGGCAACCGCCATCTCGTGGTTCTGACCACCCAATGGAGCCAACAGGGGCAACACAATGGCAGACCCCGATGCCAGGCTGTCTCTACAACGGGCCTTCTGCAATCTTCGTCCGATCAGGCCCTCCAATTCCTAGGAGAGTCGGGCGATGCGAAAAGGTAAAAGCTCCATTCACTTCAGCATTTCCCCTAATAGGGCCTTTTCCTTTGGCCTTAGAAGCTTTGGAGGTAATCCGCTGCGATAAAGACTCAACGGGCTGAACCCGCTTCGATGGGCCCGAAAAACCATCACCTCGGGCCGGAGAGTGAGGGGTCCCCAAACTCTGACCCCCAAACCCAAAAGGATTAGAAACATTAATCCCTGTGTTCACAGAGGACACAGGAACTGAAACTAAGCCTGATTCAGAAGCATGGGGTCCCCCTTCCATACCAATCGGCACGCCAGCCACAGACCGGCACGCTACATTCAAGGGCTGTAGAGATAAGTTCAAGGGGCCAGCAGAATTGAGTTGCATTGGCACCGGAATCATCGTCTTCAGAGGATCCACCACGGCTGGCATAGGCAATTCAGTAACTGCAACCGGCACATTGGACCCAGACCGGCACACAGTCTCTTTAACCACAGAATCAATCTTCGAGAAAAGGGAGGACTCAGGGAAACAATAGCAGAGGAGGACCCCCGAATACCTTGCCTTCGTGCCACCTTCTTCGGAACAAGCCAATCATCCTTTGAGCCAGGGGAGGGAGGGGTTACCTGACCTGAAGCAGGGGCCTTGGGAGAGTCTGAATGTTGCCGTGCCACCTTCTTCGGAACATTCCAATCATCCTTCGTGACAGGGAGGGAGGAGTTGCCTGACTAAAACAGGGGGAAGCTTCCTTCGCCTCAGCGCCGCCATCCATGGCCCAAACCGAAGATTCGACGATGAAGGGGAGTACAGCTCCAAACCATAGTTCCCAGAGAAGTGCAGAGATCCATACCCACTGCATATTCCATCTAGGTTCTCATAAACGAAAGGCTGCCAGAATGGAGATCCGGCCCCTCTAATTCGTGCACCTGGGCGAAGCGGCTTGTTGAGATCAATCCGAAGGCAAACTCGAGCGAAACCACCCCGACTCCGGTTCACAGTAGATTCATCCAAGAACTGGAATTCCCCAGCTACAGAGAGAATCGAAGCAAGGATTTCCTCCATCCAGAATTCAATGGGAAGCAGTGGCAGTCTGACCCAGAGCAGAGCTTGGAGAAGAGAACATTCCGATGGGATGAACTCCGACTGCCACGATGACACAGCAATGGGTTGGCCGTTAACCACCCAAGGTCTGCCAAGGATCAGGTCAGAGGCAAGAGGATCACCAAATCGGAACATGTAATGCCTGTGCGCCATTGCCACAGCTTCAATATCGCCTTTCACTCCAGCTCTATGGAATTCCCGCACCAGAACCTTCGGCGGGATCCAACGAGTGAGGCTACGAGCAAGGATAGCATGGTGCTTCCACTTCTCAGTCTCCTCCTCCAGGGACTGCACCGGCACTTGGATGATGTCGGGGAAGAGCCGCTCCAGTTCAGCCATCACCACCGGAGATGGAGATGAGGAAACCCATTCGAAGCGACCGCACGGGCGTAGAACGACGGCTTCCCGGCGTTCAACGGAGCATCAGGACCCACCGGCGGCTGGGCAGATGAAGAAGCCATCTCCAGGACAAGATCGATGGGGAGCAGCAGCAGCAGGCAGAGTAAATCAAGGAAGACAAAGACAAACCCAAATTTTTATGTTTCTTTCTTTCTTTCTTTCTTGTTTTTTCTTAATAAATTAGAAAGGAAGAGATATATACTGATTAAGCAGACATGTTATGAAACAAAGTACTAAAATTTGGCATTCTAAACAAGTTTTACATCTGCAAGCAATAAAAATTGCACTTTCTATTTTCTATTTTTTGAGAGAGATTTAATATCAACTAATATGCATATTTTGAGCCAGATATCAGAACTTTAACCTTTGCAAAAATCAAAGATGCAAAATTTTATCTATTAAGAGAACCCAATATTTTCTACTGCACACCTATAACTAATATGAACCATTAATAATTTAGATTAGACAAAGAAGAAAACAAAGTTAATATTGCATAAATTAGGGCTGTAAACTGTAAAACATTATATAATTATTTTTAAGAAATGTTTTTTCATAAGCTTTTGAACATGTTAGTGATGAGTGGAAAGAAAATGGGAAATCATAAATTTTCTACATGCATGGACGTTATATAATTTAGGTCTGACAAACAGAAAAAAGGAACACATAACTTGCCACCTATGGGAACTTTTCCTGCTGCACTCTATTTTTTTCTGATATAAATCATTGGTTCATCGCTAATAGAGGCAGACTTCTTATAGGCCATCTTCTTGTTATTTGTATCATAGCATGAGAAGGAGAATGAAAACCATATTCTTCTAAGTTATACATTAAATTATCTCTTGGACTGAATATGTTTCTTTGGGACTTAAAATGAGTCTATCAACCAAATTTTGTAGGGAATCTAAATCATGTTTGTACCAGGGTTTTACATCTCATTTTTAGTCTATTTTTTAGCTAAGCTGAATGAGTCTCAGTTTCATTAGCTTTTTTAGTAATTTTTGCAGTTTCCACTGTAACATCAACTCAACTTAACTCAACTCATCTAAGCCTTTTTCCAACTACATGGGTCGGCTATATGAATCTGCTTCCTCCACTCTGCTTATTTAGGATCAAGTTGATATTTAAATTATAAATAGTTATATCTTTTTAATTATTTCTGCCATGTTAGCTTAGGTCTACCTCTACCTCTATCCTTATCAGGAATTGTTAAAAGATCACTCTTTCTAACTTGAGCATCTAAAGGTCTACGTTGTATATGTCCAAATCATCATAATCATTTTCTCTCATTTTATCTTCAATTAGGGCTACTCCTATCATTTCTCTTATATGTTTAGTTTAATTCTATCTTTTAAAGTTTTACCACATATCCATCTTAACATACGCATTTCTGTTACACTTAATTTATTCACATGTTGTTTCAATATTGCCCAATCCTCTGTTCATATAGCATAGCTGGCCTAATAGCAGTTTTATAGATTTTTTTTTAATTTTAATGGAATGCGTCGATCATACAATACTCCCGAAGCACTCCACTTAATCCATCCTGCTTTAACTCTATGATTCACATCTTCACCTATTTCACCTTCTTGCTAGATAATTGATCCCAAATACTTAATTTTTTTACTCCTTGATATCTTTTTGCTTGCAATCTTCACTGTTTCTTCATTTGTATTTCTACTCCTAAAATTACATTTCATGTATTCAGTTTTAGTTTTAATCTTAAAATCTTTAGATTCTAAAGCCTCTTCCAAATCTCTAGCTTAGCATTTACTCCAAATTTAGTTTCATCAATCAACACTATATCATCTGCAAATAACATATACTATGGGATATCATTTTGAATATGTTTGGTTAATTCATTCATAACTAATACAAAAAGATACGGGCTTAAGGCAAATCCTTGATGTAAACCTACAGTAATTGAAAATTATTAGTTTCTTCTATTGTTGTTTTAACAATAGTTGTTGCTCTATTATACATATCTTTTATCAATTCTATGTACCTTTTGGTAACTCTTTTTTTCTCTAAAACCCACCATATTATTTCTTTAGATATTCTATCACATATTTCTCTAAATCAATAAAGACCATATGAAGGTCTTTTTTCTTTTCTCTATATCTCTCCATCAATCTTCTTAATAAATAAATAGCTTCCATGGTTGATCTTTCAGACATAAATCCAAATTGATTATTTGACACCAAAGTTTCAGCTCTTAATCGATTTTCTATTACTCTTCCATAATTTCATTTATGACTCATTAGCTTAATCTCTCTATAATTTGCATAGTTTTGAATCTCTTTTTTATTTTTGTATACAAGTATTAATATGCTTTTTTTTAATCATTCGGTATTTTTTTAGTTGCTACAATTTTGTTAAATAAATTGGTTAACCACATGACTCTTCCTCTATAATATCAAATAATTCAAAAAAGAAGAAAAAATAGCTTGTTAAGAAAAAAAATCAGGCATCATCATGTAGTATTTGGTGTTGTTTGGGATCTTTTGGGGTGTAGTTTGGCACCAAGACTATAAGATAAACGTCATCTTGTACAAATAAGAAGACAAAGAAAATACATGTTTCACATCACTTTAGAGTGCAATTATTCATTCTAATGTTTGAGAAGATGAAAATATAAGTCTCTGTAAGGTTTTAGCTACAAGTTAACCAAGCTATGTCAAAAAATTATTACTCTAAATTTCTTAGGATCTAAATACCATAATACAAGTAAATCTTCTATAGCCCACAAATATCCAGAAAAAAATCTTAAAGAAAATGCTTGATGAAACTTGAAGAAAAGTCGAGAAAACTTTCAGAATTGTCCATCTATGTGTTTGGTAGCATGTGCTAATTCAGTCAAAATTCTGAAGTTTTGGCTGGTTCTAACACAAAGATTGTACTGTTTCGGTTTTACTTTCAAATTTTTGGACTAAGTTTTTGTTCATGATGTTATTAAATTATTTTCCGGGCAATATTTTTCAATAGCTCATTCTGTGGCATCATTGAATAAGAAAAATATGATCATGCGAGATTGGTGATTTTTTAAACGATGTTATAAATATATTTTTTAATTTATATTTTTTTGACAAATTATTGTATTCGTTGAATAAATATGCCTACACTTTACCAAAGTGTCCTAGTCATCATTAGATACCATTTTCAAAATATTGCATTTTTTTTCTGGTAAACAAGAATATGTGCTTTAATTTTCAGAAATTTTAAACTAAATCTAGCTTATAATGATATCTAATAACTGGTATCATTTTTCCCCCCTCCAAGGGTTTAAATTTTGGTACCAGGCCCTGCTGTAGATTTTTTGGGATAATATGATATCGGGTTGGGACACAATGGTCAGGACAGGCTGAAACATCCAATAACTGTAAGAAGAGAGAAAAAAAATTGTGTTCTAATCTGTCTGGGTGTGCCTCAAGTGTCAAGACACCACCAGGATGGTTAGGATGAATCAAGATGGTCGGGACATCCTAGTTCAAGATGACTGGAGCCTTACGAGTGTCCTAGGTCTCAGTGTCCTGTCAAGATAATATGGTATCAACACTACCATCTTGTTCTAGAGGGTCTTAAACCCTTAGATTTTGGAGTCTTATATATATGTGGGTGTGTGACTTCTTACTCCAATTCTTGACATGAGTTGAAACCCAAAGCGGATCATGTCCATGAGTTTGCCATGAGAATGTTGGCCAGTTATTTGAGAATTGGGTTTCCGTCTAAAGAACTTCTAACTATATCATAATTTAACCAAAAGGGCATTCATTTTTTGTGGTCAATGAATCAAAGTGATCATCTGAAAATTTATGAAACATCATCAGGTGTATAGTTGGTCTAACAAGCATTCCCATGGTTCATTGCCCTACCTTTATTTACCTTTTTCTTATCACCTGTGAGTTCGTTCTTTTATTATCATTATAATAAATTGTTTGGAGAATGGAGATTTAGTAGAGTCATGTAATTGCACTATACTTACTCTTGTTGACTTAGTTTGTTGACTTCTAGTTGGTATGAGAATGCCTGAACAATTCAGATATATGTTAAAGTAATTTGCATTTTCTGCTCAATTTCTTTAAAGATCAGAATTCATCTTGGTGCAATTTCTGGTCATTCTCTTGTGTGTAATGTATTATTCTCATTTTCATTCTGCTTATCCTGTATATTGTATTCTCATTGTTTTCCACTTATTATCAGAGCATTAAGCCACAACCAATTGATTTGGAAGGTCCATACCGTCTTCTATGTTGTTCTGGTAAAGGTGACAAAGAAGGTGTTATTCAAGAAATTGAGAATGGGGTGTCTCCAAACTTAGCTGATTATGATAGGAGAACAGCACTTCATCTGGCATCTTGTGAGGGCTGCACTGAAATTGTAGTTTTGCTTATTGAGAAAGGGGCTAATGTGAACTCTGTAGATCGTTGGGGTCGTACGGTAAGTTTACTTTTTATGGTTCTATTTAAAGAGCTGAGTTGCACCCAGTGTTATGTGTAGTGATTGACTTAGCATCTGACTGTCTTTTTTTTCATCTTCATTTTCTTTATCAGTTTTCTACAACACTCTTCACCTTTGACACTGTTATGTGCTGTCAGTTCTGTGGGGACTTTGGTCTCTTTGTGCTAATCGTCTTCTGAAAGACATTTTGCAGGGCCTAAAATTTGCACCTAGAGATCAATCATAACAGAATATGGACTTCTTCCACTTACATAATTTTAGCCTTTTCACCTCTTGATATTACATGGAAGATATGTGTTTATTGTTTAGATTTGTGTTTTGGTGCACAATAATTTTAAATTTTTTATTGAAAGGATTATAATTATTCTTTTTTAATCTGGATGGGGGTGTAATGAGGTGGGCCTGCCATCTAAATTAGTACAGGTAGGTAGTGGCCTCTATAGACTGCAGTTTTAAATTGATTTTTCAACTTGGCAAGAGACTTGGTGCTATTGAAGTAGGAGATATTTACTTTCTTGATCTAGAAGGACTGATTCAAATACTATACAATCTACTATCTAAACATGATTTTAAAAAATAATGGACAACTGTTTTGTCTCTTTTTAAGGTTAAAATGAAGAGATCTATTTTAATTATACAATACTCTAGTCTCTTCTTGTAAACCTGACCCACCTTACATAAATAGGACCACTTCTATTTTGCTAAAAGAATTATATAATTTTTAAATAAACAGATGCTTCTATTTACTCTAGACATAATTACGAAATTAATCTTTCTATTTCAAGTGTACTTTCTCATGAGGATCGAGGGCCAATCTATGCCATGCCAGCCTGTGCCATGTATCTAGACATGCATGAGCCACAAAATGTACTTTGTTGGTGGATGATTGACATCGACACCCCAATCCTTGCTTTGTTATTCCTAATAAGTTTCACACTTAGTTGTCCTCTTTCTTTAAGATAGTATTTGTCCTGCCAGTGCTGTCTGGTCATGAATGCTTGGTTCTAGACAGCTTCACACTTGGTTCTTTCTTTAAAGTAGTATATTTGAATGCAAGCTTTTTAACGAAAGGTACAGTGTAATATCTGTCTGGTAGCTTTGTCCTTAGCCATTTGTTTAGGAATACCATCTTTTTGCTCTTGTCATACTTCCACCTACTCATAAATTTAAACATATAATAATCAATCCTCATTGTTTAGAACACTTTCCGCACTTTATCACTCTATAATGTCATGCATATATAATCTAATTAATGCACTATACATTTGAGAAATATTCTCGCTCAAATCTAAGAATAGGAATTGTTAATCTTGATATATATTTGTTATTAGCTCAAGCTTTTGGTTTAATTGGTTCATTTACATGGAATTAGAGCTCAACTTTGTTGGAGGTCATAAGTTTGAATACCCTTCATGCTAATTATTTATTTAATTAATTTGGTTATTATGTTGATTCATTCCAGTATTTGTGTTGTTATCTTGACTCATTTCAGCCATTGTGGTCCCTCCATGTGTGTGTGGCTTTTGTTGTGGAATAAACTACCATGGAACAACGCAAATAAAAATTAATCTAATATAGAAAATAAAGGAGAAAAGAGCAATCAAATACAAGACACAAAGATTTACGTGGTTCGGCAATTTGCCTACGTCCACGGAGGTTTCTGGTTCTTCTTTATTAAGAAAAAGCCTTACGGTTACAAAAATCTATTAGGGTTTTTATCTCTGCGCGCCACACTCGTCCGCCTGCCATCCTTGCTCGGGCTGTCAAATCTATGTGCGTCATCCTTGGCTCGGACTGTCAAATCTATGCGTGCCATCCTTGGCTCGCTGCCAAATCTATGCGCACCGGTGCGTTTGGCAGGTTCCCTTTGCCACTCTTGGCATGGGTTGCCAAACTTGCTACGTGCCCGGATTCGCTCAGATTCGTAGGCTCCCACTTGCCGCTCCTGGCATGGGTTGCTAAATTTGTTGCACGCTCGGATCCGCCCGGATCTATCCGCTTATGACAGCTGTCAAACCTACGTGCCACTTTCAATTTTTGCTTGTCGTTTCCTTTTTCATCTCACCCCAGGTGCAGAGCTGGAAGGAGTATGAGCCATTGTTTAACAATCTCCACCTTGGCGAATAATCACTCCCTTAGAAGTTTCGCTCAACCTTGAGGACCCATACCTCCACCTGAATCCCCAACATCCTCACAGTGTCAGTTTGTGACTTGGAGTAAGTCCAAACAATGTTTGAACTTCTCCAAAGGAAGCATCTTTGTCAACATATTTGCTGCACTATCCTTTGTGTACTTTCAATAACAGGATCTCACTTGAAGTAAGCAACTCTCTAATCTTATGGTACCTCACATCAATATGCTTTGTTCTGGCATGATACATCTGATTCTTGGATAATTCAATGGCACTTTGATTGTCGCAGATATACCCAGAGCTTGCTGCTTAAAACCAATCTCTGAGACAAGCCCTTTTAACCATAACGCTTCCTTGGCTGCATCTGTTATAGCCATGTATTCTGCTTTATGGTGGATAAAGCAATCACACTCTGTAAGACTGACCTCTAACTAATTTGACCACTTACAAGTGCGAACACATAGCCTTAGTAGACTTTCTATCATCCACATCTTCAGCATAATCTGAGTCCACATACCCAATAATAGAAACTGAATCATCCACTGTACCAAAACAAATACTATAATTAGATGTACCTCTCAAGTATCGGAGAATCCACTTTACAGCCTGCCAATGCTCCTTGCCTGGGTTATCCATAAACTGCTAACCATACTGACTGCTTGGGCCAAGTCTGGTCTTGTGCAAACCATTGCATACATCAAACTTTCCACCGCACTAGCATAAGGAATCTTTGACATGTACTACACTTCATCCTCTGTGCTAGGACACTGGTAGTTGGACAACTTGAAGTGATTAGCCAGTGGAGTAGTAACTGGCTTTGCCTTGTCCATACCAAACCTCTCCAATACTTTCTCAATGTACTTCTTCTGTGAGAGCCATAACTTCCTGTTCTTTCTATCTCTGTCAATTTCCGTGCCTAGGATTTTCTTAGCAGCACTTAGGTCTTTCATATCAAATTCTCTACTCAACAAGGATTTTAGATCACACACATCTTTCAAATTTCTTACAGCAATTAGCATATCATCAACATAAATCAACAAATAAATGAAAGAACCATCCTTCAGAGACTTAAAGTATAAACAACAGTCATACTCACAACGGGTAAAGCCAATACTCAACATGTAAGAGTCAAACCGCTTATACCACTGCCTTGGAGACTGCTTCAACCCATAAAGAGACTTTTTGAGCTTGCACACTAGGTGTTCCTTTTTCAGCTCCTCAAATCCCTCTGGTTGTTCCATGAAAATCTGCTCCTTCAATTCACCATGAAGAAAAGTGTCTTGACATCTAATTGCTTCAACTCCAAATCTACCTGAACTGTTAAGGCCAATAACACCCTAATAGTGGTATGCTAACCATCGGTGAGAATACTTCATTGTAGTCAATCCCCTGCTTTTGTAAGTACCCCTTAGCAACCAACCATGCTTTATATCTCATACCTTCTTTCTCTGAGACTCCTTCCTTCTTTTGTAGACCCACTTGCACCCAACTGCCCTTTTACCTTTAGGGAGTTCTGTCAACTCCATGTTTGATTCTTATGCAATGACTCTATCTCTTCAGCCATAGCCTCTAACTACTTTTCCTTTTTTGAAACTGATACTGCTTCCTGAAAAGAACTAGGTTCTTCATCACTGGTTAGTAAAGCAAAAAAGCTGACTCATCGTCTGTATGATACCTGGCTGGGAGTCTAATTGTGCATCTGGGTCTATTTATGGTAATACTGTGTTCTTGTTGATGCTGCTGCCTTTCTGTATCTCTGAATCATCATTATTGCCTTCTGTTTCAACTGCTAGCTTAACTGAACTCGAAGGACTGTCTGGTCTAAGTTTCACATTCACCTTAGAACTTGAACCCATAGTTTCTACTTGAGATGATTCCTACTTGTTTACCATAGCTTGCTCATCAAAGACTACATCCCTGCTAACTATCACCTTCTGCGCCTTAGGATCCCAAAGTCTATATTCCTTTACTCCTTTTTCATACTCGACAAAAATGCATTTCTAGACTTTTGAATCCAGTTTTGTTCTCTCATCACTGGGGATTAAGGCATAAGCTGGATACCTAAAAACCTTGAGTACAAAATAGTCAACATCCTTACCTGTCCAGACCTGTTCTGCAGACTTTCCCTCTCACTTCATTGAAGGTGATCTGTTAACAATAAAACAAGCTGTATTCGCTGCTTCTGCCCAAAACTGCTTTGGCAAATCTATCTGTAATCTCATAGCTCTCTAATAGTGTCCTGTTCATTCTTTGTACAACTCTATTTTGCTGAGGTGTCTTAGGAACTGTGAAATGCCTCTCAATTCCCTTTTCTTAAAAACTTGTGAATTCATTAGATGTGTACTCATCTCCGTTATCAGACCTTAAGCACTTCATGCTCTTCCCTGTCTGTTTCTCAACAATGGCTTTTCACTCCTTGAATCTAGAGAATACATCACTCTTCTCCCTCATAAAGTACACCTAAAGCTTTCGGAAGAAATCATCAATAAATGTCAAAATACCTGGCTCCACCTTTTGCTGCAATCTGTGCTGGACCCAGATATCTGAGTAAACATACTCTAATACTGCTTGCTTCTTTGTGAGGAGAACCTGAATTAAACCCTTTTCTGTTTATCATAAACACAATTCACAGAACCCAACTTGACACCGTGTAATCTCATCCAACAGTTTCCTCTTCTGTAGTTCTTGCAAACCCTGCTCATGATATGCCCTAGCCGCATATGCCAAAGTTTGGAGGTATCCGAGCTATTTTCTGTTGATGAACATGTAGACCCATTACCAACAAGTGCTATCCAATAGCCTATACAAATTATTTTCTATCTGCTTTTCCTTCATCACAGTCATAGCACCCACAAAAATTTTAATAATTTCACTACCCGGAGCTGCTGAAAAACCACACAGTTGCTTCTTTAACTGTCCTAGAGAAATCAAGTTCTTTTTCAATTCAGGGACATGTTTTACATTCTTCAATGTTCTAATTATACCATCAAATATTTTAATTCTAACACTACCAATCCCCACACCTTGCAAGGATAATTATCACCTAATGTTACACTACCAACATCACAAGCCTTAACTATGGAACCAATCTCTATGTGCCATATAATGTGATGAGCATGCAGAATTCAATGTCCATGTGTCAGGTAGTCAGTTATTACCTTTCGACAAGGCTATCAAAAGATCCTCCTCCTCTGAACCATTTGTAGAAACACTAGCTGAACTTGAAGGTGCATCCTTCCTATCAGCTCCCTGATTCTTCAATAGAGGACAATCTTTCTTCCATGACCCTTCTAGTGACACTTGAAACACTCCTGCTTTGACACCCTTGACTTGGATCTGCCCTTAGACTTTCCTCTCTTTTGCTCCCTGTTCCTTTCTTTGCCCTTGCCACGTTCTGAACTAACTGACAAACCCTCAGCCTGTGATTTTTTGTCTCCAACTTTTGCATTGACATATGGGACCTAAGAGCCTGCACTACCTCATCATAGTCTAGCGTCTCCTTTCCATATAACATTGTTGTGTTAAATTGGTTAAACGATGGCAGCAAAGAACATATAAGCATTAAAGCCTTATCCTCCTCATCAATTTTCACATCCACGCGTAATAAATCACTAACCTTTTCGTTGAATTAGGCTATGTAATCTCCTAGGTCTCCACCTTCTTCCATTCTAAAATTGAATAGATCGCTCTTCAGGAATAGCTTATTGATGATATTCTTGGACATGAACCGGCTCTCCAGTTTTGTCCATAAACCCTTTGTTGTCTTCTCATTGATTACATCATATACTACTGAATCCGCCAAACACATCCGAATTGTACTGAAGGCGATTGACTCCATGTCCTGCCAATCATCTTCTTCCATGTTATCGGGCTTCTGTCCTTGTGAACCTTCATCTGAGTCAATAGATTGTTCACCCTCATATGCCATAGAGAAAAATTTCCCTTGCCATCGAACTTGTTGAACTTGGCGTGCGCTCCCAATCCACTCACTTAGCCTGTGCTTTGATACCAATTATTGTGGAATAAACTACCGTGAAACTCGTGGAACGCGAATAAGAATTAATCTAAATATAGAAAATAAAGGAGAAAAAAAGCAATCAAATACAAGACACAGATTTATGTTGTTCGGCAATTTGCCTACGTTCACGGGAGGTTTATGATTCTTCTTCTTTATTGAGAGAAAGGCCTTACGGTTACAAAAATTTATTAGGGTTTTTATCTATGCGCGCCACACTCACCCGCCTGCCATCCTTGGCTCGGCTGTCAAATCTATGCGCGCCATCTTTGGCTCGGGCTGTCAAATCTATGCATGCCATCTTCAATTTTTGCTTGCCATTTCCTTGTTCGCCTCAACCCAGGTGCAGAGTTGGAAGGATTATGAGCCATTGTTTAACATCTTCGGTAGCACAATGGGGGTTTGTGAGGCACGATATATATGTTGATCCATTCCGTAATAGCTCATGCTTTTTGGATCTATCAGTTAACTCCAATTAATGAGAAATTAGTCTGCCTAAAAATAAGCATTTAGATTCTTCAATATCACTTATTATTTAACTTTTGATAGCTAGGATGTTTATTAAAACTTTCTCCTCCATTAGATTCTAGATTGGTGCATATTTCATCATGCTTTATTATCCTACTAGAATATCATGAAACAACTAAAGAGGCCATCTAAAAAGGCTAGCGCTGGAGTTATTTGTTGGGGTCTTCAATCTTGCTTAACTACATAGGAGATCCCCAATGAACCAATGATATAGGACCAGTAAAGGTCTAAGTAAAAATAGAAACACCACGATTGCTTCATGGTCAGCCCCAAATGGTCCTGTGGTGTCTTCTAATCCATATGGCTCATGGGCCTGGTTGACTTTGATGCCATTTGTAATGATTCAGGACCTCACTCAAAAAGGCTAGCTAGAAAGATCCTTATTTTGTTTATGCATTCAACACCTTTGCAAGATATAACTAATGTGGACCAAATGCATGCCCACACAGATCCTTACCTTATAGATACCAATCTTGATGCACATTAATAGGTTCAAAGTTGTTGACTTATTCGTCATCTCCTGCACACAACTGCCACCATCTCTCCCTGGCACATGCACACAAATGCATGAATATACATGCATACACATACCTACACAGTGCTTGGCATGTATAGATGAAGCATGGATAGTTGTGATCTCCCATGTGATTTAAGATTCTTTTTTTATTTACAAACTTGATATTCCACTCCCACTTCTGTGTTGATGCAAATATATTGTTGCTTTCACTTGGAAGTTGGACTTGAGTTTTTCTTTTTTTGTATTGGCTGGTAGTGCTTATTACAAAACTTACAATATCAACCTAATAGGGTATTAGTACAATATGGGAGATTGGTTTGGCACTGTACTACCACATGTTTCAGCTATTGTCTCATCTTTAGTTGCTTATCGTGTGTTAGCATGAGGGTGTATCTTTCCCCACTGGCCCATATTGGTAAGCTATTGATACAGTCCTAATACTATTACAGCAAACTGTGCTTACAACAATAGCTGAACGAACAGGGGTATGTTTTCTTCCATAAGGGAATGGCTACAGAGGTGCTAAAGATGGAGGTGTAGATGTCTGTGGCTACATGTTATGGATGCAAAGGTTTTCAAAGTGGAGTTCTAGATCTTTGTTGCCAAGCCTTGTGGATGTGAAGGATTTATTATAAAATGTATAATATAGACCAAGTCGGTAGCTTTCCTTTTTTTCTTTTCCCCTAGAAACAAGTTTTATAGCCAAATAGCATCACCATTGGTCTTTATGAATTTTAAAACCTCAAAATAGAAGTTTCAACACCATGATGAAGCACAAAATCTTGTATTACTTGTCAAATTATTGAATAACAATGCATCATCCAGGTATTGAGCAATAGAAAGAGTGCTGTATATCTTTACTTGTGTCAAAGTAAACACCACCTAATCCGTTTTACAGCTCAATTCAGATAGGAGACCCTAAGGAAAGATGCATGATGCACATCACATATAGTCAGTTCAAATACATGCAAAACTTCTGTAGCAGAATAGATTTGCTTCTTTTTGCCATTTAAAATAACAGCAACTAAACCTTGTTCCACTGCTTTACTTTGCTGAAAAGTTATTTTGCATGAACAAAAAGAAAATGGAATGATCTTGTTTTCCATCTTCACTATATTAAAGGAAACCATGTGGCAAAGTTTTGATGTCAGTTTATAACACCTTGAACCTAAAAGTAAATACTAATTCCTTCTCTAACCACCAGACCTTTTGACACACGTAGATCAAGAAAAGGTTAATTAGTCCAGTAATATTCCTTTCCATTTTGATTGGCTTGTATAGGTAGAGCTAGCATGTGCTATTTAATTTTCATTGAGCTTTTGGGTTTATCTGCACTCCAAAATCAATTCATAATCCAATGCATATAAAAATACAATAGATACAATCAAGCAAGTTGTGGAAATGTGCGAATGTTTCTAGTCAATTCTTGTCTAAGAAGATTATAACTCATAACAAATTTTTATTATTCACTGTCCACATTCTTTGTCACCAGGTTGTCTCAAAGTGACTGCCCAACTACCTAGGAGCCTATCCAGGCCACTAAATGGGTGGCCACTCCAGTGCCAAAATTAGCATCCAGGGGGTGCCTTTTTGCCTAGGGGCTACCTCTATCTCGAGTGGGTCTAATGCTTCATGGTTTATTAGAGGCATTAACTTTTAACTAATTCTCTTTTCAAATAAATAAGTATTTATTTTAGGAGGGAAAGAAGTGATGTGCATGTAGAATATGCTCTGACGTCTACATATTGTTGGTATATTGTGTTATGTTGCTTGGAAACTTTAGATGGTTAAGGTCACTTAACCAAATAATTTACTATGTAGAGAAAAACTAAAGTAATTAAAGCAAAAGATTTCATAATGGCATACTTAAATAGTCAAGGGCCTTGATGTGTGTGCATGAATATGATGATGTATATGTTTGTATGCATGCACACACGCATGCTTATACACATGCATTATACAAGCATGCATGCATGTATGCACACATACTTCATGCATACATACATACATGCACATGTATGCATGGATTTATGTATTCATGTATGTATAGATGCATGCAAGATTTATGTATGCACGTATGTAGATGGATGGATGGGAAAACTTACCAAATTTATCCGTTGCTTGTAGCTTTTAAGAACCCTTTACTCCAAGTGGCCCCTTGGCCATCTAGGTATCCCACGTAGGTGTTTAANTGATAGTACTATGGCCCTGTCATAATATATCATTTGATCGTGAACTCTATTGAGGATCTTCAAAGATAAATCCTTATTTATTGTAAAAGAAGATCCTAAGGGCTTTATTACTATTAGAAGTTTTAAGAAGATTTTTTGTAATAAATAAACTGCCAAATAACTTTTATTAATATATCAATTTATATGTAATTTACATTAGCACAATCATCAAATGATTGGCTTTATAATACAATTCTCAACAATAGCAATAAACAAGAAATTAGCATCTTGACACTTAAAAAATTGTGATGAATTAGGGGGCCAAGGTTGGTCGGGGGGGGGGGGGGGGGGGGGGGAGGGGGGACTAGGGCCAAGGGGGGACCATCAAAGGGCTGAGTTGATCTGGCACCAAGAGGGCCGCGCGCCCAAAAGAAGGCCATGTGCATCGGATTAGCGATGCACGAGCATCGCAAATGGGGTGTTGGTAATCGCATGCGGGTGCATTGCTGGGTTTGCGGCCGCACTGCGATGCACCCGCCGCCCATCGGGAAGACCGCACAATGACATGCCTATGCACGTTGCAAAGGCCCACACGCTAGCGACGCTGGTGGGTGCGTTGCTGGTGCGGGCACTCTCGGGTGTGTGCAGGCGGCTGCGCGAGGGACGACCGTGTTTGATGCGTGCAACATGCCGCAAGCGTCGGAAAGGCCCTCGCTCACCCAACCGCGACCGACCGTGCGTGGGCGGTGTGCAAGCGGCCATGCGCCTATGCATTTCAAGCATGCGGGCAGCTAGACCGCTTGCATCGCTAGGTGCATGGCCATGCAGTAACGCGCTCGCACACGTCGCAAAGTCCCATGCGCTAGCGGTGCACGATTCAACGGGCACTGGCATCTTGCACTAGGCAGCCCAACATCGGCGCGCGCCGTGCACCCTTGCGTGGCGGCCCAAAATCATTTCAATTGAATTGTAGGCATCCAAAGAAAGTATCTTGATACCTGCCGTCAAGCATAAATCTAGATTTGCCTAAAAATTAGAAAAATAGGCTTGCTTAGACTAAAAGCATTCCGAGCGCTACTTTAAAAGTAAATAATTTTTTGTGCAAGTGATCAATGAAGATGCTTCTATAAGGTCCCATACATCCCAGGTCTATTTGAATAGTCTTTAAGTCAGTACAGCATTTGAATGTAAAAAGCCAATGGCTTCTTCAACCATTGGAAATAAAACATATAAATAATATAGAGGAATAGGTTTGTGAAACAATATGAAAAAATATGACTATAATTTGACTTGGGCTGCATCTATAGATCCTCAGGTCTGTTGGAGTAAAGCTTCAATGACTAGTCTATCAAAGCTCTCACTGGAACTAGATGTCTCCACATCGAAGATAACCTTTGTGTTACCCATGACTAGTTCAGTGACAAATATTGTATAACAACTAACAACTTGTGCCAAAAGTCTAGCCATGCAGTAATGTGACCACACCATCGCTAGTGTGCCCGCGTGCGGTTGGATGGGCGGGTGCCCCCGCGTGACCACGCAGGAGAGCGGAAAGCGGGTGCACTCAACACGCACACGGGCAAGCCCGCACGATTGTGGGCGGCTGGGCGCGCACATCGGTTTAGCGATGCAGCGCACATATCGCTAAACCAGCGCACACACCAGCGATGCCCACTGAGCATCGCGCGTCGCTAATCTAGCGCATGCGCGTCATCTGCAATGCGCGCGCCAGTGATGCATGCATCGTTGATTAGCGACGCTCTTTTTTCGTTGCTAATTAGTGACGCCCATGGGCGTTGCTAAAACGCAGATGTGCGTCGCTAATTAGCGGGTATTCGCATCGCTAGTTAGCGACTAGTTAGCGATGAGATTTGCATCGCTAATATTAATCGTCGTTAATTCGTTGCTAAGTTATCGCTAAATTTTTTTATTGCTATTTAGCGATGAAGTTTTTGACGTCGCTAATTGGTATTGCTAAAATCAAATATTCTTGTAGTATGCTACTAAAATCAAAGTGTGCAATATGAGACTAAAACCGATGACTTGGTAGTCGATACGTTGGACACTCCATGATATTTCAAAGGTTAATACAATGGACAAAGTCTAATAAGTTTAAAAAAACAGAATTTAGGTACAATTTTATAGATGTGAAACGCATACCTTGTGTATTTGTTTTCTCTACTTATCATGAAAGATTAACTATTTTTTAAAAAAAATAAAAAAATGGACATATAATATACAATTAATCCATGCACTCAAAACTATAATCGAGTACTATTCAAAAGTGGTTGTTCGTATTTATCGAAAAGTTAACTCTGCGACTAACTGGATTGCGGCCTTAATAGCTTATCATTTCAAGGTTTAGATTTGAAAGCAGAATAATTTTTATTTTTTTTACTTGATTAAATTTTATTTTTTTATTTATCTAAGCTGATTCATACTCAATAAGTGTGATCATTTGTTTATAAATTTTTTTTAAAAAAAAGTGGGTGCTAAAAAAAAAATGACAGCTGCTAAACCAAACCGTCCAACGGGAGACTAAACCGGTGGTGACTTGGTAGTCTGTACGGTGGCGCTCCATGGTATCTCAATCCACTGGTCCCGATGATTAATGAACGGACAAAGGCCGAATCGGTCGTCTCCGCTATCGAATATTGGGGACATAAATTTTGGCCACAAACTCAAGGCTCCACCTCCCTTCTCTGCTTTCTCTCTCCTCCTCGCCAAGGTCTCTCATATACAATTATTAGTAAAGCTGTCGAGCGTTAGAAACAAAAGCAATAAATTAATCGCTGTCGCATTTCTGGCATCCAAAACATGACGGCTAATGAGAGGAGGGATGGCTGCCCATCGGGGGCGTGGGACCCGTTGTTTGGGCCTTGGCAAGCATTTTCCTCGCTAGTGCTACTACCATCCAACCGGCGGGATGGTGCAAGATTCCTCCTAGCTAAGTCCAACCAGGACTACATCACCATGTTGCTTCGCCCAGGTGATTCTGTAATGCTACATTACATCATAGGAGGGCCGAATGCTTGATGCATCACATTAATTGTTGCAAAATAGCTTGGGGGAGAACTAGTCTAGATCGAACTCTTCTCCCAAGACGTACGTACGTGCCTTGACCTTCGGGGAGAAGCCATCAAGGTTACATGCAAGTCTAATATATTCAGCCAAGTTAATAATACATGATGCTAAAATACATATCAGTAACTGTTGCATCAATTGGTTGGCAAGTCTAATTATCTACATTGTTTCACACCGGCATCAAGAACAGTATTAATAATACATTATCGTTTTCTTCGATATGATTTGCGCTGATCAGTATTGGAATAGAGTGCATTGATCACTCAAAATTAAATGGTATGTACATTTGGTACCAAATGGTACAAAATGATTCTCTTGGATTCAAACCGATTTAATTCATATTAAATTAATTTTTAATATTATGTTAATATTTTATCAGTATATATAGTATGGTATAATACAGTATGGTTGATCTTTATTATTTAAGACGACTTGCTCTTAGAGAAAATTCAGAATTAATTCAAATGCTCCATATTGCTTAAGAAAAATGTAGCAACCATGTATGTTGAAATTTATAACCATTTTTGAGTTAATTTCATTTAATTCTTTTAAATTATGAGTATATTTGCACTTTCTTCTAAATTCATAATTAACCTTCTAGTAATAATTTGATTTACGCTTCATCATTATCATTTAAATAATCTTTAAAATTAACAGGAAAATAGTCATGTGACTAACACGTGACCACTCTCTAGTGATCCTTAGATAAGTTTTAATTGATACAGAACTGATATTTATTATTATTTTAAGATCTTTTGAAACATGTTGATGCGACATGATAATCATATATCTTAACTTTAACGTCTATTTAAATGATAATGATAAAGTAAAAATTAAATTATAATTAAAGAACTAATTATAAACCTTTTAATTTAGAACAAAGAAAAGCAAGTATGCTATAGTTTTAGAGGATCTAAGCGGGATTAATCCATCATTTTCGTACAAACCATCATATGTTAAAAAGGCAGAACAATCTTATCATCTTCCCTTCAGCAAAAGTGTTAAGGCCAAATTTTTCTCTTTTTTTTTTTTTTCTTTTTTATTACTCGTCCAAGCCGTACGTTTTTTTGGATTGAATGCACTTCATTAGATCTCACCTTATTTGATGCTGTTCTAGATAATAATTAATTATGGAATGAATACGACCTTAGAAACGAAAGCTAGGCTTCCACAACGTTGAAGTCATTGTCTCATATAGGACAGCGCCCTCGGGCCTCAGAATGGCGGGGCCATCGACGCTTTGTTTGATAGGGCGCCGCTGGATTAACTTCAACATGACAGAAGGTTGGCCGTCTCATCTGGGAGGCCGACGGTCGTCCCCAACGAATGGACTAAGCCAGCAACTCCGTTTGGAGCTTTCTGGGTTCATGCAACCTCGACCGTTGATAGTTTGATGCAGACTTTATTCGCAATCCAACTGGTTGGACCCACGTTTGATATCAAAATATGACATCAAAGCCTCTTCTCGCAGAAGAATCCACTGGGAACAGATTTAATAATTAAAATAAATCAGTCAAGTCACATGGACCTTTGTGCAAGTTCTTTTCACTGGCAGATTATTCATCACTAGCAAGACTAACAATTATACTAAATTACAAGAAGCTCATCCTGCCTGCCTTCTTTTTTTTTTTTGGTCCCAGAAAGAGAGAGAGAGAGAGAGAGAGAGAGAGAGAGAGAGCAATCTCTGACATCTCAAAAGCCCAATGGATGTTTATGAATTGGATGCATGATAGGGTTTTGATAGGCCGAAACAAAATCACATCATATTATCGTTTTTTTTATCGCAAAATCACATCAATATTGATATTTTTCTTCCTGCATTTCTAGGCCTGCACTGAATTCACCATGAATGTTAGTTTTAAATGAAGTAAGAGTCTTCTTAACTTTGATTTAATTCTTCAGCCAACTAAAATCTACCATTTGCTTACGCTAGAAAATTTCCATGACATTTGTTTTTTTTTTTTTTTTTTTTTTTTTGTACAAGCGGATAATCATACTAGTCTAGTACGAATTATCCCAGATAGGTCAGAATACAAAATTTGCTGTAAGACAGAGGGGCAGGGGTCATCCAGCCGCCAAATCCAACCACCAGCGTGCTGAGCCACAGAAGCTGCTATCCAGTCGGCCACCGAGTTGGCTTCACGGTAGATATGTCGAATCCGGACAAAACCAACTCTCTGTAAGATAGACCATGTATCCCTGAGAATAGGAATACTGGGGCCGTCGAAAATATTCTCCTTTCTCAGCCATCGAATAACCGTCATCGAATCACCCTCGATAACGAGACGATGAGCATGAAGTGCTGAGAGGCATAAGAAATACCTGCCCATGCTGCATAAAGTTCTGTCATAGGGACAGAGGAATCAAGGGTGCCAAAGCCACCCGCAGCCAGCATATCACCCTGAGGTCCACGATGATAAACGCAGAACCAGCAGCTCTGCCACGGACACTCCATCGAAGTTGATTTTGACAAACCCTGGTGGGGCTCCCAGGAAATGAAAACCGTATGCCGGTTCGCTGCCGAAGCAGCAGGGAACCCCAGAGGCCAGAGGAGTCAAGACCAACATCATGAAAAGCTTGGGCATATTCCGCAGACAAAGATCTGATCCTCCTAACAAGCCGATGTGGAGAGGTAACATCATCGGAGAAGATGAGTTGGTTCCTCGATACGCAGAGGATCCCAAGCCAAGCCAACCTTTCCTTTCTCTTATATTTACTGAATTCTATGTTTGCAGTTCATGCATACATTAGAATATACTTTTGATCAAAGTTGTCAATTTCGTTTCGTTTCGGTCGACGTTTTGTTTCGGTAACTTATCCGAAAAGATAAGCACTACGTTTCGCTTTGAAAGATTTTTCGGTCATTTCAGTGCGTTTCGGCGTTTTCGACTGTTTCAGTATGTTTCGACCAATGTTTCGAAGACCAATTTAGGAATTATTAAACCTTTCATAACCATTTTAAATATATATATATATATATATCACAAAAAATCCTAGTTATTCTACCCTCATGGCCGTATCTCTTAAAAACTCAAACTCTTTATTTTTATGTTGTTATTATTATTTATAAATAATATGAATTATGATTAAATTATATATATATATATTCGAAACGAAGCACCGAAACAATCTGATATCGAAATATTTTTTCATAAGCTAAACCGAAACATAATTCGAAACGAAATTGACAACTTTGCTTTTGATTCTTAAGACTTTTATTTAATTTGATCTTTAAAATTTTTAATGATTATACTTTAATTTTTTATAATAAAAAATATTATATTTTTTTTTTTGTTATATAAAATTAAATACTATAATTATGATATATATATATATATATATATATATATATATATGATCAGAAAAATGATATGGTAACAATTTTGTTAATATTCAACATGCTGGGTTTTGATTTTGGAAGCAAAATAATTCCTGCTTCATTCTGTTCTATTTTTTTTGGCTTATCTGGATTGATTCATATTACACAAATATGACCATTCGTTTATATTATAAAAAATAAATAAAATAAATAATAAAAGTGAATGAAATAGAGCGCAACCTTCGAGAAGGGCGAGGATCGAAACGAATTTTGGGTGAAAGTTTGTGGGGGCAGACTTTATTATTTTACTTGGCTTTTTGCGCTGCCGTGGGAGCCGCTTCGTCCCCGGAGACTGAAAGTGAAAGGAAAGAAGCAAACAGAACGTACGTCCACCACTCAGGAGAGGCAGCGTTCACGTGACACACCGTCCAGGAGCTCTCTCGACTCCGCAATCGGTTTCTTTTGACACCGGTTGCATGTTTTTAAAATACAAATACAAAAATAATATTAAAATAAAAAATATTTTAAATATTATTTTTAAGCCGATATTTCAAACATTGTTTTTAAGTAAAGAGCGATTATAAAAATAATATTTTAAATGTTGCTTTTAAAATTTTTAAAACTAATTTTCACAGCGATTCAGCGAATTTAGCAATGTTTTCTTTTCTTTTAATTTTTTTTTTTTTTCCTCGACGTTTCTTCTTCGTTATCGAAAGAATGCCGAAAGAGAAGAAATGAAAAGAAAGAAACATTAAGTACAAAATAAACAGCATTTGAACGGTCGCTTTTAAAATTTTTAGAATATATTATTTTTATAAGTAACACATAGATATTTTTAAAATACTGATTAAGTTTTAAAAATTTATTTTTAAAAAATGATATTTAGATTATTTTTTTATTTAAGATTATTTTTATAAATATTTAATTCGTATTCTTAAACATAAACTGATGTCAAAAATATGGATTGAGTAAAAAAGCTCCACCGTCGAGCGCACGTGGCAATAACGAACGGAAGTGCCTGAAAGCCGCGAGCTCTTGCTTTCCCGTGGATTCGCGCTATCTTCTCGAGCGCGTCCCACGAAGTCGGCCGATATAATATATCGCAAGCCGGCGGCTCACGGGCCGAGCGAACCGAAGGGAAATGAAAACCCATGCCTGGTTTGCAATTTGGGTTGGATTCAATTCAAATCTAGCCCATAAAATTAGATTTGCAGTAATATTCAAACTCTAGTTTACTTAATTTAAACATGAAGAATTCGGATTAAAACCGAACCAATTTGCAATTTATGCCGGATTAGGATTGCAGTCAATCCGAACCCGAGAAAACTCGAACCCGCAAAGCCAGAAGCAGGCCCACTAGTATTGTGGAAGTGATGATTTAGCCTTGTTTGTTAGGTTTAAAGTATGTAGAGCTGACAATAGTTTTATGGAAGTGATGATTCTTGGTATGAACATTCCACCAGAACCTTCATTACCTTTTTAAAATGAGCAATATACTTTTAACCATTGCATTTTATCATGTAATGTTGGTAGGCCAAACTAGTATCTTTATTTTTTTTAATTATCTTCTTGAGACATTTGTAACTTCTAATATGAAGTTTGCCAAATTTTATGAAAGCATCTGGAAATATGTGATGAGCAAAAAACTAAAATATCTGGGAAAGGGGTGATGAGTAAAAAATCAGAGAGCTTTGGATGGCGAATGCAGTCTTACTACTTGGAAAAGATTTCTTATACCAGACTTATGTGGTCTTCTAACTGGCTCTTTATATCGTCTCAATATTTTCTGCTTTCGAAGGATAAAGGTGACTTGATCAATGTATATGGTGGCTACTGAAATGTTATGCAACATTTGGATTACTTTGGATATGTTTTAGTTTAAGAATGTACTTTTTTTTGTTTAGTCTTATGTAAAAGATGTATATTTTTAGACATGTAATTTGAAATGTGAAGCTTATTTGTTTCAAACTTCAGCTTGTTTGTACAATGTAAAGCTTATTTGTTTCAAACTTTAGTTTATTTTGTGCAATGTTAAGCTTTTTTGTTTCAGATTGTTATTTTTTTTTCTATCAATCCGAATTCCAATCCGAAACTCAACCCGAATCCGATTTGTAAAAATAGGGTTATGGTTGAGGTTTTACAAATAGGGTTAGGATTAGGGTTAGGGTTGACATTTTACAAATAGGGTTAGGGTTAGGGTTCAAAGAAACCCAAGTTTCATGAGCCCGAATTGTACCCCTAGTGGCAACCATCGCAAGTCCTTTTATATATATATTTTTAAATTTTTTTAAAGAAATTTTCCCCTCTCTCCTTGCCCTCTTAACTCCACCGCTACTAGAGCAATCGGCATTGGCTCCCGATTGATGTTAAAGGGTCAGTGGCCTCTTCTGGGGACTTAGGGAGACACCGGATCCAGTAGATCAAATTATAAAATTTAATCCTTATTGATCTATCGTGGAACACTTTGGTCATTATATTATTTTTTAATTATTTTTAATATGTTTAATAAGAAGATAATTATATATATAATTTAATTATTATGCAGTGAAAACGAGCAAAAATTAAAGAATATAAGGATGTGAACTAAATGTGACGTAGTTGGGATATAAAAGAGATAGAAAAGAAGGGCATTTGCTCCTGGTTGATGTAAGACCCGATGGCCTTCTCCAGGGACATGGAAGAGATACAAGATATAGAAGTGTGGTTGTGGTCACTTCCAGTTAGAAGATGACAACCAGGGTCCTTCTGGGAAGAGATGGCTTTGAACCATATGGTGAGATGTGATAAATGGTAGGCTTTGGATATGTGCTGGGCCGAACAAAGCCTATAGATGGTATATACCCAGCAATAACTAGTTGCCAACGAGCATGCTCTATGAATCATGGTCAAGACACAGTCGATGGGATTGTTTTTCCTGAGAAGATGATCCATCACAAAATCTAATTTTATTTTGTGACAGCCAGCACACAAAAACACTCCCCAAGGTGGATTCTTTATAAAAGAGGAAGCTGAAAACCTAGGAACAGTTAGTTTGCTTCACACTGCATGACCATCCATCACTTTCTATGTCGTAAAAGGCATCACAGGAAAACAATCTCAGATGATTAAAATTAATTTTCACTTGGCATGAACAAACTATGAGCAGTTTTGTGAGGGCAAAACTAATTGCTTGATAATCTTTGGTCGAAGTTGTTTTCCTGTTGTATCATACAATGTGCAATTCTCAACCACAGCAGATGTCAAAAACAATGGTTTAGAGACCTCTCCTTAAAATATACAAGAAAACAATGCAACGATCTAATAAGTGTACTAAAGACAAACAATAATGCATGCCCATCAGATCCTCCAGATAAGTGCAAACAAAAAACTACTGCTATTTTTACAGTTCAGCATTGACCTGGAAGAAACCAAATATTGTTTTGAAGTTCTAATTATAAACAGAACTGTTTCAAGTAGCATATCACAGACCAATCCAAAGATCCCTCCAGCAGTGTTCTGCAAAGTTTGTCAGTACTACCATGGTTACACGTTTGCCTCAAAATATGCATTTCCTTTGAAAACCTTTGGCAAGCTATTACTAGAGTAGAACCGCATGGTTAAAATAATGAAGTGGCTTCAGTAGTTACCATCACAAAACTATGATTGAACAGGACTCTGGAAGCAGCAAATCCAACCAAGTACACTGTAAATGTTATCAGCACAACACGCAGACCTGAGAAAGAATAGGATTGCTTGCATTTAATGCTTGATATATCAATCTGGGGAATGCGTCAAACAAGAAGCATGCATCACAATAAATTTATCTGGAAAAGGCCAATCAAATTCCATCTCCTTGCAAATTGTTTTGGCAGGCTGTGAATGTAGGAATCCATCATATCATTCTTCATATAACTCAATTTGTTTTCTAATTTTTGGTGCCAATTATGGTTTTTTGCACTTGCAAAACAGTTCGGTCAGGCTAGATTCAGGTTAGGGCCAGAGTAAAGCACAGCTTGAATTTTATAGGCCACATACTTCACATAAAATTAAATTTGTATTGAGGGAATGAAGTCTAATTGGGTGGGACCATTCTTGTAAGACCAATGCAGAAATTGCTTAGAGATCAGACCTAAGGTTTCAGACCAAAACTGATTCCAGGTACAGCTATAAAATCTGTGCAAGGACATGTAAAGATAGGTTGGTAGGAGACCAGCATCTAGCAAACCACACGCACCTGTGGCCCTGTTGTGTGAACCTTATCTCATGATTCACTCTAATATAAAAGCTATGTTCGAGCTCCAGAGATCCTCTTAACATTTTCGAATAACTTCTTGTATTTGAAGAACAGGTTGGCACATTTCAGGCTTGGATTACTTTGATAGATAGCAATCACTTACTCTAAAGAGAATGCCAATATTTTATAATCTGGGTTTGAGATGAGTTTCAGCTGAACTGAAGTTTGCTTTTATTTTTCTAAAATCCTGATAATTACTGAGAAGAATTAACCAAAACTCCCATGAATAATCATAAATGGAACCAACGAACATTTAATACATCAGTCTACGGTCATATTTGTGGAATCTTCATAATATGTTTGCAAAGAATTAATTTAGACTCCCATCAATAACCATGGTTAGAACTGACAAACCCTTAATACCTCCACGTAGGATCATTTTTACAAACTTTCACTACATGTTTTGACAATTGTTTATGGCCTGGGCTTTGGGCCACAGTTTTGGTTGAGTTCAAGCTTTTTTTTTTTCCTTAAAAAATTTCCTGATAATGCTGAATTGTAAGAAGAATCTATGACAACTCTGAACAATAACCCCTCAACACATCACTACATGATCACCTTTAAGTAGAAGAGGACAGACTATGGATTAGACAATGCTGAGAAACTTAAAAATAGTCATAGCGTTCGTATATTGTGTTGTTATGGGCAGTTGATGGTGTTGTTGGGCAATAAATGGGCCTCCAAATACCTAAGCAAACACCACCAAGTCCACTAAAATATGCACCTGAATAATTTTTTTCTCTTGTAAGACATCCATATACATGATATGTTGTGCTGATGAGACTACGACAAATTGGACACAAAAATAACAAAAAAGAAATAACTTAAATGACCCCAAGACATCTTTTGTCCAAACTGGAACATCCTTCTTGAGGTTTCTGCAACTTAGAGGACACTGGTGAAATTGGCCACTAGAAACCATAAGATCAACTTCTAGTGAATGACTGTCTTATAGGATTATAATCAAGTTTCAAGGATGGGACAAGAAGGGAGAGTTCATATGGTGAATTTAGAATTCACTAGACTGATGGGAGCAATATTTCATTTATTTTTGTGGCTTCCATTTACATGTCAGAGAGCAATATGGTTCCCTATCAAACATTGCCTCTTCCCTTTTCTAAGGTAAAAGGAACTTCCAGAGTCGCCCACTGGCTGCATAAGCTAAAGCAACATACAATCTCCCAACTTATGGACTTACTTTATAGAGTTTCTGCTGAAAATTTTCCTAAAAAAGAAGCAGAAAACAAGAAAAAAAAAGGAACTAATTTAAAAGGGTGACACAACTACCTCAGAGTTGCTCTGTGCTAGAACTAATTCACAGGGTGACGTCAAGTTAGGAACAAACTGCTAAATTATCGAACTTAGTTGGATGGCTTGTTGCCTAAGTTCAAGGATTCTACAAATATCTTACTCAGGATGACAATGTCAAAGAGTTTGGTGTTTCAATGTGCTTATGCTTGAAGGTTCCTTGGATTTCAAAAATGCAGCTTCTGGCCTCTGGGCTCCATGCCAAGTCATTTCAGACGGAATCCCAGTACCAAAAATTCAACCAATCTTCAAAAATATGGGTCACATGATTTTCTGGTGTCTATTAAAAGAGGGTACGGATTATGTCTTTGTGAAACCATAATAAATGAATGATGATGGACAAATATAAACCGCACAACTCTAAACTTGTGAAGAGAATTTAGGATTTAGGTTTTGACGCCCACCTCCTGTGGTGTAACATTTTTAATCTGATTTCGTAAGTCAACTAACATTTCAAGAAACCATACGGCTGCTATCTCTATTCTGATAGAGATATAGACTAAAGATATGCTTTATGTTATGTCTTTATATTTTAATGAGAATTCATTTTGAGCAATGTATGCCATTTACTATATATGTGCATGTGTCTAGTATTTACAAAGAGTATTTGATCTAGTGTGTAGAGTACGGCTTACACACAGAAGACTAGATCATCGGTTCTTTTGGAATACAAGTTTATTGTTCACGGTTTTAGATGGAATTGGACACACCATCAGTAGAACTGTAGCACAAATTTTTAGTAGGTCTGTCTTGACTACGGGGAATGGTTTATTCTAACTATTTGTGCTAGTACACTTTGTGTGTATTGAACAGGATCCAATTGAGTTAATTATTTTATACTGACTTTATAAATAATTTAAAACTCATGAATATTATGATTACTTATGCTCTTAATCCGAATTCTATTTCTAGACACGTGTATGTAGTGATTATTGCTTTGATTACACATAGAGTGAGATTCTATATGAGTCAATAAACTCAGTGGGTTGGGCAATAACAGTATATATATGGTGAATATTAATAGTTGAAGGAAACCACGTCCTGATAAATTGGATTGATGATATCCCCTTGAGGAAGCTTATAAGTTTTGATTGTATCAAATCTTGCAAGTGGATTTTGAATCCGATACATCAATAAGTTAAGTGGATAGGTCTCAAGGATAATAAAAGCTAATTAAATTATATTGTCAGTAATTAAATTTAATTGGTGGATATCTGTAATCTTAACGTGGGAAGATAATAAGTATTTAATATTAAATGCTCAAAAATATAAATTCAAATATGATTAAGAGTACAATTATAATTCTTTAGTGAAATGAATTGTAATTTACGTAATTGAATCCTAACCCGGGGTAGGATTGGAAGATTTAATTACGTGGGAAGTCCTTTTCATATTTGCCTATTGGTTCCTGTTGTAGCCCTATAAATACCCTCTCAGTTGGTTGCTAGGGTGAATATTTTTGAAGAAAGAAAAACAAGAAACCCTAGGACGGCCAAGAGATCCCACCATCTTGTGAGAGAAAGAAGGTATTTTTGAAAATACGGCGGAAGGCTAAAGGTTGAGGTCGAGCAATCGAATTAAAGTGATCCAAAGTTCAAATCTGAAGGTATGATCTTGTACTCATAGATTAGAATGGTAAAAGTTTTTTTTTGTATTACTCATATACGCTATAGCCGTGATCTTGGGGGTATTCCGCATTCCCCAACATATTCCAAGGAAAAAAAAGGATAAAAAAGAAAGATCTTTACCAAACCCTAGCTGATATTTGTACGAAGAGAAGGCTCCATGGTCTTCTTCTTTGGTGTGATGTCCTTCACAAGCTCCTCGTACTCTCTCCTCTCCGCCATTTCGGCGAGCTTCTCAATCTCGCCTCCAACTCCTCGCTTTACAATCCATCCAAATACTAAATTGATGCAGGGTAAGATCATCACTGCATTGGTATTAGTGCATGTGGAAAAAGGAAATGATCATTTTTGACTTTTGACCCACCAACATCCATATCCGAGAAAAGATAAAATGTAACTAAACCTCGGCAGGAATGAGCTATCTTCATACCATGGCAGGATCGAGCTATTTCTGTACCTCGGCAGGACCAAGCTATTTTCGTACCTCGACATGACCGAGCTGTCTTCGTACCTCGATAGGACCGAGCTATTTTCGTACCTCAGCAGGATAGCTGTCTCCATAACTCGGCAGGACCGAGCTAATCTTCATACCTCGATAAGAATGAGAAACTCTTCGACTCAGGCACTCTCATTGTCTTAGGCCATGCCAAGGATTACGAAAGATAAATCACCCCAATCACACGAAATCTCATAACAATCTTTCTAAAATGGGAATGAGGAGCCAAATATGACCATCCGACCATAATCAACAAAATTTCAAATCCCTGATTAACTGGCGGGATTTCAATCACCTCGGCTCCCAACACCCTGAAAAGAAAATGAAAACTAAATATGGCCTAATACCCATAAATAAATGAATCATGGGGCGCTAATCAACCATCAATCCTTTTAACCACCAAGATTCGAATCCTAACGGTCCTTTAACTAATCAAATTCGAAACATACTAGCTTTTAACTTCTTAAGATATGCCCAAGAAGTCAGGTGACAACCCGCCATCATTACCAGCAGTCTATAAATACCATATCCCAAGATCCTTTCAGGTATGCAAAAACTAACTCTGATAACTCTTGTAGAGTTCATCGCTCTTGGAAGTCATTTCTAAGACATCCTTCTGCTGGAGCCTTCTTCTCTTATCTGTTTGCTGAGAATCATCATTGACTTGGGCGTTGGAGGGTCTTTCGCAGGGACCACCCCTAGTGCTTCCTGCATAGAGACTACCTTGCAGGTCCTATCGGACGGAAGATTGCCATCTGGATCCAGACGTGCGTTGCCTCCAAGCCGAAGAACAAAATTTCGTAGCAACAGATTGACGCTAAAGGAAGGGCCCCGTTAAACTTGAAATCAAAGAGATAAGGTTCCTGATAAGAGGGACAATCTCTTAATGGCCAACCACAAAAGAGAAACCTCAGATGCTCCTGATCAGACCACCTCCCAAAAGCCTAATCCAGCAAACAATGTAGCACCCTCACAGTCACCACCGATCGAAACTCCTCCACCATCGATAGATCCGGTCACTTAAGATCAGTTTGCGATGTTGATCCAACAAATCCAAGCTCTGACTCAATTGGTGCAAGGACTTCATGGAATCCCTTCTCCTTCAGTTCCACCAACCCAACGGCTCCCTGATGGAGTCACTGCCTTGTTTTGTTGGCGGCCCCTTTCCCTAACTCACTTGAGGCCATGAGCCTTTCCCGATGGATCAGACGTGAAGAGGTGGAATCGCCACTACAAAAGGGCAGGGATCTACCTAGATTCTGTCGAGCTCATTCCATGTTCCTAGAGTTTTCTCGCCATGACTCGATGCCGCGGCTGAAATCCCCTTCTACTACTGTTCGGGACAATAAGGTGCATCAGCAACTTCAAGGGAAGCCTTAGGAGGTGCGTCAGGAACCAGATGTCATCAAGCAAACGCCTCAACCTGAACCAAAGGTCGAGCAGGGTATCCCTTTCACCGAGAAAATTATGTGGGAGATGATCCCTCCTCATATCAAACTCACCACCGTCAAGCCCTATCACAAATCCACTAAATTGAATGACCACCTGAGCAACTTTCGATCCATCATGATGTTCCACGGAGAATCATATGCGATCTTGTGCTGAGCCTTTCCCTCTACTCTTAGGGAGTCCGCTAGAACGTGGTTCAACAGGCTAAAGCTGAGTTCCATCGGCTCCTTCAATGAGCTGAGCCATCTATTCATCAGTCAGTTCGTCAGTAGCCATCACCATCGAAGAAGATCTGACTCCCTCTCCAAAGTGAAGCAGCGAGAGGGGGAGTCACTGAGAAGTATTCTTGATGGTTTTAACATGGCCTTGTTGGAAGTAGATCATCTCAACCATGAGATAGCCATGTCTACCCTAACTGGTGGAGTATCGAAGGAATGGACTTTTATTTAGCCATGGAGGTCAACTACCTGAAGAACCTCTTTGATATGATGGCTTTGGTAGACAAATACACTAGGATCGAGGAGTCAAAAAGGTCAGCCTGAGCTGAGCTATCCAAGAAAAAGGAAAAGAGAGGCTCAGAGAACAACCAGCCTCCTTGCCTTGCAAGCTCGCCTCGCTACCAAATAGTTCCTCTTTCGCCACCAAGAGATTGTATCAGAAGCCCAGCATGGAGGTTCAATCAATTTACTTCGCTCACTACACCGAGGGCACAAATCTTGATGAAGATTGAATGGAAAATCCCTCAGCCAACGCTCCTATGAGGAAACATTGCTCGAAGAGATATGACCAAGTACTGCCGGTGTTGACCCAATTATTGATTTTGATGATTAACAAAAGCCATGAGTATATTTTGTGTTTCTGACAAAATTGAGAAGTGTTTTAGGGATTAAGAATGTTTAATTATTCAAATAATACACAAAATCAGTTTTAAATTAAGTTTTAAATAGAAAATATTTAAGTTTAGAACTTGGAGTCGACACCCACAGTGTCTGAAGCCGACACCAGGGCGTATCAGAACAATTCTAAGTTTTCGGCACGGTTTGGAGTCAACACCTGAAAGTCTGGAGCCGACTCTAACTTGAGATATAGAGGAGTGCTTTTTGCATCAATTTTTGGAACTGACACCTGGAGTTCGGGAGCCGACACCTAAAATTTCTGGAGCTGACTCTAACTTGAGAACAGAAAGCATAATTTTAAGACATCGTTAGAGTCGACACCCTCAGACATTGGAGCCGACACATCACTTTTTCAGAGCCGACTCCCCAACGAACTTTTTATTATCATTTTGAAAACCCATCTTGGAGCCGACACTTGCAAAGTTGAAGCCGACTCCAACCTGTCAGGAACGGATTTTTAAATTGTCAGAACGGACTCTAACGGTAATATTTTTCTGCCTAATCTCTAACAACTATATTTCTTTGCATGTAGAAGAAATCCAAGTACCTTGTAACATCTATTTTCTTACCTAATATTGGATTAAGAAATCTATAAAAGAGGGCATCCGTCCGTTTAAAAAAAAAAGGATGAAGAAAAATTAAGAGAAAATCGAAAAAATCAAGTGAAAAAGAGAAAGAAATTTTCAAAGAGAAATCTCTGAGTTCATGCCTATTATCTGAAGAGAGATTCAAAAGAAATCCAAAGCCTTCAAAGATCAATTTCGAAGGATTTTCAAAGGAGAAAAGAAGAAGCTCAAAAGCCCATTTTTCTTCAACTTCTCTACAACAACTTTCTGTGAAGAATCAGAGCTGAAGCTTGATTCAACCATTCAAAAGAGAAGAAGAAAAGAAGAAAAGAAGAAAAGCTCACATTCAAATCGCTTCAAACAGGCTTTTCTAATCCTTGTTCATTTAAATTGCATATTTGCTCATTTGAGGAGCTGTTTTGTACTGAAAACTTTATTTCTAAAGTATTGTTTGCTAATTCAATCAGGAGAATTGAATTAGTGGAGGTAGTATACCTCGGGACAAGCTAAGGTTAGCTTATGGTTAAGGTTTTATGCCGGTGAGTCTGTGAAAACTGGCTGGATTTGTTGTGATCCCAGGTAAAACAATAAGTTGGAGTTGTGAGCTTGTAAAACAACTCGACTGTAATCGATGGGATTATAGCGTGGACCCAAGTGTTGCTTGGGATTGGACGTAGGTATTGAATACACTGAACCACTATAAAATATTTGTATTTGTCGTGCATTTATCTCTCTCTATCTTCTTTATTTGTGCTTAGATTTTATTAATTCAGTTTACTTGAGCACTTTCATATCAATCTAATTATTTTCAAAGAGTTAAATTTTTAAAGAACCCAATTCACCCTCCCTCTTGGGTTGCCATCTGGGCCAACAATTGGTATCAGAGTTTGTACTCATTTAAATTTGATCTAACGATCAAGAGTCAAAGATCCAAATGGTAGCTCAAGTTGGATCATCTTTTTCAGAAGGTCAATCCACTAATCGACCTCCTTTATTTAATGGTACAAATTATGGTTATTGAAAAGCTAGAATAAAAATTTTTATTCAAGCACTTGACTATGACCTATGGGGCATCATAGTAAATGGTCCTCACACACCCACAATAAGAGTAGATAACATGGTGATTCCTAAGCCGAAAATGGAATGGGATGAACATGATAAGTAGTTGGCTCAGCTCAATGCTAAAGCCATTAATGTTTTGTATTGTTCTTTAGATGCTAATGAGTTTAACCGCATTTCTACTTGTATTTCTGCAAAAGAAATTTGGGATAGATTAGAAGTTACCCATGAGGGTCCTAATCAAGTTAAAGAATCTAAAATTAATATTTTAGTGCATAAATATGAATTGTTTAGCATGGAACAAACTGAATCGATAACTTTTCTAAAGGAGATGGTGGTCTTATCAGTTTTGTTAGAGGAACTAGGGTTCATCTTACCTCAGAAATTTTGGGAAGATTGTTAGATATACCTATCTCTGGAATGATTGCTAATGCCCATAGCGATAGAGGAGTGGCATTGTCTAGAATGTTTGGCAGAGATGTAGCAGAATTTGAAGAAGTTAGGGCTAACCAGTTGTCCTTGGAGCTTAGGCTGTTACACAACATCTGCAGTAGGATTTTGTTTCCTAAAACTGATCGTTTTGAGTATGTATCAGAAAGAGATATAGTTGTAATGGACTCTATTGTGACCAGCCAGCCTATTAACCTTCCGGATATGATTATTTGGTATATGGCTGAGGCGGGTAGCAAGAAGAGGTCCACCTTACCTTATAGGATGATCTTGACTATGGCTTTTCAGAGTCAGGGTGTTACAATATTGGATAATGAACCCTTGAAAAGTCTTAGGCACACTGATTATTACAATAAAACTACTCTGCACCGTATGGGTTTCATAAAGGTCAGTGGGCACTGGGAGAGGAAGGGAAGTCTGGAAGATAGAGTAGTTGAGATGGACAATGTAGAGCCTTCAGTAAGACATACTTCGCCTGGCCCCAGTGGTCCTGCACCTTCAGCACCTGCACCAGCTTCTACTTCATTCACTCAGGCCTCTGTTAGCTTTTCTGAGACTCAAATGGAGTAGTTGAAATCATTATTTATGGATCAAGAGACTAGATTGAAGATTGTTCTTGAAAATCATCTTATGAGTTTCAGGCAACAACTTTATTCTTTAGAAGATAAGCTGAGTATGATAGAATCATCTTTGAGCACATCTTCCTTCACTTTGACTAAAGACATAAGGTTGGTTTTTGACAAGATCAAGGACATTGCGGGTGATTCTGACACATATTCTAGAAGCAATGTAGAGCTACAAGATAAAATTACAAAGGCAGCTAATTTGGTTGAAAAGATGTTAACTAATTTTATAAAAATACAAAAGGATGGAATGTGACAGATTTTAGAAGAACTGAAGAGACTTCTTGTTCTTAGATTTTGATACTTTTTGATTTTAGTTTACTTCTTGATGTAATTAGACTTTGATATGTTGCAAGCTTTGTTTCTTCTTGTTGAACTTTAGTTTGTACATAGGACAAATTATGTACTTTGATGTTTTCATGTATTTTGAAGTAATGAAGTATTTTGATGTTGTAATGACTTGGTACTTTGATGAAGTGTAATGATGTATTTTGCAATGAATTAATGAATATTATGAATGACTTTATACTCAATGAATGCATTTTGAAGTTAACATTGTTTTGTTCAAAGATTATTGATTCTTATGTTTAAACTTTTATAAAGAGGGAGAAAAAATGATTGATGTTAATTTAAACTAAATGAATCTTTTCTTAACCTTTTTGTTGATAACAAAAAAGGAAGAGAGAAGATAATTGTATATGCATTGAATGAACTTATTGAATGAATTTGATTAATTGGTATCAAGCATTGAATGAACTTAATTGCATGAGTTTTAATGATAAGGGGAAAGAAGATGTTAATTTGAGTATTATAGGGGGAGCTACCTCATTCAGGGGGGCTTAACTATGAGAACATATCTCTGTTTTGAAACTTTTATTGATTAATCATGCATATATTTAATGTTTTTATCATCATCAAAAAGGAGGAGATTGTTGATCCAATTATTTATTTTGATGATTAACAGAAGCCATGAGTATATTCATTGTATTTCTGACAAATTTGAGAAGTATTTTAGGGATTAAGAATGTTTAATTATTCAAATGATACACAAAATTAGTTTTGAATTAAGTTTTAAATAGAAATATTTAAGTTCAGAACTTGGAGTCGACACCCACAGTGTCTGAAGCCGACACCAGGGCGTATCAGAACAATTCTAAGTTTTCGGCACGGTTTTGAGTCGACACCTGAAACTATGGAGCCGACTCTAACCTGAGATACAGAGGAGTGCTTTCTACGTCAATTTTTGGAGCCGACACCTGGAGTTCGGGAGCCGACACCTGAAATTTCTATAGCCAACTCTAACCTGAGAACATAGAGCATAATTTTAAGACATCATTAGAGTCGACACCCTCAGATATTGGAGCCGACATCTGAATACGCCGAGCCGATACTTTGCTTTTTCAGAGTCGACTCCCCAACAAACTTTTTATTACCATTTTTGGAAACCCATCTTAGAGCCAACACATGCAAAGTTGGAGCCGACTCCAACCTGTCAAGAACGAATTTTCAAATTGTCAGAACAGACTCTAACGGTAATATTTTTCCACCTAATCTCTAATGGCTATATTTCTTTGCATGTAAAAGCAATCCAAGTACCTTGTAACAGCTATTTTCTCACCTAATCTTGGATTAAAAAATCTATAAAAGAGGGCATCCGTCCGTTAAAAAAAAGGATGAAGAAAAATCAAGAGAAAATCAGAAAAATTAAGTGAAAAAGAGAGAGAAATTTTCAAAGAGAAATCGCTGAGTCCACGACTATTATCTGAAGAGAGATTCAAAAGAAATCTAAAGCCTTCAAAGATCAATTTCAGAGGATTTTCAAAGGAGAAAAGAAGAAGCTCAAAATACCCTTTTTCTTCAACTTCTCTACAACAACTTTCTGTGAAGAATCAGAGCTGAAGCTTGATTCAACCATTGAAAAGAGAAGAGAAAAAGAAGAAAAGCTCACATTCAAATCGCTTCAAACAAGCTTTTCTAATCCTTGTTCATTTAAATTGCATATTTGCTTATTTTAGGAGCTGTTTTGTACTAAAAACTATATTTCTAAAGTATTGTTTGCTAATTCAATCAGGGGGATTGAATTAGTGGAGGTAGTATACCTCGGGACAAGCTAAGGTTAGCTTGTGGTTAAGGTTTTATGCTGGTGAGCCTGTGAAAACCGGCTGTATTCGTTATGATCCCAGGTAAAACAATAAGTTGGAGTTGTGAGCTTATAAAATAACTCGACTGTAATCGGTGGGATTATAGTGTGGACCCAAGTGTTGCTTGGGAGTGGACGTAGGTGTTGGATACACCGAACCACTATAAAATCTTTATGTTTATCATGCATTTATCTCTCTCTCTCTATCTTCTTTATTTGTGCTTAGATTTTATTAATTCAATTTACTTGAGCACTTTCATATCAATCTAATTAATTTCAAAGAGTTAAATTTTTAAAGAACCCAATTCACCCCTCCTCTTGGGTTGCCATCTGGGCCAACAGTCGGTATCACCGAGACTACAGATATGATACCGAGGAATGCTGGCAGCTTCAGAATTAGATTGAGCAACTCATCTACCGAGGGAGGCTTGATCGATTCAAAAGAACTCCCGAGCCAAACAACAAGATCACAAACGCAAGCCTCGGCAATAACCTCCACCGAACCCTCTTGCTGCTGGCAATGTCAACATGATCGCCATGGTCGGGTCCTCCCAATTTTGGACAGGCGAGGAAGAAAATCCCCCAAAGAAGATCCGATCCGAAGGGCTTTCTTTTTCAGACGAAGATCTCCGAAGGATGCAGTATCCACATAATGATGCTTTAGTTATATTTCTTAACATGAACAAGTATGATGTACATCGAGTTTTAGTTGATAGTGGAAGCTCAGTTAATGTTTTGTATTTTGATGCCTTTGTAAAGATGAAGCTGCGAATAAAAGACCTTTGAGCTATGGACTCTACCCTGATGGGGTTCATCGGCAATATTGTTTCTCTCGAAGGAGTCATTACTTCAATGGTTCAAGCCGGCACATGGCCTTGTGTGGCAACCATACTTGCAGATTTCATAATGATCAAACTTCAATCGTCATACAATGCAATCATCGGCAAACCTAGACAGATGTCCCTCAAGGTTGTAATATCTATTCCTCATCTTGCCATGAAGTTTCTCATAGAATGGGGGGTAGGAACAATTCGAGGAAACCAGGCCGAGGCTTGATACTGTTTTATCACCAACCTTCAATCTAGAAGACCCGAGGTCGATGGGCTTGACGCTCGGAAAGACTTCATCAAGCAACGGGAAGAACTGGTCGAAGAGCTTAAAGAAGTATCACTTGACGAGGCTCATCCCGATCGAACCATAAACATCGGGTCCCAACTGGAAGGCAAGCCTCAGCAAGACCTGATCGAGTTCCTCTAAAGGAATGCTGACGTCTGTGCATGGTCAGCCTCGGATATGCCGGGAATTAGCTCGGATGTTCTCGTCCATCACCACAACGTGAATGAGGCATTCTGGCCAGTCAAGAAAAAAAAAAGAAGCTTCATCCCCGAATGACAAAAGGCCATCAAGGAAGAAGTTAACAAGCTCCTTAAGGCGAACATCATTCGGAAGGTAAATTATTCTAACTGGCTAGCTAATGTTATTATGGTGAAGAAGTCAAATAGCAAATAGATAATTTGTATCGACTTCACAGACCTTAATAAGGCTTGCCCAAAGAACAGCTTTCCTCTGCCAAGGATCGATCAGCTCGTAGATGCCACCATGGGCCACCAAATGCTAACCTTCATTGATGCCTACTCGGGCTACAACCAGATTCGAATGGCACCTGAGGATGAAGAGAAGACGACCTTCATCACTGATCAAGGTCTATAGTGCTACCGAGTCATGCTCTTTGGTTTAAAGAATATCGGAGCAAGCTATAAAAGACTGATTAACAAAGTCTTCAAGGAATAGATAGGTCGAAATATGAAAATCTATGTTGATGATATGCTGATTAAAAACAAAAAAGTATCCTAGCACATCGACGATCTCACATAAAATTTTGTAACACTCAGAAAGTATCAAATGAAACTGAACCCAACCAAGTGCGCCTTCGGGGTTAACTCCGAGAAGTTCTTGGGCTTCATGGTCTCCTAGAGAGGCACTAAGGCAAACCCCCAGAAGATTCAAGCTTTTCAGGAAATGGCGCCCCCTAGGTCGATCAAAGAGGTGCAATGCCTCATTGGAACGATAGTTGCCCTCAATTGTTTTGTTACCCGATCTACCAAGAGGTGCCTTCCCTTTTTCAAGGTGTTTCGGTCAGCAAGAACTTTTAATAAACTTCAGATTGCCAGAAATCCTTCAAGGATCTCAAAAGATACCTCAGCGCATCGTCGCTCCTCAGTAGCCCGAAGCTCGGAGAAGCTCTATATCTGTATCTGGTGGTTTCAAAGAATGTCGTTGGGTCTATGCTAATCCAAAAGGAAACCAGAGTTCAAAAGCCGATCTACTATGTCAACAAATTGCACCGAAATACTGAAACGAGGTACACTCAGATCGAAAAGATGGTGCTAGCTTTGATAACATCAGTCTAAAAGTTATGACCTTACTTTCAAGCACATGTTGTGATGGTCCTAATCAATCAACCTATGAAGTCGGTCCTTCACCATCCGAAAGTGTCAGAAAGGATGACCAAATAGGCTGTTGGGCTGAGCGAATACGATATCCAGTATTAGCCTTGCTCAGCCATTAAGGCACAAGTTCTAGTAGACTTTCTTTTTGAATGTACAATACCGAAGGATGGCTCAACTTCGGAGATCTTTAAGCAACCAAAGTCCGAGGCTTTGTGACTGCTTCATGTGGATGGGGCCTCCAGCATTAACGATTTTGGAGCAAGCTTAGTCCTCACTAGCCTAGGAGAGTGACCTTCGAGTACGACATCCGCTTCTCTTTTTCAGTCTTTAATAATGAAGCGAGTATGAGACTCTGCTTGCCAGACTCCAAATCGCTCGTGACCTAAAAGTCAGAAGGCTGAACGTCTACACCAATTCTTAACTAGTTGATGGCCATGTGCAAGGGGAATTTGAAGCTCAAGAGCCGAACATGGTTCGGTATCTTCAAAGGTGCACAACTTATCCTCCAACTTTTCTAAATTTGAAGTTATTCGGGTTTCAAGGACTGAGAATACGCATGCTGACCTTCTCTCCTGCTTGGCCACCATGGATTCAATGAATCTCGAGCAAAAATTTTTCCTAGAAGTTCTTGAAATGCCTAGCATTGTAGACACCGACCAAATCATGCAGGTTGAGGCCAAACCATCCAGGTTCGATCCGATCCTAAAGTACCTTAAAGATGGATCACTTCTATCAGATAGAAAGAAGGCAAAAAAACTGAAAATGCAAGCATCTCACTGTCTTGCTTGTTGATCAGTTATACAAGCACTCCTTCTCCATGACATTACTTAAATGCCTCTGACCATCGAAGGCCGACTATGCTTTATGGGAGGTTCATGAAGGTATTCGTGACAATCATCTGAGTAGCCGAGCTTTATGTCACAAAGTGCTACACCAAGGGTACTACTGGCCAACCATGTAGAAGGATTTCGACAATTTTATCCGAGCCTGTGATTCATGTCAACGGCACTCTAATATTTAGAGGCTTTCTTTTACTCATCTAACACCAATATTATCCACTTGGCCTTTTGCCAAGTGGGGGATAAACATCCTCGGTCTCTTTCCATCGGATACTATACAGAAAAAATTTTTGTTTGTGGTGATCGATTACTTCACCAAGTGGGTCAAGGCCGAGACGGTTAACCAGATAACTGAAGCCCATGCCAAAAACTTCGTTTGGAGGTCAATTATCTGTTGGTTCGGCCTCCCATACACTATAATCATCAATAATGATCGATAATTTGATAACCCGAAGTTTCGAGAATTTTGTGAAGACCATGTCATCAACCATCGGCTCACATCAGTTGGACACCTTCAAGCCAATGGTGAAGCGGAGGTTACAAACTGAACCCTATTGCAAGGAATCAAAGCTTGGCTCAGCAGAGCGTGAGATAGATGGGCAGATGAGCTCCATCATGTCCTATGGGCCTACCGGACCACCTAGAGGATCCCTACTGGTGAAACTCCATTCAAAACGGCCTTCGGCATTGAAGCCATAATTTCCATGGAAGTGGGATTACCTTTGCCATGAGTGGAAAGCTACTCAAAGGAGTTAAATGACGAGTAGCTCCAAGCCAATCTTGACTTGATAGAAGAAGTCAAAGAAAAACCTCAGATCCAAATAGCCGCCTATCAACAACGAGTGGCTCGTTATCATTCTTCTCAAGTTAAAGGGAAGTTATTTCTTTTGGCGACCTGGTGCTTCACAAAATGTTAGTTTCTAAACCACTAGAATAAGGAAAGCTATCCCCAAACTGGGAAGACCCTTACCAAATTATAGAAGTCATCAGACCGGGTACTTACAAGCTTCAAGATCTAGATGGAAGAGCCATTCTCCGAACATGGAATGCTGACAATCTCCGAATATACCACCAGTAAAATATATCTAAGCCGAGCCTTTTTGCTCGTTATAATAAAACTCTACCCTTGAGTTTAAATGTTTCATCTCTGATCATTTCTCCAAGTTGCTATTGAAAGGCAGGTTATGCCCAATCACCGACCCATGGGTCCCTATCTTCGAACCTTGGCAGGGCCAAGTAAAATTTTCTTCAAACCTCAGCAGGGCCGAGCAACAATCTTTGTACCTTAGCAAGACCAAGTAAAATTTTCTTTGAACCTCAGCAAGGCTGAGAGACAATCTCTGTACCTTAGCAGGACCAAGTAAAATTTTCTTCGAACCTCAATAGGGCCGAGCAACAATCTTCGTACCTTGGCAGGGCCAAGTAAAATTTTATCTGAACCTCGGCAGGGCCGAGTAACGATCTTCGTACCTTGGTAGGGCCAAGTAAAATTCTCTTTGAACTTCAGTAGGGCTGAGCAACGATCTCCGTACCTTGGCAGGGCCAAGTAAAATTTTATCCAAACCTCGGTAGGCCGAGCAACAATCTCCATACCTTGGCAGGGCCAAGTAAAATTCTTTCTGAACCTCAGCATGGCCAAGCAATAATCCTCGTACCTTGGCGGGCCCAAGTAAAATTTTTTTCGAACCTCGGCATGGCCGAGCAATAATCTCCTTACATTGGCTGGCTCAAGTCAAACTCTCTCCATGTTTTGGAATGGCTGAGTAATTTTCCCCAAAACCTTGGCAAGCCAAGTGAAAATTCTCCAAACTACGATATGACCAAAATGCTCTATGAATGTCGGTAAGGCCACCCAGGTCTTCTTACAATCTAAAAAGAGTTAAACACTCCATTCTCAAAGATTCAATATAGCCTAACAACTTATAAACGTCAGCAGGGCTGAACGGAACTACCTGAAACTTGGCAAAAGCTAAGTTCTTATCTCTCCTAATGGTTTACGAATCTTGTTCAATCGAGTATATCAATTTGAATCTCAAAAAAACTAAGTATTTACTCTTCTAAGCAAAGAAATGCATTATTGGATATTCTCATATTTCGATAGGTCCGAGCCTTCTTTTCTACATCGTTAGATGTTCTTGTGTCTTGGTAGGTCCGAGCCTTCCCTATATCGTTGAAATTTTTGCATATTGGTAAGTCTGAACCTTTCCTGTGCGTTGGTCAAATCGAGAAATCTATTCTTAATGCACCTAAGTATAGTCTATGCCTCGAAAAGGGCCAAAAAATTGATGTATTACGACAAATGCAAACATTCAAAAAAAATAGAACAATTTAGGAAATACTGAAGAGAAAAAATTTTATTTATTTTAAAATATTATAACATATTGCAAGGCATTACAAGTGCATTACAACATAGAAAATACAAGGAATTTCTAGAAGGACCAGCTACAAACGTCGCATCGGCAGTGCTTTTGCTCCAGAATGCGAACTCCATTGAATTGCGATCTCCAGGACATTAAGCAAAGATATAAAAAAAGAAGCAATATAAAGAAATTTACCTTTAGCTTCCCATTCTCTAAGAAACCACCTAATGGATCTTCAAGCATTTCCTCGGATGGATCAGTGGCTACCATGGTTGATGGAAAGCCTCAGGAAGAAGAGGCCCAGTGAAAATGCTCCTTGTCACATTTCCACTGTGTCCTCTATAGTTCCACAATGGATGTATAAGATCAAGTGGAAACACCCGCGCTTCACATATGACCTCTATACATCCTTCCTTGTGCTTCATGAATGACCTGCACAGCTCTTCCCTTTTTCTTCTCCTTCTCCTTCTTATTTTTCACACTTGCACATCGAGAAGAAGGTCTCTGGGCCATCTTTGATAGCACCATGTCTGTGGATTTGTGGTTTTTGGAAGGTGTGCTTCTTGGCCCCCTGGGAATGGCTTGCTTTTCAATAACTTCTTCATCTGAACCATCAAGCCAAAAAGTCGACCCTTCGTCTTCTGATCTTAACGTGGGTTAAAACCTCACAAGCTTTTTCTCCCTTATGCTCAGCAGAAAGGAACTTTTTGGCCATACTCAGAACCTCCCAATTTTCCCTTTTTTTAGCCATCAAAAGGGAACAATCACCATTAATGAAGAGAAAATCCAGAAATTCAAAGTGCGTTGGTCGCCATACCTCAGCCCCCATTAGTGCCATGTGTCATTCATCCGCTCTTTTCTAGGTAGAATCTGAAGGTTTTTTTCACCCAATGAGAGAAGCACTTTCAAAACCGATGGATTGACCATGTGTTACCATCTCGATCAACCTCGCCGGACATACAAAGAGTCCTCCTTCGTGCTGCGAGAAATAATAAAAGATCTTTCCTCGATCTCAGCTCAAGCGACTTAAATGCGAAGAGCTATTTTCGATTCCCAAAGTACGCACAATAGTCAAAAATTGGCTACAAAGGGTACGTGATCTGACAACAATCGGTCATTTGATGTACGCAAAAGATAAGCCCCGCCTCGGAAAGGGAGCACATTAATTGCGAAGTAAAAACCTTGGAAGAAACAAAATATTAGTAAAGCTCGAAAAAAACTGAGCTATAGATGAGCCTCGATAAGGCTGAGCGATCTTCTTAACCTCGGCAAGGCCGAGCAATGTCTCTTACCTCGGCAAGGCCAAGCGATTTTTCTCATCTCAGCAGGGCCGAGTGACTTTCTCATCTCGGCAAGACGAGCCATCTCTTTAACCTCAACTAGACTGAGTTATCAGTTTGCTCCACCAAAGTTGAGTTGCTTCCAAGCATTGGTAAAGGCAGTTGAAGGCTTTTTAACTCTAACAGAGCCAATCTATCTGTGCAACTCGACGAAAACTAAGTTCGGACGTTCGAACCAAGCAGATCACAAAGCGTACTAAAAGAACCATTAACTATGCAACATTAAAACAATAAGGAACAATAAGAGAAATAGAATTTCATTAATAAAGATTGGCATTACAAGGCATGAATGATTACAAGGTCTTTCAATTACAATAGAAAAAGGAGAATACAAGAAAGACTACTAACTTTCAGGCTCGGCCTCAGGAATAATTTTGGGAATAACCGGAGGAGGCTGGCTTGATTTACCTACTTCGAAGGATGCTGGCAGCGTAGCTTCAGTTCCCTTGACAGCAGGCCGAGGGACTTCTCCCTTTTGAGTGGTCCCTGCTGGGTCCTCAACTATGTTTGCAACCAAAACCACGTCAAAGTCAATATTCGGTATCTCCTCATACTCGGTTTCGGTGAATGTTTGAATCACTGTCGACAATTTGGCCCCCGATGTACAGCCACAGTAATTTTTGGCTGCTAAAAAGGAGAGGTCCAGATCTGGATACTCCCAAGATACCCTCATTTGTGCTTCCTCCCCTTCAATTTGATACGCCTCCACACAAGCCACCATTCATTCCTCCATAAATTGGGCAAATTCTTATATCTCTCCGCTGCTGAAGCGGCCTGCCTATTAGCTTTGACTGCTTGATCACGGAGCTCAAAACACTTCTGGTAACTTGAGGCCAACTCCCTACTCAAAGCCCTTATTTTATCATTAGCTTCAGCTATAATCTTGTTCACCTGAAAAAAATAATAAGGTCGACCAAATTAACGATGCTAGAAATAAAGCAAAAAGAGATGAAAGCAGGAGAACTTGCCAAACCATACCTCTTCATCCTGCCGAGCCTTCTCTGCTTTCATTTGTTTGATTCGCTTAAAAGCATTTGTTCTTTCTGTTGACCCAATTGATGATTTTGATGATTAACAAAACTATTTGAGTATAACAATTGAAGGCTCTAATGATTTTGATTAAGTTTTTCAGAATATAAGTCGATTGAATGATCAAAATCAGGAGTTAAATCTTGTTCTGGATCGAATCTAATGTCTAGGTAAGATTGCAGACATTAGAGTCGACTCCGAGAATTATAGAGCCGACTCCAGTATCTGGCACGGAAGTTAGAGTCGACTCCGAGACTGTTAGAGCCGACTCCAACAGAAAAGACAAAACATTGATTTTTCTGGCCCCGACTTAGAGTCGACTCCGGGTCTGTTAGAGTCGACTCCAAAAAAGTTTCTTGTCGACCCCAGAAAAGTCAGAGACGACTCCATAATTAACGAATTAAAGTGTTTCGAGTTAGAGCCGACTCCAAAAAAGTTAGAGTCGACTCTAACCCACCTGGAACGAAAAATCAAATTGCCAGATCAGCTCTAACGGTAATATTTCTATTTTACTTTATTTCTAACGGATATATTTTGTTGTAAGGTACACTCCAACGGATAGTTTTCTTCCAAAAATGGTTTGAAAGAAATCTATAAAAAGGGAAGACTATCATTCAAAAACAAGAACGAAAAAACAAAGAAGAAAAATAGAAATAGAGAAATCCCAATTCAAAAATCCGAAAAAGAGAGAGCCTGAATCTCAAGAGAAAAAAACCTTCTAGCTCAAATCCACTCCACTCCAAAAAGCTCAAGAGGAATCCAAGGCATTCAAATCAAAGTTTTGGTGGATTTCCCAAATTGAAGAAAGAGGATCAGTTTCTTGCTTTTCAATCCTTCTCAACTGCTTTAACTGTGAAGAATCGGAGCTGAGGCTTGATTCAATCTAGCAAGGAGAAGAAGAAAAGAAGAAAAGAAGAAAAGCTCAAAAGCCAACCAACTACAAATCAGGCTTTTCTAAACCTTGTTCATTTACTTGATTATTTGCTCATTGAGGAGCTGTGTACTTGAAAAATAATATTTCTTTTGTTTGTGTCTAGTTCAATCTGGGGGATTGAACTAGTGGAGGTAGTCTTACCTCGGTACAAGCTTGGTATAGCTTGTGTTAGGGTTTTTGTGCTGGTGAGCCCGGAAAACCGGCTGGGTTCGTTGTGATCCCGGGAAAACAACAAGTTTGAGTTGTGAGCTTGTAAAACAACTCGGCTGTAATCAAGGAAGATTATAGTGTGGACCCAAGTGAATCTTGGGAGTGGACGTAGGTGTTGGATACACCGAACCACTATAAAATCTTTGTGTTTGCGTGTCTCCTTTATCTCTATCTCTATCTCTATCTTATTGATTGTATTTTGTTTTTGCATCTGCATTCATTTTCACTCACACTAAGCAAACAAATATTTTAAAAGGTTTAAATTTTTTTTAAAGAACCCAATTCACCCCCCTCTTGGGTTTATCTGGGCCAACAATTGGTATCAGAGCTAGTGCTCATTAGATTTTGATCACACGATCAAGAGCTAAAGATCCAAATGGCAGCTCAAGTTGGATCATTTGCTGAAGGTCATTCTACGAATAGACCTCCACTGTTTAATGGTTCAAATTATTCATATTGGAAAGCTAGAATGAGGATATTCATTCAAGCTTCTGACTATGAACTATGGGGTGTTATAATTAATGGACCTAGTACACCCACACATGTTATTGATGGCACTATTGTTCCTAAGCCCGAAAGGGACTGGAATGATAATGATAGGAAGATGGCACAGCTTAACGCTAAAGGCCATGAATGTTTATATTGCTCTTTAGATGCAAATGAATTTAATAGAATCTCCACATGTAATTCCGCAAAGGAGATTTGGGATAGATTAGAGGTTACCCATGAGGGTACCAACCAAGTAAAAGAATCTAAAATTAATATTCTTGTTCATAAATATGAGTTGTTTAGCATGGAACAATCTGAAACCATTGCATGCATGTATACTAGATTTACAGATATTGTAAATGGTTTAAAAAGTCTTGGTAAGACATATACTAACTCAGAACTTGTTCGAAAAATTCTTAGGTCACTACCAAGATCATGGGAAGCCAAAATGACAGCAATCCAAGAAGCAAAGGACCTCAACACTCTGCCCTTAGAGGAGCTTCTAGGATCACTTATGACCCATGAGTTGACAATGAAGCAGCACGTAGAGGAGGACACAAAGAAGAAGAAAGTGATTGCCCTCAAAGCTGCAAAAGAAGAAGAGAGCAGCAGCGATGATGATGATGAGACTGCTCTCTTAGCTAAAAAGTTTAAAAGATTCATGAGGAGAAAGAAACCCTTCCACAAGAAGAAATTTGGAGCAAAGTGGGAAGGAGAAAAGGATAAGAACAAGGACAAGGACAAAGAAAAAGAGAAAGACCCCTTGACTTGCTATGAGTGTAATAAACCGGGGCACTTTAGGAATGAATGTCCTAAATTAAAGAAAGCCTACAAAAAGAAAAAGAAGGCTTATGTGGCGACTTGGAGTGATAGCGAAGAATCTTCTTCCGAAGAAGAAGAACAAAAGGAAGTCGCAAATGTATGTTTTATGGCGGACGACAACGATGAGGTAAGTTCCGATAACCCTTGCGATGAGTTTGCATTTGATGAATTATTTGATGCTTTTAATGAACTTGTCGGCGATTTCAAGGTTTTGAAAAAGAAATACAAGCTTTTGAAAAATGAAAATTCAACTTTCATTAAAGAAAAGGAAGATCTTAATAATGAAGTTAAGAAACTTAAATCTGAAAATAAATTTTGGTAAAAGAAAAAGAATTAATTTTAATGAAAATGATAAACTAAGGAAAGAGGTTGAAAAATATAAGAACATAGTTGATAAGTTTACCTTAAGCTCAACTAAATTGAACATGTTATTAAATAGTCAAAAAGCAGTTTTTGACAAAGCCGGATTAGGGTATAACACTTTTAGAAAACAAAAATCACTGAAAAATATTTTTGTGCGTGCTGGCCAAAGTAATTTTACATGCTTTAAATGTAATCAAAAAGGACATAAATCTTATGAATGTAAAATTCTAAAACCTAATAAAAACTTAAATATTAAAGGAAAGAAAATATGGGTTCCAAAAGGAACAGTTTTTATTGCTACTAACCATGAAGGACCCAAGAAAGCTTGGGTACCTAAACATAAGACTTGATCATCTTTGCAGGAGTGTCTTGCGGCCAAAAGATCAAAGCGAAAGTGGTATCTTGATAGCGGCTGCTCAAGGCACATGACGGGTGACAAAGATCAATTCATCACCCTCGAAAGAAAAGAGGAGGAGTAGTTACATTTGGGAATAATGGCAAAGGCCAAATCTTGGGGCTTGGTAACATTCAAATAACTCCCTCCACATATATTGAAAATGTCTTATATGTTGATGGTTTGAAACATAATTTAATTAGCATTAGTCAATTATGTGACAAAGGTTTTAAAGTATCATTTGAATCTTCTATATGCACAGTTGCTAATCCCATTGATAATAGCATTGTTTTTATTGGAAATAGAAATGGCAATGTATACTTGATTGACTTAGACAATTTGTCTACTAATAATCATTGCTTAGTTGCTAATAATGCTAATATGAATGAGATTGGTTGGTTGTGGCATCGAAGATTAGGTCATGCAAGCACACACCTGATTTCAAAACTAATTAGAATGGATTTAGTAAAAGGACTACCTAAAATAGATTTTGAAAATAACAAAATATGTGATGCATGTCAGTTTGGAAAACAAACGAGAAGTTCTTTTAAATCTAAAAATGTTGTTTCAACTTCTAGGCCATTAGAGCTACTTCACATGGACCTTTTTGGACCAACTAGAACCACAAGTCTAGGAGGAAAGAAATATGGTCTTGTGATAGTAGATGATTACTCTAGATTCACTTGGGTAATGTTTTTAGCTCACAAAGATGAGACTTTCTCGATATTCCTGAAATTCTTCAAGAAAGTAACAAATGAGAAAAACACTACCATAGTGTCTCTAAGAAGTGATCATGGAACTGAATTTGAAAATCACTTATTTGAAAGTTTTTGCAATGAAAATGGTATTAATCATAATTTTTCTGCACCAAGAACCCCTCAACAAAATGGAGTAGTTGAAAGGAAAAATAGAACTCTAGAAGACATGGCCCGTACCATGCTATGTGAAAGTAAACTCCCGAAATACTTTTGGGCGGAAGCTATTAACACAGCATGTTACATCCTAAATAGAGCATTAATAAGACCTATTTTAAAGAAAACACCTTATGAATTATGGCATGATAGAAAACCCAACATTAAATATTTTCATGCATTTGGTTGTAAATGTTTTATTCATAATAATGGTAAAAATAACTTAGGTAAATTTGATGCAAAATCTGATGAAGGAATATTCTTAGGTTATTCAACAACTAGTAAAGCATATAGAGTGTTCAATAAAGGAAGTTTAATTGTTGAAGAATCTATTCATGTAGTTTTTGATGAATCTTTAGCATCAAGTTCCAAAAGGATTGATGATGAGGAAGATACAAACATTCTCGAAAACAATCTTGAAAAACTTAATATTGATGTATCTTCAGATCATGAACAAGAAGCTAAAGATAATGATTCGCCTAATGCTGATGTTATTAATACTAATCATAATGATGTAGATCTACCAAGAGATTGGAGATACGCTTATAGTCATCCCAAGGAATTGATTATAGGTGATCCATCTCAAGGAATAAGAACTAGATCATCTATGAGAAATATTAGTAATCACCTTGCATTTGTTTCTCAAATTGAACCTAAAACCATTGAAGAAGCTGAAAAAGATAATAATTGGATGTTAGCTATGCAAGAAGAATTAAACCAATTCACTAGAAATAATGTATGGACATTAGTGGAAAGACCTAAAGATCATTCTGTTATAGGATCAAAATGGGTTTTTAGAAATAAACTAGATGAAAATGGCATAGTAATTAGAAACAAAGCTAGATTAGTTGCAAAAGGATATAATCAAGAAGAAGGTATTGATTTTGATGAAACCTTTGCACCTGTAGCTAGATTAGAAGCCATTAGGCTATTACTTGCATTTGCATGTCACATGAACTTTAATTTATTTCAAATGGATGTCAAAAGTGCATTTTTAAATGGATTAATAAATGAAGAAGTATTTGTTGAACAACCACCGGATTTGAAGATCATGAATTTCCAAATCACGTTTTTAAATTGCACAAAGCTTTATATGGTTTGAAACAAGCACCTAGAGCTTGGTATGATAGACTAAGTAAATTTTTGATTGAAAATGATTTTACAAGAGGAAATGTTGATAAAACATTATTTTTGAAAAGAAAAGATAAAGATTTACTTGTAGTTCAAATTTATGTTGATGACATTGTATTTGGTGCTACTAACAATCTTCTATGTCAAGAGTTTGCTAAGTTAATGCAGGGAGAATTTGAAATGAGCATGATGGGAGAACTCAATTTCTTCCTTGGACTCCAAATCAAACAAAGCAAAGAGGGAATCTTTATCAACCAAACAAAGTACACAAGAGAAATTCTAAAGAAGTTTGGTATGGAATCAATCAAACCCCTCGGAACACCAATGAGTCCTTCATGCAAGCTGGACAAAGATGAAGAAGGTAAGAAGGTTGATCAAAAATATTATCGAGGTATAATCGGATCCCTACTTTACTTAACTGCAAGTAGACCAGACATAATGTTTGCTGTTTGCTTATGTGCTAGATTTCAGTCTGAACCTAAAGAATCACATTTAATTGCTGTTAAAAGAATTCTTAGATACCTTAGTGGAACAAAAAATGTAGGTTTATGGTATTCTAGAGACTCAACATTAAATCTGATTGCTTATTCTGATTCTGATTATGCTGGATGTAAGTTAGATAGAAAAAGCACAAGTGGTGCATGCCAATTTTTAGGAAGTAACTTAATCTCATGGTTTAGCAAAAAGCAAAATTCGGTTGCATTATCTACTGCTGAAGCAGAATATGTTGCAGCTGGAAGTTGCTGTGCTCAAATCCTATGGATTAAGAGACAACTTGAAGACTATGGTATCACACTTGATAAGACACCTATAAGATGTGATAATACAAGTGCAATCAATCTAACTAAAAATCCAATTCAACACTCAAGAACAAAGCATATTGAAATTAGATATCACTTTATAAGAGAACATGTTGCCAATAATGAAATTTGTCTTGATTATGTGAATACTGAAGAACAACTGGCAGATATATTACAAAACCCTTAAGTGAAGAGAGATTTTGTTATCTTAGAGGAGAATTAGGAGTTTGTGATCCTTTGGAATAATTTTCTGAAACTCTTAAGGACAACTATCTAGATTTCATCAATTTCTTGAAAAATCTCGATATTCAATAAGGAAATCTATCTAGATCTTGATTCATTGTTTCCCCAATTGCTAAGGAACATTTATCTAGAGTTTGATGATTAATTTGAATAGTTTCAGATCCTTGAAACTTGATTTGATTTCTTTGAGTCTCTTCTCAGATCTAGAGACAGACTGGTTTAGTCGACTCTAAGAAATGTCGATGGGAAAAGATTTTTCATTAGATATCCCCACTTATCCTGCCCTAAGTGAGAGAATTTTACAATGGATTTGAAGTAGAGGAGAAGGCGGTTTAGTCAGTATGTAAGAGGAACTAGAGTTGTAATAACTGCTGAAATCCTTGGAAATCTGTTGGAAATGCCCACAATTGGTATTATGGAATATCAGCATGATGATAGAAGTGGTGCATTGTCAAGAATGTTAGGGAGGGATGTAACCGAGTTTGAGGAAATTCTTGCTAATCAATTAAATCTGGAGCTCAGGTTACTACACAACATATGTGGAAGAATTTTATTCCCAAAATTGGTAGATTTGAGTACGTCTCGGAGCGAGACATTCTTTTGATGGATTGTATTATAACTGGAAGGCCAGTCAACCTAGCTGGCATGATGATTGGTTATATGGCAGAGGCTGCTACAAAGAAAAGATCTACACTGCCATATGGTATGGTTCTGACATTGATCTTTAGAAGCCAAGGTGTGCTAATTATGGATAATGAACCCCTAAGGAAATTAAGGCACACTGACTATTATAGTATTTCTACTATTCATCGGATGGGCTTCAAGAAGTTAAATGGTATCTGGATGAAAGGAGGACGAGAAGAAAGAGCTGAGAGAGATAGAACTGAAGAGGCCAGAGTAGAAGATATCCCTGGACCATCCACTGCGGGACCATCAGTCCCTGATCCATTTATTGCGGGACCATCTACAGCTGGACCTTCAGAAGCTGGACCGAGCACAGTTCCCTCTCCTCCACATCTGTCTGTTACTGCTTCTGGGAGATTCTCTGATGAGCAGATTGGTCAGTTGAGAGCCTTGCTTGCTGAATATGACAGTCAGAGATCTCATGAGATTAATCAATTAAAAGAAGACTTCAATCAGCTAAAAGAAGAACTTAACTCGAGACTTGACATGATTTCCTTTTCCATATTCTGTTGAATCCTTTGGTGCTGAACTTCACAAAATCTTTGAAAGGATGGAAGGCATTGCTGATGGCTCGGGATCTTATGTTCATGCAACTGGTCAACTGAAGAAGGACATTGACCTTGCAGTCTCACAGATTGAAGCTTGTCTTGAAAATTTTAAGAAATCTCAAAAAGATGATGTAATGGAAATCATAGGTCACTTGAAGAAAATTGTATTCAAACATATCTGACTTTGATTTTGATTTTGATACTCTTTTGTATTTCTCCAGGTTTACTTTATCTTGATAGTTTGTATTTAGGAATTTTGAGTATCTAATGTATCTCACTTTGGAATGTACTTGAATCAACTTATGTAATGTTTCTTACTTATGTAATGCAATTACACATTTTCAAATCTGTCTATGATTGACTGCTTGAATCCCTATGTCTTATTGAACCAACAATTTTTCTCTAATAACTTTCTTTATCTAATACTCTCCTTATTGCTGATAACAAAAAAGGGGGAGAGATGGTTGAATATGCAAAAAAAAAAAGACTTGAAATTTTAATGAGAGATGGTTGAATATGCAAAAAGAAAGAAAGAAAGGGGAGAAATGATTGTTTATGCAAAAAGAAAGAGACTTGAAATTTTAATCAGTTCAATTAAAATTTGATTTTTATATATAGGGGGAGCTATTCAATGCAGGGGGAGCTTAACAACAAGCTTAATTGCAATTTTCTGTACATTTAGTTTAAATGTTCATAATTGATGGCTTATATAGAACTCATGCATAATTTTAAAAGTTCACTTTGAATATTGGCATCAAATCCTTCATTAAAAATGTTTTAAGCTTTAAAATGACTATAATCTTTAGTTCGAATGAATTTTTTGAATGCATATACTCAAAGTTTTTGTTATCATCAAAAAGGGGGAGATTGTTGACCCAATTGATGATTTTGATGATTAACAAAACTATTTGAGTATAACAATTGAAGGCTCTAATGATTTTGATTAAGTTTTTCAGATTATAAGTCGATTGAATGATCAAAATCAGGAGTTAAATCTTGTTCTGGATCGAATCTAATGTCTAGGTAAGATTGCAGACATTAGAGTCGACTCCGAGAATCACAGAGCCGACTCCAGTATCTGGCACGGAAGTTAGAGTCGACTCCGAGACTGTTAGAGCCGACTCCAACAGAAAGACAGAACGTTGATTTTTCTGGCCCCGACTTAGAGTCGACTCCGGGTCTGTTAGAGTCGACTCCAGAAAAGTTTCTTGTCGACCCCAGAAAAGTCAGAGACGACTCCAGAATTAACGGATTAAAGTGTTTCGAGTTAGAGCCGACTCCAGAAAAGTTAGAGTCGACTCCAACCCACCTGGAACGAAAAATCAAATTGCCAGATCAGCTCTAACGGTAATATTTCTATTTTACTTTATTTCTAACGGATATATTTTGTTGCAAGGTACACTCCAACGGATAGTTTTCTTCCAAAAATGGTTTGAAAGAAATCTATAAAAAGGGAAGACTATCATTCAAAAACAAGAACGGAAAAACAAAGAAGAAAAATGGAAATAGAGAAATCCCAATTCAAAAATCCGAAAAAGAGAGAGCCTGAATCTCAAGAGAAAAAAACCTTCTAGCTCAAATCCACTCCACTCCAAAAAGCTCAAGAGGAATCCAAGGCATTCAAATCAAAGTTTTGGTGGATTTCCCAAATTGGAGAAAGAGATCAGTTTCTTGCTTTTCAATCCTTCTCAACTGCTTCAACTGTGAAGAATCGGAGCTGAGGCTTGATTCAATCTAGCAAGGAGAAGAAGAAAAGAAGAAAAGCTCAAAAGCCAACCAACTACAAATCAGGCTTTTCTAAACCTTGTTCATTTACTTGATTATTTGCTCATTGAGGAGCTGTGTACTTGAAAAATAATATTTCTTTTGTTTGTGTCTAGTTCAATCTGGGGGATTGAACTAGTGGAGGTAGTCTTACCTCGGTACAAGCTTGGTATAGCTTGTGTTAGGGTTTTTGTGCTGGTGAGCCCGGAAAACCGGCTGGGTTCGTTGTGATCCCGGGAAAACAACAAGTTTGAGTTGTGAGCTTGTAAAACAACTCGGCTGTAATCAAGGAAGATTATAGTGTGGACCCAAGTGAATCTTGGGAGTGGACGTAGGTGTTGGATACACCGAACCACTATAAAATCTTTGTGTTTGCCGTGTCTCCTTTATCTCTATCTCTATCTCTATCTTATTGATTGTATTTTGTTTTTGCATCTGCATTCACTTTCACTCACACTAAGCAAACAAATATTTCAAAAGGTTTAAATTTTTTTAAAGAACCCAATTCGCCCCCCCCCCTTGGGTTGTCATCTGGGCCAACACTTTCCTTATTGTATCGATGTAATGTCGGCATGGTTTCATCAATCTTTCGCTATCTGTCCTCGGCCTCCTTTTTAGCCCAAGCTAGATCAACCTTAAGTTTGGCAATCTGCTCTTGATGCCATCTTGACTTGTCACTTTCCTCGGCAAGTCGCTTATTTAATTTTCCCCTTTCTTCGGTGAATCGCTTATTTAAGCCGTTCTTCTCCTCAGCGAAACACTTATTCAAAACCTCTATTTCTTTGGCAAACTCGGCTCGGCGCTGCAACAGCTCTTATTGGCTAATCCATGAGCTTCCCTAAGCTCGTCAATTTCAGCCCGAAGTTTTGATGTTCTTTCTTGAGCGGCTTGTCTCGCTCTTACTGATTTCTTCAGCATTTTTTGGGTTGACGTCAGGACCCTATAAGTCTCATCAACAAACACCACTTTCTCTCGAAGGTCAATGACTTCGTTCCTGATTTGGGCATAGGCTCTCATGATCAAGTTTAGGCGATAGCACAATGCCCTTATTAAAATGCCATTCCGTAGTAAAGCCCTGCTAATGAGTTTTGGCTAAATAAATCAATAAGAATAGGATGCCTTGATGTTTCAACTTATCCAAGAAGCATAGGCCGTTGCAATCTTGGTAAGGTGATAGTTGGCAATCTCGGATAAGAGCTCGATATCCCTCGGTACGCCTAATTGCCCGAATGCTACAACAACAAGATCCTCTTTGCTAGGCCCCATTGCCAAAGAGTTTTCCCCTCCACTCAGGGCGAAGCGAATCATAACGGCCAACATCTCTTCGGTATTAGGATCAAGCATAAGCAAGTTAATGGCTGATGAATTGATCTGAAGAGCCTCGTCCCGAGGAGCTTTGACTCGCTTAGCCTCTTCAATCAAAATCTCAACCTGAGAAGCTTCAGCCTAATTGGCCCCTTTAGCCGATGCCTCGGCCTGAGGAACCTCGGTTTAGTCAATTTCCTCATCCGATAACTCTTCCTGATCCATGGATGCTTGTCCGACCTCTCTCAGCTCTTCTAGGGGGAAATCTTCAACATGAGGCTTCCCCCGCACCTCAGCATCTCCTCCAGCCTCTCTTGGCTCTTATAGGAGGAATTCTTCAATAGGAGGCTCCTCCCATGCCTCAGTATCTCCTTCGACCATCCTTGTCTTCTCAATAGGAGATTCTTGAACCAAAAATTCTCCTTCATGAGTTGGTGGATTCTCTAAGCTCTCAATCCTCTCAGAAGGAAGCTCCTTATCCTCGGACGGAGGAATCTCATGACTAGGTGGTGGTATTCCATCAGAGTCATCCAACACCACCATTATCTGTGAACTGGGAGCTCTATTGGCCCCCTTTCCCAAACTTTCTTCAGCCACCGGTCTCTCCTCTAGTGGAACTGACTTTTCCTTCTCCTACATTGCCAATACTTTCTTTTCTCTTTTCGTCGACGTAGAAAATTGTTGACCAATCTTAACCTTCTTTACCTCCCTTGAGCTCGACCCAGAGAGGCAAGGTTTCTTCTCAGGCTTGCGCTTTTTCTCGGAACCATGCTTCCTAGGATGCTTACTCAACACATCCCTTAGCTGGGCTCCAAACCTCGACCTTTCGGCTATAAACGCAGTGGAAAAATTTTAGTCAATCAAGGACCGTTATGATCTATTCAACAAAGGGAAGAAATGAAAATGAAACTCACCTTGAGGATCAAGAGGGCTAAGCTCGGCATTGAAGAGGGCATCATTAGCCAGGAGAATGTCGATTGATAGCACTTCGCTGCCACGAAGAAACTTGAGGCCTTCTTCCCGTCGTGCCGTTAATGCTGGACGCTTGTTTGGATTCGCAAAGTAATTTGACCATACCCGGGGAAAGTCGAACCCCTCGTCCCATTCTGTAAGAAATAATCTGAATTTTTATCCCTTTATGGAAGATGGGATGTCTAGCATCATCTTGAATGATCTCTGGGGTCCGATGAAGGGCCACTCCGAACTCTTCCCAAAGACAAGGCTGTAGCATACCCGAAATAGCGGAAGCATTGTCGTCACTTTAACAAGGGCATATATGGAGATGAACCCAATAATATGATGCTAGCTATTCGGAGCAATCATCGTCGGGCAAATGCCGTAAAACCTCATTTTTCCTTCACCAATGGATGAAGAGGAAATCGAAGACCCACTCGCAAACATAGTTGTCAGATCTGGCCCGGACATTGACCCGGCCAAGGGCTCGGGTCACCGGATCACTGGTTCAACCGTTGGGTCACTGGTTCAACCATTGATCAATTATATTAATATAAAAATATATTTATATTAATAAAAATTAATTTTTAATAAAAAATTCAAGGTTAACATAATAATAAAACCCGTGACCCGGACCGATTCGGGTTGGATTGATCGGTTCATGGGTGAACCGAATGGGTTGACTGAGTTATTTTGGGTCACTTACACATTCAGTTTTATATTAAAACTGGACCGGCTTGGCATTCAGGTCCCGGTTCAACTGGTCCAACCGGTCGGTTCGGTCCGGTTCTGACAACTATGCTCGCAAACACTCTTCATAGAAGAAGGCCCCAGATTCTAACTGCTCCGTAACCCTCTGTTTAGGCTTTGGCACCCGTAACCGGATGTTCTGAGGGATGCAATACCTCTTACATATCTTCTCCAAATCCTTCAAGGTCATCGTGGAAGCAAAATCACTTGGGTGTTTCATGTCCCCGGGATGAGCAAAGGAGACTCTCACAAGAAGCATAGGGTTTCCGAGAGAGGAGCTTCTAAAGGAAGAAACAAGAAGAAAGCGCAACAGGGAAAGGACCGCCCGACTCCTTTTAAATCGCCTTGACAGAAAGACGGATATGGCCAGCAAGAATACCCAGACGTTCAGACTATCAACCCATACACTGCGAGTACAAGAGCTTGCCATGTGTCATTCCACCAATCATCGTTTACAGAGAACGAAGGGTTCTGCCTCATCTGCCTAAAAGAAATGATGGAACGATGATGTAGCATTTATTAAGCCATCATGACGCGCCTTTACAAATTCAAATCCCTCCAACTGAATCGAGCTATCTAAAACTCTACTCCCTATGCTCGAACCTACGCTTCGGACTAGAGAGTAGGGGGCATGTATTGTGGGATAAGATCATCACCGCATCGGTATTAGTGCACGTGGCAAAAGAAAAGGGTCATTTTTGACTTTTGATCCACCAACATCCATATCCAAAAAAGATAAAATATAACTGAACCTCGGCAGGACCAAGCTATCTCTATACCTCGATAGGATCGGGCTATCTCCATACCTCGGCAGGATTGGGCTGTCTTCGGACCTCGACAAGACTAAGCTGTCTCCATAACTCGGCTGGACCGAGCTAATCTCCATACCTCGATAAGAACAAGAAACTTTTCGACTCAGGCACCCTCATTGCCTTAGGCCATGCCAAGGACTGCAGAAGATAAATCGCCTCAATCACACAAATCTGATAACAATCTTTCTAAAATGAAAACAAGGAGCCAAACATGACTCTCCAACCGTAATCAACAAAATTTCAAATCCCCAATTATCTGGCGGGATTCCAATCACCTCGGCTCCCAGCACCCTGAAAAGGAAACAAAAACTAAATATGGCCTAACGCCCATGAATAACTAAATCGTGGAGCGCTAATCAGCCATCAATCCTTTTAATCACCAAGATTCGAATCCTAACAGTCCTGTAACTAATCAAATTCAAATCATACCAGCTCTTAACTTCCTAAGATATGCCCAAAAAATCAAGTGATAACCCACCATCTTTACCAGCAGTCTATAAATACCATGTCTCAAGATCCTTTCAAGTATGCAAAAACTAACTCTAAGAACTCTAGCAGAGTTCATCACTCTCAGAAGGTCATCTCTGAGAGATCCTTCTGCTGGAGCCTTCTTCTCTCATATGTTTGCTGAGAATCACCATTGACTTAGGCGTCAAAGGGTCTTCTGCAGGGATCACCCATAGTGCTTCCTACGTTAAGACTACCTTGCAAGTCCTATCAAACGAAAAATAGCCATCCGAATCCAAATATGCACCACCCCCAAGTTGGATAACGAAATTCCACAGCAACACAAACCATAACCCCGAGAAAGAAAAAAAGAAAGAAGAAAGAAGGAAATTTGATGCTTTGGAGCGGCGTTCGCACTCTTTTCCCTGTCTTTGGGTCAGAAGAAGATCAAGTCAGCGCCGACGAGGAAGCAGCGGAGGGCTAGGCGGCCGATGGGGGGAAGCACTGACTGACCAGATGCTCTTGAGGGATCCATAAAGGACGGAGCCCTGGGAGGAGACGAGGCGAGCTCCTGGAGCTCGTCAGTGAGGTGTTGCCTGTCCTTCGCGGCGAAAAGCAGGATGGATCAGATGGTCTTGTTGTTCGCCATGACGAGCTCGGCACAGCCGTCGGCGGTGGCTCCACCAAAGTGTAGTGGTTCCACGCCCATCGGATTCTGCTTCCGTTGCTAACGGCTAAGGGGCATCCACATAGGCCGGGAAAACAAACTTTGTCGATTACATGCACGTGGCATGCATCTGATGGACTTGGAAAGAAAATTTTACGCGTTGGATTTAAAAGGAATTCAATTCCAAACCCATAATTTACTGTATTTGACAACATAAAAAATATTAAAATCCGAACTATTAAATCATGAAAAAATGCTTACTCTTATTTTAAATTCTATCAATTTTGATGAGATTTTAAATAAATTCTATTGAACAAAGAAAATAAACTTTTGATAAAATTGCCGCACTAACTATTAATAATGTGGATGAAAAATAATGTTGTTTTTAATATAATATTACAATAAATTATTATTATATTAATACTACAATATTATTATAGCAAAAAATTTATAATGTATTAATTATAATATATTGTAATATTATGATATATTTTGATTCTATAACATTATGATAAAATATAACAGAATAACTTATACAATTATTATTATACCAATACATAATATTAATATCATTGAATATAATGTTAAGTATTAAATATAAATATAATATAATATCATCATAATAATATATATTAAATAAAAATATTAGTTAATATTTAATATAGTATACATTATAATATCATTAATATTAATGCAATTATAATATGAATTTATAATAATATAATTATTTATAAATAATTTATGTTAATAGTATAAATTAATTTTATTATAATTAATAATATATATTTATTATAATAATATATTTAAATATAATTATGGTTATAATAATTAAATGTGATTTAACAATATAATTAACATTACATTTCTTAAATTACTATTTCCAATTAATTATTAAGTAAGGTTAATTTAGGAAAAGAAATATTCAATTTAATTTTTATTTATTTCAAATATAAGAATTCAATTTAATTATAGATTAAACATGAGAATACCTACCCTTAGCCCACTAGCTTGAATTTTGGGTTGGCCCGGTTCTGCAGGGAAACTTGGAAAGTCCATGGCATTTGATCCGACGACTTTTCCGAGCAGGAAGGGCTGATGCCTTTCTATATACCTTTAGATTTTGACCATCCGAAAACATCATTCTTATGACTTGATCATTAAATCCATGAGCTTGAACAATCCATAAAACCGAAGAGCGTGTTGAAAGGCGCTGCCATGTTTCACGTGGCCATCTCGTGACAAAATAATTAACTTTGTTCCATCCCTCTTTAGACCATTGTAATAGCCAATAGTTCCTTTGCTATTTAATATTTAATAAACTAGGCAACAACACTGCTTTTCCCCTTTTGTTGAAGCTAAAGCAACAACGTCAACGGCTCATTAGGAGATCCGGATCTTATCCATTCATCCAACGACACTGAATCTAGGATTGGGAAGAAAATAATTTGTAAGATCCACCAGATCTACCGTAAGCACCAATCGAGTGTGAATAAAAGCCTAGATTCAAATTAAAAGGTCCGATTCTTCCTTGTGTTAATATATCCCTGAATTGAGCTAAAATATTAATATGTTGATTGTATCATTTACTTTTACTTAAATCATATTTTTATTAATATGTTGCTAAAGTATTATTTAAGTAAAAGATAATCAACTACGTAATGCTATATTAAATTAAATAATAAATTTATATAGTGCATAAATTTTAGTTAGACATAAAATTAAAATTTTCTCATATTATTATTATTATTATTTTTTGCAGAAATCAGCTTTAAGAAAATTAAAAAAAAACTTTTATGTACCTTCATTACTAATAAGCGGATTTCTAAAACTTCGAGGGGTTCTCTTCTGCAACAACATATGCTTTTACCCCTCGGTTCCATGTAGCCAGAGAATTTGCATGGATGGGTTTTAAGGGACAATTCCGTTCAAAAATTATGGAGGACACCCGTAAAAAAAAATAAAAAAAAAAAGCACCTTTATTGTTATCTTGCCCTCATTCTTCCTCGTTCTCGCTTCAAATACTAGTTAGCTATTGTTACAACCATGATCTTAAATCATTAGTACTCTTAAAATTTATATGAAACTTGCTTCGATATAATATAATTGTTTTAGAGGAATGGAGGTAATATGACTGATCCAGCACCGTCAGGGTTAACGGTAAAGAAGACTGACAGCGTCTCACTCCAACATCCAAGGCCCACGTCCGAGGCACATCTCCGAGACCAACTTATAGCTGCGAGCCACCTGGCATGCCCATGTGGCCCGCTACTCACCTGCTATAATGCGTCTCATGCCCCATTAAGACATATGGCCCACCACGCACCCGTAATAGTGCATGGCCATACCCCATTACGGTATGCGGTCCATCACTTGCCTGCAATCACGTATGGCCATATCCTGTTACGGAGTACGATTCACCGCTTGCTTGTGGCTGCATGTGGCAATACCTCATAATGGAGCGTGCCTGGTGCAACCATAGCCACTCGACACGCATGATACCGTATTGGCGGGTAGCAAATCAAGCAGGACACCTCTGACGCACAGTAACGATACGACATGTCATTGTTAGTCCCTCCTTTTTGTCCGTTATCGGATGAGGATATCATGAAATCGGTAACCTTCTGGAAGCATGGAGGGGAGAGATCTTTGAACAGGTATAAAAGCTCACATTTACAACGAGGAAAGGATCCCTGAACCCTAACTCTCTAGCTTTCTTCTGCTAGCTAACTCTTGTCTATTCCCGAGTGACTGACTTGAGCGTCGGAGGGTCCCCACCGGAACATTCGGTCTCTGGGGACTTTTCTTGCAGGAGTCCGACGAGGAGGACCTTCATTTCCTCGGCGTTCAAGGAAGCTGACTCGGCATCAACAGATTGGCGCACCAGGTAGGGGGGAAAGAAGAGAAAAGCTTCGAACCTGTTAACGACAACTTCTCTTTCCCTGAGCTCTCAAGCAATGATGATGACCCGTGCACGAGAGGTCTCCATCAGTCATGCTGGGGGGCAGCATCAAGGGGCTGATCCGCTGGCGGTTGGCCCCTCAGCTCCCCTAGCCGACGTCCCTGCACCACCATCGCAGTAGCTTCAAGAAGACCGGCTTGCCGCCCTCGCCGTGCAAGTCCAATCTTTGGCAACGGCGGTGGCTGCGCAGCAACCAGGGCCCCTCCCGTCAGTGCCAGGAGTCATCCAACCCAGCCAGCACTCTTTCCGGAGGAGGTCCCCCGCCCGAGAAGCTTGCCACCGCCGTGCTTCGCCCAAGCCTCACTCCCGCGAAGCCTCCAAGAGGCCCCGGTCACCCTCTCGCCGCGCTAGTGCATCTCTCAGGCGGCGGCATGGGAAGGAAGCGGAGCGCCCTCGTCAGCATCGCCGCCGCTCTTCCCCCTCCTCAGATTGCTCAAGGGAGGGGTCTTTTGACGGCAGTATAGCCCGCCGAGCTGAGCATCGGCTCGACGAGTACAATCAGCGGTTAGAAGAGCTCCGTCGGATCACCAACCCACCATAGGTGGACTACGACAGTCGGCCACCACTGTCCCGCTGGATTACGGAGGGACCCATCTCAACCCGGTTCTGCCTTCCTCAGCTGAACCTGTATGATGGGACCACGGATCCCCTAGACCATTTGAAAAGTTACAAGGTCCTCATGCAGGTCCAGGGGGCAACTGATTCGCTCATGTGCATCGCCTTCCTCGCCACTTTGAAGAAAGTTGCTCGAGCTTGGTACTCCCGCCTGCCGCTACGGAGTATCGACTCCTTCCGTCAGCTGGAGAGGCCTTCCTGGCCCATTTTGATGCATATCGGAAGATCCCAAGGGTGGCAGACAGTCTCTTCTCAGTCCAGCAAAAGAGTGGCGAGTCCCTATGGGACTACGTCGCCCGTTTAAGGAGGCCGACCTGGAAGTCTACAACCTCGAGGATTCGGTGGCCACCTTGGCCTTGAAGTGAGAGCTCCGTCCCTCTCGCTTCGCATGCTCCCTCGACAAGAAGCCGCCTAGATCCTACGCAGAGCTTTTGAGCCGGGCCTAGAAGTACATCCGCGCCGACGAAGCTACTCCTCCTGGCACGAGGCCAGCAAGAGCACCACCAAGAAGCCGGCTCGTCCAGAGCCTGTTGAAGTTCGGCCTAGAAGGCCCGAGCCTCCTCGTCGACCAGACAACCGTCCTCGAGCTCCTGCACTGAGAGACGGGCCCTATACTCCTCTGCTCACCCCGGTATCGCACATCCTGCTCGAGATCGAGGGTGAGCCCTATCTTCAGTGCCCTCCCCTAATGAACCCAAAGATCCCCCGCAACAAGAATCTCTACTGCCGCTACCACCGGGATCATGTCCACGACACTGACGACTGTCGCCTGTTGAAGAAGGCGATAGAGGACCTTATTCAGCGTGGCCACCTGGGGAAGTTCGTCCAGAGGAACAACCCGGGAACTCCTGGCCCATCAGTGCCTCCGCCACCGATGATTGACAATGCTCCGACCGAGAAGACGGTGACAATGATATCCTGGGGGCAGGCGGTCCACCCAAGAAGCCAAGGGGGGAGAAAGAGTTAGACTCTGTAATCCCTTTTTTGAAAGGGACTTAGAAGGGGTAGTTAACAAAAATGATGATAGTGTCGTCGTGTCTATGACGATAGCTAAACACCCTGTAAAAAGAATTCTGGTTGATAGTGGGAGCTTGGTGGATGTGTTGAACTATGATGCCTTTGTTCGCATGAACCTGTCACCCGACCTGCTTCGGCCTGTCGCCACGCCCCTGATGGGGTTCATCGGAGATTTCGTAAAGGTCAAGGGGGAGATCACTCTTCCTGTCATGGCTGGCATGGCCCCGTGCTAAAGTATAGTCTTCATGAACTTCCTGATGGTTCGGGTGCCCCTCGCCTATAACGCTATCCTCGGAAGGCATGTGCTTAATCTTTTGGACGCTGTTATCTCCACCAAGAGACTCCTCGTGAGATTCCAACCAGCGAAGGGGTCGGGGAGATGCGCGGGGAGCAGAACCCACCGCCGCTGTGCTGCCACATGGCCCCTAGCCCTCAGGGGGTGATGTCCACACCTGCACCAGAAGCACTGGACCCCCAGGACTCGGCAAGGAGGGGAGAACCGGCTAAGCACCTGTTAGCCTTTCCCCTGAGAGAAGACCCGGAGCGGACTATCCAAGTTGGGGCTATGCTTCCGGAGGAGGCTCATAGCCAGCTCCTTGCTTTCCTGTGAGCCAACGCTGATATCTTCGCCTGGTCGGCATCCGACATGCCGGGCATTCCGGAGGAGGTGATTACACACCAGCTCAACATTAAGCCAGAGTACCGACCAGTTCGGTAGAAGAAAAGGAGCTTTGCTTTAGATAGACAGAAGGCCATAGACGAAGAGGTGCGCAAGCTGATGGCGGCTGAGCACATTCGCGAGGTGCACTACCTCGACTGGCTGGCAAATGTCGTGATGGTCCGCAAGGCTAGTAGGAGCTGGAGGATGTGTGTAGAATTCACCGACCTTAATAAAGCATGCCCCAAGGACAACTTCCCGCTACCTAGGATTGACCTACTGGTAGATGCTACATCCGGCCACGAGACCCTCAACTTCATGGATGCATTCTCGAGGTACAACTAGATCAGGATGAACCCGGCTGATGAAGAGACGACCTCCTTTGTCACCGAGAAGGGGATATATTGCTACAAAGTGATGTCATTCAGGTTGAAGAATGCGGGGGGCCACCTACCAGAGGTTGATGAACAAGGTTTTCGAGGACCAAATCGGGTGCAACATGGAGGTGTATGTGGACGACATGCTGACCAAGAGCACCCATGCCATGGACCATGTTGCCGACCTTGCGGAGACCTTCGCCAACCTGTGCCGGTATCGAATGAGGCTGAACCCCGCAAGTGTGCCTTCGGAGTTACGATAGGCAAGTTTCTGGGCTTCATGGTGACGCAGCGAGGAATTGAAGCCAACCCAGATAAGATCCGAGCCATCTTGGATATAAGGCCCCCAACTAACAACAGGGAGGTGCAACGTCTGACCGGGAGGGTGGCAGCCCTGAGCCGCTTCATGTCAAGGTCGGCAGAGCAATGCCTGCCCTTCTTTAAGGCGCTGCGCAAGGTCAACAGCTTCGAATGGATGGAGTGTCAGGAAGCTTTCGAGGAGCTGAAGAAATTTCTGTCTACTCCTCCACTGCTGTCTAAGCCGAGGAGCAGGGAGGAACTCTTTTTGTATCTTGCAGCCTCCTCCGAAGCCGTCAGCTCCATGCTCGCATGGACGCCGACGGAGCGCATAATCCGGTCTACTACACTAGCAAGGTACTCCACGATGCTGAGACCAGATACTCCAAGACCGAGAAGATCATCTTCGCCCTGGTGGTCTTCGCCCAGCACTTCTGATCCTATTTCAAGCTCACCCAATTGTGGTGCTCACGGACCAGCCACTTCGCACTATCTTGTCCCATCCAGATACTTCCGGTCAGTCAGCCAAATGGGCCATCAAGTTGGGGGAGTTTGACTTATCCATCTGGCCAAGGCCTGCAATGAAGTCCCAAGTGTTAGCCCACTTCTTGATCGAGTGCACTTGGGCCGAGGAGCATCTGGAGGAGTTGCACCGGAGGCATGCATGGGGTCCCCTACGGCCGAGGGGGTGGAGAAAAAAGACTAGATTCTTCATGTGGATGGAGCGGTAAACTCTCAAGGGAGCGGGGCCGGACTTATCCTCACGAGCCCCGAGGGAGAGGTGGTGGAGTATGCTCTCCGATTCCTCTTTCCGGCCACCAACAACCAAACAGAGTATGAAGCCTTGCTGGCAGGGATGAAGCTAGCCAAGGAGCTTGGTGCGGAGTGTCTAAGGGCCTTCACGGACTCCCAGCTTGTCTCCGAGCAGGTTGCTGGGGAGTACGAGGCCAGACAACTCAGGTGATGGGCCCCGAAGTTCCTGATGATGGATGGGAAGCTCTACCAAAGATCATTCTCATACTCAGTCCTCAAGTGCGTCGGCCTACTAAAGCTGACTATATCTTGCGAGAAATTCATGAAGGCATATGCGGAAGTCATCTGAGGGGCAGAGCCCTGGCGTACAAGGCCCTACGGCAGGGGTATTATTGGCTGACCATGAGGGAGGACGTGGCCGAGCTTGTCAAGAAGTGTGATAGCTGCCAACGTCATGGCAACATCCAGCGGTAGCCGACATCTCAGCTGACCCCACTGGTGGCACCTTGGCCCTTCGCCCAGGCGGGGATGGACATCTTGGGCCCATTCCCTCCTGCCTCCGGCCAGCGCAAGTTCCTGCTGGTGGCTATCAACCACTTCACCAAATGGATCGAGACTGAAGCGCTTGCCAAGATCACCGAGGGCAAGGTGAGGGCTTTCTTCTAGAAGTCTATAATATGCCGGTTCGGACTGCCGCATACTCTGGTCACCGACAATGGCCGGCAGTTCAACAACGCACCCTTCCAAGGATTCTGCACCGAGCTCGGCATCCATCAGCGCTTCACCTCTGTAGGGCATCCTCAGACCAACGGAGTGGCCGAGGTGACCAACCACATCATTCTTTAAAGACTGAGAGCCCGGTTAGATGACTGCAAAGGACGATGGGTGGAGGAGCTCCACAATGTGCTATGGGCCTACCAAACAACGCCTCGGGCCCCCATCGGAGAAACTCCCTTCAGCCTCGTCTTCAAATCTGAAGCAGTCATTCCTGTAGAGATCGGTGCCCCAAGCCTTAGAGTGGAGCTCTACAGCGAGGAAGATAACCCAAACCAGTTGCGGGCCAACCTCGACCTGGTGGAAGAGGTGCGGGATCGAGCGTGACTCCGAATGGTAGCCTACCGACAGCGAGCAACTAGGTATTACAACGCTCGTGTCCGTCCAAGGGCCTTCTTGCCGGGGACCTCATCCTTTGTCGGGCTGAAATCTCAAAACCGACGGAAGGGGGTAAGCTAGCACCAAACTAGGAAGGACCCTACCGGGTCACTGAGGCACTCCGCCACGGAGCGTACAAAATAGAAGAGCTGGACGGAAAGCCGCTCCCGCGGATGTGGAACGCCGATAACCTCCATCGGTATTATCAGTAGCGTACTCTTTCTTTACATGAAATTTTGCGATTGTATTCTCTTGGGGCTCCCGCCCTGCATTTGAAACTAATAAACAGAAGTTTAAGCATCTCAGCTTCTCAACAAAAAGCCCAATGTACCATTGGCATCGAAGACCCGATGTACCATCGGATTCAAAAAAAAGCCCAAGGCTAGACTCGGCATGAAAAGCTCAGTGTACCACTGGCAGACCGATGTACCATCAGCTCTCAACAAAAAGCCCAATGTACCATTGGCATCGAAGACCCGATGTACCATCGGATTCAAAAAAGCCCAGGCCAGACTCGGGATGGAAAGCCCAATGTACCACTAGCAGATCGATGTACCATCGGCTCTCAACAAAAAGCCCAATATACCATTGGCATCGAAGACCCGATGTACCATCGGATTCAAAAAACCAAACTCGGCATGGAAAGCCCAGTGTACCACTAGCAGACCGATGTACCATCGGCTCTCAACAAAAAGCCCGATGTATCATTGGCATCGAAGACCCGATGTACCATCGGATTCAAAAAAGTTTGAGACCAGACTCAGCATGGAAAGCCCAATGTACCACTGGCAGACCGATGTACCATTGGCTCTCAATAAAAAGCCCAATGTACCATTGGCATCGAAGACCCGATGTACCATCAGATTCAAAAAAGTCCGAGGCCAGACTCAGCATGAAAAGCCCAGTGTACCACTGGCAGACCGATGTACCATCGGCTTTCAACAAAAAGCCCAATGTACCATTGGCATCGAAGACCCGATGTACTATCAGATTCAAAAAAGCCCGAGGCCAGACTCGGCATGGAAAGCCCAATGTACCACTAGCAGACCGATGTACCATCGGCTCTCAATAAAAAGCCCAATGTACCATTGGCATCGAAGACCCGATGTACCATCGGATTCAAAAAAGCCCAAGGCCAGACTCGGCATGGAAAGTTCAGTGTACCACTAGCAGACCGATGTACCATCGGCTCTCAACAAAAAGCCCAATGTACCATTGGCATCGAAGACCCAATGTACCATCGGATTCAAAAAAGCCCGAGGCCAGACTCGACATGGAAAGCCCAGTGTACCACTGGTAGACCGATGTACCATCGACTCTCAACAAAAAGCCTAATGTACCATTGGCATCAAAGACCCGATGTACCATCGGATTCAAAAAAGCCCGAGGCCAGACTCGACATGAAAGCCTAGTGTACCACTGGCAGACCGATGTACCATCGGCTCTCAACAAAAAGCCCAATGTACCATTGGCATCGAAGAACCGATGTACCATCGGATTCAAAAAGCCCAAGTCATCCTTGGCAGTCCAAAACCGATATTCCGTCGGTGTTTATAGGCCCAAGTCATCCTTGGCGGTCCAAGACCGATATTCCGTTGGTGTTTATAGGCCCAAGTCATCCTTGGCAATCCAAGACCGATATTCCATCGATGCTTTGAAGTTCAAGTCATCCTCGTCGGCCCAAGATCGACGTTTCATCAATGCTTGGAGGCCCGGGTCCCCAGGGGGAAAACACGACTTGTCTCCCCTAGCTCTCCCAAAGGGGTCCAGCATTATACGACTAAGTTAAAGTTGCATGAAAAATAAAAGCAGCCCCTCGGTGCTGACGAAGCCCTCAAGGGTCCTACGTCAGCAACCTAGGGACTCAGAGAAGATATCACGGTTTGGATTTTCATTGATGGAAAATTATACTTCATTAACATAGTGTATACAAAATGCCGACCAAGTCAGACTTGGTACAAAAACAAAAATGAAGAACTGCAAAATCAAGGTCCGGTCGTGGGCTCGCCATCTAGGGCCTCATCGAATTTGGGTCCAGCCCAATGTCCATGACCTGGGGGAGGTTTAAGACTCGGGCAACTTTCTTCTTGGCATCGACGAACCCCTGGACATAGAAATCGGCATTAGCTTCAACCAGCTCGTGGGTGAAGTGCTCCAATGCCTTAAACTCCTCCACGATTGCGACAACTCTGGCCTCGGCAGCAGCCTCCACCTCAACAACTCGGGCCTCCTTCTACGCCACCAGAGAGGCTGCTACCACCCTCTCGACCTTCATGGCCTTCACCTCTTCCTCAGCCCGCTTCGCCCGGTCCTTGGCCTCCTGAATGGCCGAGTTAGGTCAGCTATATGGAGGTTTCGGGCTTCAATTGTGCCCTCGGCCTCTGTGAGCTGGTTGAGCGCCGCCCGCCGTTTGTTAGCCTCAGCCTTGATTCTGCTCTCAGCTTCCTTTATTTTATCGGCGCACTCAGCCCTTACCAATTCCAAGGCCTTCTCTGCAGCCTCAGCCCGGGCCTGGGCATCTTCGGCATTCTGCTGGACTTGGCGAGCAATAGCTTCCCCCTCGCCGATGGCCTCCCGGGCGAGCATGACGGAGTTGGTCACCTGCACTCAGAGTGTCAGCTATGCAAATTGCTTAAGTGCACTAAACCAAGGGCAGGAAGAAAAATACTTACTCGAACGAGAGCTGAGAAGACCTCCCGAAAGAACCTATTCGCCCCCAGGGTTCGAAGCTCTTCGTGAATATCAGGCTGAACAACGTAGGACATGAGTTGTTCAGCCCAGCGCCCGTCTTTTATCAAAGAAAAACCGCGAGGGATTAGCCCGACCCTGTTCCCCTCGGCGGTCCCAAAGTACTCCGGCTCGGCGTGCGGAGGGCGACTCGCCGGCATCTGCTCGAGGGGCGAGCTTGCCGCCCCTGATGGCCCTTCCACCCAACTTTTGTCTACTTCGGATGGGGCAGGTTCATTAGGAGTTTGGGGTTCCTCCGTCGCATCCGGCTCCTCCATTATCGTCGGCTCCTCCATCGTCTCCCCCTCGATCGCTGCCCCCTTTGGTGGGGTGTCAGCCGTCAGATCCACCTCCGGGGCTGGTGTAGGCTTGCGCCGCTCGATCGGTGGGGGCCCTCACAGTAAGGCGCTTGGGGGCCGGCGCCTGCTGCCCCTCACTCGGGCCGCCCTAGGCCCTTATCCTCTTGACTGCGGCCTTCTTGACCATGACAGTCGGAGGCTCCATTGCTGCACAGCATCATTCGGAGTCAAAAAAAAAAGGAGAGAAGAAAAAGGAGGAGGAAGGGGCAATATGGCTAAGTGCTGGGGCGTCTATTACTCACCGCTCTATGTGGTGAGGCCCGCCAGCTAGAGGTTGTACTCCGACAGAAGCAAGCTGTATCTGGGGATATTGGCTGTCAACAGTTGCCCCAACACTTCTTGATCTCCTGGGAGGACGGTGGAGTTCATGTTGGGTCGGAGGTCGGGGTCCCCCCATCGGGACTTGACTTGATCAAGGTCAACAAAAAAGAAACGAGATTTCCATCCTTTGACCGAGGTAGAGAGAAGAAGCTTGAGGACCCGACCGGGTCGGGGCTAGAATAGCCACCAACCCCTCTGCTGCCTGAGGGTGTAAAAGTAGCGGAAAAGGAAGAGTCAGGGGGGTGATTTGGAGATGGTGGCAAAGGATAAGGAAGGTGCAAACGGTCCGAAGGGAGTTTGGGACCAGTTGAGCAGGAGTCAAAGAGTAATAGACCAAAAGGTTAATAAAAAAGGGATGAAAGGGTAGACGAAGGCCTAACCTAAGGGAGATCTCGTAAACGGCCACTCTGCCAGGCCGAGAGGAGACCACCCTATCATCAGGGGTCGGAAGGAAGAGCCCGACATCTCGGGGTACCTGATAACGGACCCTAATTTTGGCTAATCTTGACCGTTACTGTTGAGGCGGTCCCCTCCGAGGATTCCGCCCCCACCCTCAAAGAGGCACCGACCGCCGCCTGGTGCCTCCTCGCCGGGCCCGGCTGGTCGCCGCCGAGCGTCCCCTTGCAGGAGCCCTGGCAGCAACCGGTCGTTGGGACAAAGGAAGACGGTCCTCCGGATCGGAAGACCATGAAGAAGAAGGAGATGAAGAGGCATGAAGCCTCGAGGGAGAAATGCGGTTGTCAGAGGGAGCAGATGAAGTCCAGGATGGTGAGGAAGCCATGATGAAAGTTTGGGAAGAGGAAGGGAGGATCAGGAAGGACAGAGGGCTAACCTGGAGAAAGAAATGGCAGGGGGCGATTCTTAGGTTGCAGAGGGAGCAGAGGACCAGAGGAAGAAGATAACTGAAGTAAAATGACAAGTATTCAGCCTTCGCCCGGGTTTTGTCAAGTTTCAAATCGTCCAGCCTCGATTTTCCAGTCACGCGGACTCCCGCTATAGGCTGAGCCGCCTCAGTAGGCGTCCGGCGTATGGAACAAACCACCTTCGGCCAATGATGGGATACCGATGACGCCAGCGCCATGATGGCAATGATGACGGCCGCTTTTCGCGAATTTCAAAAGGACAATCCTGCCTCGAGGACGATCGCGGCAGATCGGACGTACAGCAGCGGCTGCCCCTTCACATCCCCCAAGTTGCCCGCGCTAAGTAATCGCAGCATCCATAGACACGTGGCTGGGGGCAGTTGGCAGTGAACGGGGATCAACCACTGGGAGGTGATACCCCTTTCACTTTGCCAGGGTGGACCCGCTATGCCTCAGGGGCGAGGGGGCATCTGATATGGCTGATCCAGCATCGTCAGAGTTAACGGTAAAGGAGATTGACGGCGTCCCACTCCAACCTCCGAGGTCCACCTTCGAGGCCAACCTCCGAGGCCCACCTCCGAGGCCAACCTCTAAAGACAACCTCCGAGGCCCACCTACGAGGCCAGCTTATAGCTGCGAGCTACCTGGCATGCCCACGTTGCCCGCTACTCGCCTGCTATAGTGCGTCGCCATGCCCCATTAAGACGTATGGCCCACCACGCACTCGTAACAGTGCATGGCCATACCCCGTTATGTGGTCCATCACTCCCCTGCAACCACGTATGGTCATATCCCGTTATGGAGTACGATCCACCGCTTGCTTGTGGCTGCATCTGGCCATACCTCATAACGGCACGCGCATGGTGCAACCATAGCTACCCAACACGCATGATACCGTATTGGTGGGTAGCAAATCAAGCAAGATACCTCTGACGCACAGTAACGATACGGCCTGTCATTGTCAGTCCATCCTTTTTATCCGTTATCGAACGGGGATATCATGAAATCGTTAACCTTCTGGAAGCATGGAGGGGGGGAGATCTTTGAACAGATATAAAAGCTCACATTTACAATGAGGAAAAGATCCCTGAACCCTAACTCTCTAGTTTTCTTCTGCTAGCTAACTCTTAGCTATTTTTGAGTGACTGACTTGAGCGTCGGAGGGTCTTCACCGGAACATTCGGTCTTCAAAAACTTTTCTTACAGGAGTCCATCAAGAGGACCTCTATTTTTTCGGCATTCAAAGAAATTAACTCGGCATCAACAGAAGAAATATTAATACACATATAAAATTAGCGATTGCAATAAGATTGCTCCCTATGTATGCTACCATAGCTTCTCCCTCTGGGGTTGCACCCTTTCTTCTATTAGTTCCTTAAAATGATGTAACACAGCACGGGACTAGCTGGAAGAGGCGATGATAGCACGACGTAGGGATGGTGAGCTGACTAAAGGTACGATGTTATTTTTTATTTTTTATTTTTAAGAACAAGGTGCAGTGTAAAGGAAATTGGTGTAGTTAATGATAGCATAGCTCACAAACCGATAGCAAAGGGGGGCGATGGCACTACATATGAGCATGCCCTATCAGTGATCACAGTTGGCTGACATGTATATATTACATAAAAAGAATTGATCAAGAAAAAAGTATTTAAAATTAAAATTAATTAAAAAATTAAAAAGGTACATTGTATCGTACTTCATACGCTATTTGTTTTTGTTAAGAGAGATGGCGCATTCGCACCAAGTCCAAAAGGGGGGAACTCCGTCTATCCATGCGTAAAAACAAAACGAGTGGTATTTTTATTTTAACATGTACCCTCAAATCAAGAGTGATTGACGCGAGCGTGTTGTCATTGACGTGCTATTGAGCAACATCAAAGTAGAAGACTTCATACATTTTTGTACCCATCTTATAACAATCAGGCTAATGCTATGTTATGTCATCAACAACATTCTTTTGCTATCTGGGGCCACTGTCACAAGTCATTGGATGTCGCTTAGATTTGATATCTTTCTATTTATTTTAAAATTTATTTTTTTTATTTAAAAAATTACATGAAATTATCTTCCTATCTATTCTGTGCTCTTTGGACGAGACTTGAGTATCCCTTCTACGTGCCCACTATATGGTACTAAGGAGAAGACGATTGACCACACCATTTTTACTTGTTCTAGAGCTAGACATATCTGACAGATTGCTGGCGATCGGCCTTGGAACGTTGGTGCTGCTTCTTATTCTCTCTCCTTCCTCTGCTTAATCATACGGGACCTGGGGACGAACATTCTTCAAAAGGCTACGACGAGGGCTTACATTGCTTATCAAGTCTGGTTATCGCGGAACCGGCTTGTATTTACTAATAAGTCTGCTCCTTCATATAGGGTTGTCAGGACTGCCTTTTCTTTATCAGCTGAGTACACTTCCTGTTGGAGTGTCTTGATATTGATAGCCCTGACCCCTGGGGTTCTCATGCTGTCTCGGCAGCGCACCGACGTACGGTCTACATTTCTTGCACCTCCAGGGTCTATTAAAATTAACTTTGATAGCAGTGTTCGTGGCAGAGCTGCTGAGTCTAGTTTTATTATTAGAGGGCCCGATGGTGCGATGCTGGTTGCTAGGGGTTTCAGCCATATTGATTCCTCGATGCTTTTAGTGGAGCTGTATGCTGCTTGGGCTGGTATTTTCTCTATCATTCGTAGCCTTGGTGCTAGTTGTCTTATTATTGAGGGGATGCTATTACAATGATTCGCTAGCTTCGCAAGGATCACTGCGATCATGTGCCTACCAATCCCTTGATCTATAATATTCATTCTCTCTTGCAGGGCATTCACTACATCCAGATTTGGCATATCTTCAGGAAAACCAATGCTGGGCTGACTGGATTGCTGTCAGAGTAGCCAATCATTCTAGCTTTGGAGTTGGGAGCCGAAAGATCCGTGTCCACCTGTTCTTTTACAAATCTTATATTCTGATATATCGGACTTGATACATCCTAAATTGATGTGATCGCCTGTCTATAATAAAAAAAATATTTTTTTGCAATATATATATATATATATATATATATATATATATGTGCCAAAATAAACAGAGCAATGTATGGCAAAAGGTAGCGTGTTAATTTCTAGGACTTACGTATTGACAATCCCCTATGGAGCATGGTAGGTGTAGGGATGTGCATATTAAATGCAATATGCCGTGCTAAATGGAAACTTGGGTACAAAATGCTATCAATCCACCCTCTAACTTGTGTGCAAGTAGTTGAAACAACTATAATCATAATCATCATTATGGCAATGTAACATTTTATCATACGGGAAGGATTAAATTTTATAAATAGCCGATGTAACATAACAGGGCTACCAACATGAATTGTTCGATTGGAAATATAATAATGCTGCATTTTATTCTTCTTATCGGATGATTCGAGCTACCGACATGAATTATTCGTCAACAGATTGGCAACTCTAATTATACAGCAAGAAAAGTAAGATACGGCTTATGAGTTTTCTACATTTAATGATGAATAATGACATTTTTCTACTTTGATGTGGAGCTAACAGACACCCTTCTCATTTTCACAAGCAAAATCTAACATCAAGAAAAGTTAAACTTTAGGCAATTAATTTCAAGAATCTCTTGGAAAAAAAAAATCTTATTTAAGCATTATACTTCTTTATAAATATAATTAATAAACAAATTTCATCACAGAAAATAATGAACAAATAATTTGACTTCTTTTTTGACAAAAGAAGTGTGAATGACAACGCCTAGCAAATTTATTTCACTATGGTTCGTTAACCAGTATTAAGATATTTTCTTCTGATCCAATTTTCTTGAAGCAATTGGGCCCATAGGTGGAATTAGATGTTGCTTGCTTGTCTTCAAAATGGTGACTTTTATGCAACTTAAAAATGGTTACTGGCATACTCGAATTGGGAATCTCCCTTGTAAGAGGCTCATCTGAAAAATGGCAAAAGAGAATCTCTTACTTTGATAGCACAATTATAATAGTTGTTATCTAAAAGGATGTTCCATTCCGTCGTGTCAAATAATTAACTCAATTAGTCACCAGAGCCAATGCATAATTCACGCTTGTCCACCATTGGCATTCATGGCTTTGATATTTGTTAAAAAAACTAATTAACGTCAAAGATTTGAGCTGATGGACAAAAGACGGACATTGTATATCAAAATATTTAGGACGTTTGACTTGTCAAAGATTAGAAAGGGGTCTGTCTAGATTAGGCCAAATTCAAGTCAAGCCTTAAGCTAAGCTTAGACTTGAATAAATCGTGGACTGAGCTCACGATGCTGCTTGGTTTGGCGCAACTCAATGGCATTGGCTAGATGAATTTATTACTTTATTTGGAACTAAGTCGATACTTAAAAAGAACATCCTAACTCTTCGCATTATTTAATTTAATAATTTATATTTTAAGGAATCTTCATCATATTATAATAGACTAAGTTCAAGTTGGAAAAAAGCTCACATCTTCAACCACTCTTCCCTCCTTTTGCCCTCTCCATCATCTTGGCGCTATCTCTTCTCTTCTCTTAATTCTCTTTCTACCCTCCTCTCTCTATTCTCCCCTCCTTCGTTCTCACTCCTTCCCTTCCCGTCTCTTTCCGCCCTCTTTAGACCTCAGGCTCCAGATCTACCACGATATGCCCCCATTGACAAATCTTATTCAAAAGCCAAAAGAAACCAAACTTTTATGGAGGCCAGGAGGACCGGTCAAAATCATCGGACGGCCGCATTTAATTCCGTTCCGAGCCGCGCTGTCCGTCCGGTCGGACATTTTGCTCCGGTCGAAGTACGGGGCCGAGCAGCTCAGCGATCCACCGTCGCCTCTAGATGATGGCAGGAAGCTTCAGGCAAACTCATGGATGGTTGGATCACTGCCACGTCAAAACCTTTTTTTTCTTTTTTTTTTTTTTTTTTTTTTTGGCAACATAGAGAATATATACAAGACCTACATGGAATTCTCATGGGCTCACCAAATTTATAATTTCTTCATGTCACCTCTCACGTTGGCACGGTTCATGGCGACGGTAAATCTTAAGAGCTTTGGTCCGCGCGGGCCGGTGTTCAGGTCAAAGTGGCAGTGTTCCGTACTCTTTAATTTAGACGGGCGCAAGTGGCCCGGCTCATCACGGCCCCCACACGGTTCACCAAAATAATTTATGGCACCTCGCGTAGCGATTCCACCAGGCTAGCTGTAGCGAAAGCACCAATGCGACGACGAACCCGGCCGTACTAAATTCCCTGAACCGGAAACCCCAACCCTCACCTTGATTTAACGTGTCAGCCTACGACACGTCCACGTTCCGTGTCTCGTGCTTGCTCTGTCCAGTAAAAATAGACATCCATTCCAGTCCACCGCCATGTCCCTGCACCAAACAATATAAAATAAATAACTCGTCAAGCAAGGGGAATGAGGTGTAACTCTGTTTGGATGAAAAAAAAAAGGTTAAAAAAAATTGGAGAGAATGAAAAGAAAAATAGAAGAAAAGAAAATAAAGGAAAAAAAAAATAGAGAGAAGAAAAAAGTGAAGAGAAAGAGAAAAAAAAGAAAAAAAAGTAAAAAAAAATATATTTCTTTCCTCTGTTTGGATGAGTAGAAAAAAAAAAATAAAGAGAAAAAAAAGTTGATAATTTACAATAATAATAATGCTCTTATTATAAATATTGATTAAAAAATTATTAATTTTTTAAATATTTTTTTGAAATGTCAATATCGAAATGAAAAAAAAAAAAAAGAGCATTTTGAGTTTTCTCTCTGAAATCTAAAGAACTTTTATGTAGGCCCACCACTTTTTTCTCTTTGTTTATCTCTCTAGTTTTCTTTCCTTCCTACTTTTCTCTCCATCTAAACAAGGTAAATTTTATTTTCTCTCATCTTCCCCTCTAATTTTCTTTCTTTCCTACTTTTCTCTTCATCCAAACGGATTTGATTCATAAAAAACTATTCTGAATAAGTGTACAGGATAATATTTATCTAGGAAATAGCTCAAGGAATAACCATCTTTTTTTTTAAATAATACTTTGCCATCAAGGGAAAACTCTAGTTATTCCTTGGATCCTAGGAATAAGTTCAGAAGGATAATTATAGTTAAATATGAACTATCCTTTTTGATTAATTTTTTTAAAAATTATTTCTTTTAGTTATAACTTTTAAAAATAAAAAAAATATTCAAGAAATATCCCCTTGTCCCTCCATCAAAGACAAAAATTCAACCTCGGTCGGACCCACGCGTCCATTCCGACGGTTATCCATCTCATCTCTTTGATGGCCCAGCCCAAGCACTGGAAGGCTCGACGACGGTCCGAGCCTCTCCTCTCTGCTCTCCCACTTAGCCGTTGCTTGTTGCGGGTAGCCTACACGCATGCTTTCCTACCAAACCCCTCATCAATGTGCTCGCATCTCTACCTCACCATACAGCTAACAACCACCTCCCCCTACCCGTCTCCTCACACGCTTTTTGAATGCCCCCTTCTTGCTTTTAAATCCCAACTCCCCCCTGCTAACTGATCTCCTCTGACCCTCGCTCGCTTAGTCCTCTTTCCATCCCTCCCTGATCCCTCTCTCTCCTAAGCTCTCTCAAAATAAGTTCTAAAAATTCTATTCGGAATGGCACCAGCTTCCTTCGAGCATGTCTCCAAGACCGTGTGCGTGATGGACGCGTCGGGCCGCCTCGGCGCGACGCTCGTCGAGAGGCTCCTGCAAAGAGGATACATCGTCCACGCCGCCGCTTATAATCATGGTTTTAGTAATTCTCTCTTTCTTTCTTCTTTAACTTTCATAAATAGCAGTTAGATCGTTAATTAGCTGTTATGGTGAATTGAAGAACGATGGGATTTCTTCGATGTTAATTGGTGTGATCGATATCTATCTAGGTGGCGAAGTGCATCATGGCTTGAAGGGGTTGCCGTGCGATAGCGAGCGGCTCAAGGTGTTCCAAACGGACCCCTTCGACTACCAGAGCATCGTCGACGCCATGAAAGGATGCGCCGGACTTTTCTACACGTTCGAGCCTCCCCAGGATGAGTCTAACTACGATGTGAGTGCTTCCTTTCCTTTCCTTGGCTCGTTTAACGCTTTTTTTAAAGTAGTGTTCTGCATTAAATTTTGGAGGACTCGTACGAATTAATTAGAAACGCTGAGGGGAGTGTAGTCATGAGTTGGGCTTCTCTAGATGACAGCTGTCTTACTTTATGGGAGAAACTTTTCTCATGTATTAATGCTAGCACATGGCCGGAGTCGCCATGAGAGCCCGGCCCCAAACTAGCTCCCTCCGGCCGCCCGCCCTCCTCCCAAGTATTCGTTCGTTCGTTCGTTCGTTGTAATTGTTGTGCAAACGCTTATGCTGTATGCTTGCTTGATTGATTGGATTTGGATTGTCTCCATTAATCCCAATTAACTTGATTTAGAGAGGACCTGTCTTCCAATCGTGGCCATCCATGATTGACAATGTTAGATATAGTCCACCTAGTAGTGCGTGGGACAGTGCACGCTCATGAAACAGCCGTGATTGAGAGAGATAGTCCGCTTTTTAATAGCATATAATCTATCAATATTTACCAAAATGGATATGCAAGAATTGGCGACAAAAATAGACTCTCTCTCTCTCTCCAATCTAAGGTGGGATTGGATTCTGGTTTCTTTTTAATTAGCATAAGAAATCAATGTTTTACAGAAGTGAATGCAAGAATTGACCTTTTTAAAAAAAAATGATAGCCAAGGAGAATTCATGAAAAGTGATCGGAACGCCTGCTCATTTACAAGTGTTTGTCAAAATCTTCTTCATGGTTTCTTCACTTTCTTTGAGTACCACTTGTTATTTGTTGTTAGTGGATCTCTATTTATGGTAGTGCCAACTTAATGTTTGAATCACGCTTTGCTTTAGTGGTTATATGCCTCTTTCACTTAAAATGTTTTTACTTGATGCACCCAAAATATATCTTTTAGAAAAATAAAAAGATGATCATAAAAATAATTATATATTGCAGGAATTTATTGTGGAGGTGGAGGTGAGGGCTGCACATAACGTATTGGAAGCATGCGCTCAAATGGATACCATTGAAAGAGTGGTGTTCACATCATCTATCACTGCAGTTGTGTGGAAAGAGAACCGCAAATTGAGCAAAGACTTTGATGAGAGGGATTGGAGTGAACCAAATTTCTGTCGAAAGTTTAAGGTAGCATGTCGATTTATCAATCTTCTATGAGGTGCTTTGTTGTTAATGGTAGAAAGTATTATCCATGTGTGTCATAGAAGCTATGAATGGTGTCAACAACTTGAACCTATTAGGTGGTATATATAGATGGATCTACATTTAAATACATATATTTGGCTGACTAGCTCAAACGAATAAAGAAGGTTAGCTTTATATTTATGTAATCTTTGAAAGCGAAATGATACCCTTCTTCTTGTCTATTACAAAGCTTATATTCTACTTTATATCCAATCTATTGTCAGAGATAACATAAAGTTTAGGAAGTTTTTTGATTCATAAATCTAAGAATTAGCTGTTGCATTCTATAATAATCAATTTCTTTGATGCCCTTGTATGATAATTATCTGCAATACCTAGTACCATCACTAAAAGATAAATATCTGCAATACCTAGTACCACCAATAAAAGACTGTTGAGGCCTTGAGGGCTTACTGGTCCTTCTTTATGAATTTAAATTAATTGGGATCTTCGAGAAGTCTCTTTCTTTGATAAGTTATTAATATAAAAACGCATATTTGGACAAGAAATTAGCAGTAGGATTCCATGATATAGGAACGAAAAGTACTAGTTAAACATTGGAGACCACATGAATTACTGGAGTGAAATATTAGTAACATAATGTCCACATCTCCATACGGATCTGAAATTTGAAGACTGATCAACTCACGTACGAACCTGCTCAACATTCAAAGTAGGCTACCGATGTTGGTCTGGAGAGAGATATATTTGGTCAGCTTAAAGATTGTTCATGACCACAACTTTTGTTATGAACCAAATATGGTTCATAGTCACCCTCAATGAAAGCATGACACGGCACCGAATGACTAGGTATAAGAAAAATCAGCACTTTGTCTACATCAATAATTCCAAACAACCAGTGTTACGTACAGAGAGGCTGCTCGCCATCTTAATAGACACCTCGGAACATGCATCTACTCTAGCTAATATGTACCATGTACACAAGCGCACTATTAATTCTGTCAATATATATATATATATAATTGATTTGATCTACATATCATATGGTAGAACAGTTAGAAATAATATATACAAGTTATTATTCAGTACCACGTCTACTTGGCCAAGGTTTGATTTTCTTTCGACGGCAGCTGTGGCACGGGCTAGCGAAGATGGTCGCGGAGAAGACGGCGTGGGCGCTGGCGATGGACCGGGGCGTGACATGGTGTCGATCAACGCCGGGCTGGTGGTAGGCCCGAACACGTCGCTGGCCAGCCCTTACCTCAAGGGCGCCCCGGAGATGTACGAAGATGGCGTCCTTGTGACCGTCGACGTCGACTTCCTCGCCGACGCTCACCTCGCCGTCTTCGAGACCCCCTCCGCCTACGGCCGCTACCTCTGCTTCAACCGCGCCGTCTGCAGCCCCGAAGACGCCATGAAACTCGCCCAGATGCTCTCCCCTTGCCCTCCACGATCCTGGTATCTTGACCTGCTTTGACTTTGTGGTATTTCCGTTAATAAGATCAAAAGTTTGGCTATTCTGTTAAACTTATCGTGCCATCTGGCTGTAGTGACGAACTGAAGGCGATCCAGCCGCGGATCCAGAATAAGAAGCTGAACAATGTGATGGTGGAATTCGCCGCAGGGAGGCACGTGGACGGATAGTAACCGTATACTTAATTGGTGATTAAGAAAGACGGGAATTCGCCGCAGGGAGGCACGTGGACGGATAGTAACCGTATACTTGATTGGTGATTAAAAAAGACGGGGCATTGATGCATAGATGGAGGCATGACATCGATAGGTTCTTTTATTATTATTACTATCATAGTTATTGACGACGTCGAAGAAAAGAAAGCTTGGTGTAATACCAGTTTTGATTTGATTGGTTCAACGGTGCATCGCACCTGGCCAAGGAGATGGCCGCCTGTATTTTTCGTGGCTTGTGAGAAAGTTTGCGCCAAATGGCTTCTTTCTCGATCAGTGGTGCGTCCAATTTTTTTTTTTCCTTAAAAAAATCTACAGGGACGGTGATTCAACTTTTCCTTGCACGTTATTCCTCGATAATAACTTTCCTTTTACGTTTCTTCTCAACCAAATAACATCACGTTATTCCTCAGAAATAACTTTTCCTTTCACGTTTCTTCTCAACCAAATAACATCCAGCCTTGCTGAGGATCAATTTGCAACTCGTATAATTGTTTTGCCTGCAATACATGGGTGAGAACAAAATAATGTCTAAATCATTCTCAACTTCAAGGAGGATACAAGATCTATGTTTCCTTTTGCAAGTTGGTAGCTACAGAAGGATATACACAAAATTAAGGGCTAGGAAGAATTATATCTTGATCCCGGACCTACCCACACCCAGAGATTGACAGCACCATGAAGAGTCATTTCTCTATCCGAAAGAGACCACATCACATGCATTCACTGGATCCCGTGTGATGCATGTGATTATTGTGAACGGTAGTCGTAGTGACCTGACATGTTCAAAATTTATTGTACAACAGCATCACAGAGACAGCACTATGGACAGGATAAAAAGAAACTATTTCAAAATATGCGCTTCACAAGAGAAATATTATGCACGCAACATAGGTCTTTTTTTTACATGAACATTTTGCTGGTCCAATCACTGATTTGTTGGAAGCCAGACTAGATGTGTGTTTACAGATTGAAACTCTTGAAAATGAAGTATGCATATACAAAAACAAATAGAAGCCAAGAGTTTCGAGTAGTTGTAGGTGGTCCCTCAAACTGTCATCCTTTTAACTCCTGAAATTTTACTAATACTTAGGGACTAAGCGTCAACGAGACGGCACATGAAAGCTTGAACTTCAGAGGTTTTTTGGAGTTAAATGGCTGAAACAAAAACTCAGTTTTTGGCTTCACAGCAACCACCTTCCATTCTGAACCTGAAGCCCCATCACTTCGATAATCGCGGTCCGAATATAAGAGCTGGATCCTTGACCTACCTGCATTTGTATTGCAGTACAATTTAAAGATGGTAAAAGCATCACTGCGGTTCTCCTCTACCCAACCATTACAATTTGAAAATCCCTACAGAAATAGCAAACTTAAACAACCGGATCCATCCAGTCTAGAAGCAACAGATCAGAATTTCTGACCGGTGATAATATCATAATTGCAACAAATGTAGGAAGCTAAGAGCATTTCTCCATAAACAGTTTCTACTAAATTTAATTTATGAAAAAAAAAATGAAAAAAAGTCAATATACTCGACTCAACTCAACTCATCTAAGCCTTTTCCCAACTACATGGGACAAAAGTCAATATATTATTTGTTATTTTTTTACATAGTTTATGATCAGGTGCCAAGAAAAATAAATTGGTTAGCTTCAAAAAGAAATGGCATACATAACGAGATATTAAAGTAATTGAAGACATGTATGCTGCGACATTAACAAGTGTTAAAAGTTACATAAGTAAAAGTGTTTTCCAATCACACAGCTTACATCAAGGATTAGTAATAACCCATATCTTTTTGTATTAGCTATAAATAGACTCACATCTAATATTCAATAAAAATGGACCATGGTGTATTTTAGAATTTTGAAGCAGCTTAAATACTAAATTAGAATTTTGAAGAAAAATTTTAAAGTATAGGACTTAAAAATTGGTAGAATGAAGACGAAGTGTACATAATGCAGATTCAATGACAAATAAAAATAAAGACATAATATCAATTAAGACCGATAGACAGGAAATACTATAGAGTTACCGATTTTATTATCTAGGATCTATTATACAAAATAATGACAAAATAAATGAAGATACATGTAATAGAATTAGAGATGAATGAAGTATAGATGCCAATTTGAAATATTATATGACAGGTGCATACCATGAAGATTTAAACAAAATTTTGTAGAATAATAGCAAAGCCAACAATGTTGTAAGGCTCAAAATGGTAGAAATAAGAATGCAAAGATAGATGTGTTGTAAAACAAAAAGGAATATATTAAGAAATGAATATATTAAATGATTTGTAGGAGTTGCATAAATTAAGGATAATGATGAAAAATTAATTGAGATGGTATGGATATGTACCATAAAATTTGAGAGGACTTGTGTAAGAAGAGGTACATTAGTTTGTATTAAAAGTTGTAAGAAAAGAAAAGACCTTAATTAACGTAGATGAATGTGGTGAGAAAGAATATGAAGAAATTGAAATAACATACCAAATGGTGAATCAGAATTCATAAAGTTTGATACGGCTGACCGTCTCCTCTGGATGGTATTATAATCTTTTGCACGATTTTTGAAAATAATGATGTGACAGCAAAACCCAGAGATGGAATCCAGCTCCGCCTCCAGCGACGGCCTTTGGCTCCGGCCTCCAGCGACGGCCTCCAGCGATGGCCTTTGGCTCCGGCCTCCAGCTCCGGCCTCCAGCGACGGCCTTTGGCTCCGGCCTTAAGCTCCGGCCTTTGGCTCCGGCCTCCAGCGACGGCTCTGGCCCTAACTTAGTGCCTTTCTTGCATACACAATGACCCGCCTCAGGTAACAGATCCCGAGATTCGAGGTCTGTTGCCGTATACCTCACTCATTGAAATCATGGGCAAGTGCTAGCACGCCCGGCAATTACCGCTACAAGCGGCCCTCATCCAGCGACGGCTTAACCACTTGCCGTTCGAAGGAGCTTATCCCAACGAGAAGATCCGGCATTTCGAAGGAGGATGAAAAAGAAGGAAACCTCCCAGACAGGTATAAAAGGTCCTCGAACTCAATAAAAAGGGGGATCTCTCTCAATCTCTCTCTCTACTACACTACTGAGCGACAAGTTTACTAACTTGAGCGTCGGAGGGTCCTCGCCGGGAATACCGGCCCAGGGACTTCTTGCAGGTTTTCGAAGGAGGAAGACGACCCCTCCACCCCAATTTGGAGGCCCACAAAAGATCTCAACATGCCCGGCGCTCATCACCGGTGATTTGTCCGCATCAGATTGGCGCGCCAAGAAGGGGGGCGTCCGCACGTGAGGAAGGCGAAAGTTTTTCTGTGACCCCATCAATTCTGCAAGGAAGACGATAGTGACAACACGAGCACAGGAGGCTTCCTCCAGCCATGCCGCGGAGCGCATTCCGCGGGCTGAGCAATCGGAGGCCAACTCGTGTTCCGCCCCCTGCACAGATGAGCCAGCCTGATCGGCTTGAGGTTCTGGCTCACCGGGTCCAGGACCTGATGACAATGGTACAGGGACTGCAAGAACACTGCTTGGCCGCTGCACCTCAACCCCCTGCGCCTGATGAAAGGGTGCGGGGGACAATTCAGTCTCACCAAGGCGAGACCCCACCCGAGGTCTCCTGTCACTCACCTCCTGAACCTCGTCGCCGAGAGGCCTCGAAGTGACGGCGGTCCCCTCCCGTCACTCTGGTTGTTCCCACCATCGGCCGGAAGAGAGAATCCAGACGGATGCATTCCTTACGCCGGCGATCTTCTTCGGCTTCCTCTTCTGATTCATCTCAAGACGGCACCCTCCGGAAGACTACCGTCGGGCTGAGCAACGGCTCGATGAGTTTCATCGACGGTTGGAGGAGCTTAGCCGCTGGATCGCTAACCCTCACGGGACGGACTATGAGCATCGCCCCCCACTTTCCTGGCGCATCATGGAGGAACCGATCCCGTCCCATTTTCGTCTCCCCCAACTGGACCCGGATGATGGCACAACGGACCCACTGGACACCTGGAGAGCTACAAGGTCCTCATGCAGGTCCAGGGAGCGATAGACTCCCTTTTATGTGTCGCCTTTCCAGCCACCCTTCGCAAGGCGGCACGTGCATGGTATTCCCGCCTGCCTCCGCACAGCATCAATTCGTTCCGGCAACTCGAGCGATCTTTCTGGCCCACTTTGATGCGTGCCGGAAGATTCCATGAGTGGCTGATAGCCTATTTGCTGTCCAGCAAAGGAGTGGCGAGACCTTGAAGGACTTTGTCGCTCGATTTAAGAAAGCAGCATTGGAGGTATACAACCTGGAAGATTCTATAGCCACTTTGGCATTAAAGCGAGGACTTCGTCCCTCTAGGTTTGCCTATTCCCTAGACAAGAAGCCTCTGAGTTCTTATGCCGGCTTCTGAGCCGGGCGCAGAAATACATCCATGCTGACGAGGCGGATTCTTCCAGGAGGAAAGCCGAGAAAAACCCCAGTAAGAAACCACCGCCTACTGAGCATGCCAGAGCGCAACCCCGAAAGCCTGAGCCTCCTCCTCACCGCCCAGATCGCCGACCACAGACGCTTATTCCTAAGGAGCAATTCACTCCCCCTCATGGCTCCTATATCTTACATCCTACTAGAAATTGAGGAGGAACCTTATTTCAAGCGTCCGACTCCCTTGAAGTCCGGGACCCCCCAACAAGGAGCTTTACTGCCGGTACCACCGAGACAATGGTCATGACACCGAGGACTGCTGCCATCTGAAGAAGGCCATCGAGGAGCTTGTTCAACAGGATCACTTGGGCAAATTCGTTCGAAGGGAAATCTTCCTACTCCATGTCCATCAGTGCCTCCGACACTTCAGACCGGCGTGGACAATGCTCCTACGGAGAAGACTATAGCTATGATTTCCTGGGGGGCAGGTGGTGGTTCAAAAAGACAGCGAGAGGGAATAGATTCTGTAATTCCTTTCTTTGGAAAGAATTTAGATGGGGTAGTTAATAAGCATGACGACAGCGTCGTTGTGTCTATGACCATAGCCAAACATCCTGTAAAAAGAATTTTAGTTGAAGTGGGAGTTCGATGGATGTTTTGAGCTACGAAGCTTTTGTTCGGATGAATCTGCTGAAGTCTTCCCTCCGACCCGTCGCCACGCCTCTAATGGGCTTTACTGGAGACTCGATGAGTATTGAAGGGAAGATCGCCCTCCCTGTCACGGCTGGAACCCCTCCATGCCAAAGCACCGTGGTCATAAATTTTCTGGTGGTCCGGGTTCCGTTGGCTTATAACGCTATATTGGGGAGACCATGATTGAATTTGCTAGATGTCGTGATCTCCACTAAGAGATTATTGGTAAGATTCCCCACCGACGAAGGAGTTGGAGAAATGAAAGGAGAACAAAGCCCGCCACCGCTTTACTATCACCTGTCTCCCAGTCCACTGGAAGCGGCGTCGGCAATAGCCTCTGAGCCGCCCGACCCCGGGAGCTGGGAAGGAGGGGAGAACCAGCCGAGCACCTCTTGACCCTCCCCTTGGGGGATGACCCAGCAAGGACTGTCCAGGTTGGGGCGTTGCTCCCAGAGGAGGCACGCGATCGACTTCTCGCTTTCCTGCGTGCCAACACCGACGTCTTTGCATGGTCGTCCTCAGACATGCCAGGCGTCCCTGAGGAGATGATCACCCATCGGCTCAATCTCAGACCAGAGTGTCGGCCGGTCCAACAGAAAAAAGGAGCTTCGCTCCGAATAGACAGAAAGCTATCGACGAGAAAGTTCGCAAGTTGACGACTGCAGGCATATTCAGGAAGTTCATTATCCCGAATGGTTGGCCAACGTGGTGATGGTCCGTAAGACCAATGGAAGCTGGAGAATGTGCGTGGATTTCACCGATCTCAATAAGGCATGCCCCAAGGACAGCTTTCCCTTGCCTCGGATCGATCAACTGGTGGACGCTACTTCCGATCATGAGGTCCTTAGCTTCATGGATGCTTTCTTGGGTACAACCAGATCAGATGAACCCGGTGGATGAGGAGGCTACCTCCTTCATAACTGAGAAGGGGTTGTACTGCTACAAGGTAATGCCATTTGGGCTAAAAACGGGGGCCACTTACCAAAGGTTGATGAATAAAGTCTTCGAAGGCAAGATAGGATGCAATATGGAGGTGTATGTGGATGACATGCTGACAAAAAGCATCCACGCCACCGACCATATCGCTGACTTAACAGAGACTTTTGACAACCTGCGCCGGTACCAGGTGAAGCTGAACCCACGTAAGTGTGCATTTGGGGTGACAGCTGGAAAGTTCTTGGGTTTCATGGTGACCCGGCGGGGGATCGAGGCAAATCCGGACAAAGTTCAAGCCATCTTGGACATGAGGTCTCCACCAACAAGAAGGAAATACATCGTCTGACGGGAAGGGTGGCCGCCTTGAGTCATTTCTTGTCCAAGTCGCTGAAAGGTGCCTACCTTTCTTCAAGGCGCTCGCAAGGTCAATGGATTCGAATGGACGAAAGAATGTCAAAAGGCGTTCGAAGGGCTAAAGGAATTCTTATCTACCCCCCGCTGCTATCCAAGCCAACAGGTGGAGAAGAACTCCTATACCTCGCAGCTTCTCCCGAAGCCATTAGTTCTGTGCTGGTCCGTATGGACACCAATGGCATGCAAAAACCGGTGTATTATACAAGCAAGGTGCTCCATAATGCGGAGACCAGGTACTCGAAGATTGAGAAGATTATTTTCGCATTGATCGTGTCTGCCAGCACCTGCGGCCATACTTCCAAGCCCACCCGATCGCGGATATTACAGACCAACCTTTAAAGACAGTTCTCGCTCGCCCGGATACTTCCGGCCGATTGGCAAGGTGGGCGCTCAAGTTGGGGGAATTCGATCTATCTTTCCGCCCTCGGTCGGCCATGAAATCTCAAGTCCTGGCGGATTTTTTGGTCGAGTGCACCTAGGGAGAGGAGCAACCCGAAGAGCCTTCCACAAGCCCCCCGCCTCTCGAGCGAGTGATGATGAATGGGTCCTTCATATAGACGGGGCATCGAATTCTCAAGGGAGCGGAGCAGGCCTCATCTTGGCCAACTCGGATGAGTTGTAACCGAGTGCGCACTCCGCTTCCTCTTTCCAGCCACTAATAATCAGGCAGAATATGAAGCTCTGCTGTCTGGGATGAGATTAGCCCAAGAGCTTGGGGTAAAACGCCTTAGGGCGTTCACCGACTCCCAACTGGTCGCTGACCAAATCGCAGGGGAATATGAAGCAAGGGATCCTATCATGTCCCGCTACCTAACTATGGTGTGGTCGCTAGCTTCTCTCTTAGCTTACTTTAACGTTAGCTACATCCCTCGACAGGAGAATGTTAGAGCCGACGCTTTATCCCATCTTGCCACCTCAACTGATGGGATGCTGGGAAGAGCTTATGTAGAGCACTTGGAAGCCCCGAGTATTGACGCATCAAGAGAAACTCTACCAGTTGAGCAGGAGCCTTCTTGGATGGACGCTTATGTCCGGTACTTTACCGAGAGTACCCTCCAGAAGACCCTGCCGAGGCCAGGAAACTCAAAAGACGGGCCCCGAAATTTTTCATAATGGAGGGAAAGCTCTATCGGAGGTCGTTCTCATACCCAGTTCTCAGATGTGTCGGCCCCACCGAAGCAAATTATATCCTGCGAGAGATACATGAAGGTATATGTGGAAGCCATCTGGGGGGCAGAGCTCTCGCATACAAAGCCCTACGGCAGGGATATTACTGGCTGACAATGAAGGAGGACGCGTCCAACTTGTTAAGAGGTGTGACAGCTGCCAGCACCATGCTAACATTCAACATCAACCGGCGTCCCAGCTGACCCCCCTGGCCGCACCCTGGCCCTTCACACAGTGGGGCATGGACATCCTGGGACCTTCCCTCAGCCTCCGGACAACGCAAGTTCCTAGTGGTGGCAGTTGACCATTTCACCAAGTGGATCGAGGCGGAGGCTCTCGCTAAGATCACCGAGGGCAAAATAAGGTCTTTCTTCTGGAAGTCTGTCGTGTGCCGGTTCGGGCTACCGCACACCCTCGTTACGGATAACGGCCGACAGTGTGACAACACGGCCTTCCGAGAATTCTGCATCGGCTTGGGCATCCATCAACGATTCACCTCTGTGGGGCACCCCAAACCAACGGCGCAGCCAGGTGACCAACCGCATTATCCTCCAAGGGCTCAGGGCCCGCCTAGATGGCTGCAAAGGGCGTTAGGTGGAGGAACTCCTAGTGTATTGTGGGCATATCACACGATGCCACAAGCCCCCACCGGGGAAACTCCTTTCAGCCTGGTCTTTAGGACCGAGGCAGTCATTCCGGTGGAGATAGGAGTCCCCAGTCCCCGGACAGAGTTATACCACGAAGAGAGCAACCCAAACCAACTGCGGGCCATCTGGATTTAGTAGAAGAACTGCGAGACCAGGCGCAACTTCGCATGGCGGCTTTCCGTCAGCGAGCGGCCAAATACTATAATGCTCGAGTACGGTCCAAGACGTTCCGCTCTGGAGATCTTGTTCTGCGAAGAGCTGAAGTATCAAAGCCAACGGAGGAGGGCAAGCTGGCACCGAAGTGGGAAGGACCGTACCGTGTCAAGGAGGTACTTCATCACGGGGCATACAAAGTTGAAGAGCTGGACGGAAAACCGCTTCCTCGCACCTGGAACGCCGACAATTTACGCCGGTATTATCAGTAATATGCTAACTTCATTAATTTGAATCTACTTGACAGATTGTGGTTCGAAATGTTTGCATTATTTTTTGAGTAATCACGCTTTGCACCAAAGACCGGCTCCCCGCGTCGGCATCAAAGACCGGCTCTGCATCGGCACCAAAGACCGCTCCGCGTCGGCAATTAAGACCGGCTTTTCCTGTCGGCACCAAAGACCGGCGCCGCATCGGCACCAAAGACCGGCTCCGCATCGGCAATTAAGACCGGCGCCCCACGTCGGCACCAAAGATCGGCTTCGCATCGGCAATTAAGACCGACGCCCCGCGTCGCACCAAAGACCGGCTCCGCGTTGGCAATTAAGACCGGCGCCCCGCGTCGGCACCAAAGATTGGCTCCGCGTCGGCACCAAAGACCGGCTCCGCGTCGCAATTAAGAACGGCGCCCCGCGTCGGCACCAAAGATCGGCTCCACGTCGGCACCAAAGACCGGCTCCGCGTCGGCAATTAAGATCGGCGCCCCGCGTCGGCCCTAAAGACAGACTCCGCATCGGCAATCAAGATCGGCTCTGCGTCGGCAATTAAGACCGGTGCCCCGCGTCGGCACCAAAGATCGGCTCCGCGTCGGCAATTAAGACCAGCGCCCCGCGTCGGCACCAAAGGCCGGCTCCGCGTCGGCACCAGAAACCGGCTCCGCGTCGGTACCAAAGACCGGCTCCGCGTCGGCAATTAAGCCTGGCCCCGCGTTGGCACTTGGGTCTTATACTACCTACAATTCTCAACTTTTGTCTCTACAACCGAAATCGATCCCGCATCAGTTTCCTAGCAGATAGGAATCGTGCTCTTCATCCATTGGTTGTTGATCCGCGACAACTCACACAGCCAAAGCTAATTATAACCAAAGACAATTGTTGAGAATTAAAATATTCATTGATGGCTAAAAGTCTACAAAATTGCCGATCTGAGTTGGGCTTGGAGCAATACAAAAAAAAAAAAAACTAAGGGTCATTTGGGGCTAGATCGTCATCTTCAGGACTTCATCTGGCTCCAACTCTTCAATCCCCTCGAGGTCGTAGAGTTCTTGATTTTTTCCTTGCAGTCTTGGAAGCAGCCTCGTAAGCGAATGCCGTTGATTCGGCTAGTTCCTTACTAAAGGCTTTAGACTTCCTAAAATCCTCTTCGGCCTCTGCAGCTCTTTTCTCCGCCTCGAGGGTTTTCGCTCGGCCTCCGTGACCTTTTTATCGGCCTCGACGGCCCCCCTCTTGGCTTCAGTCACCGCATCTCCAAGTTGGCAATCTTGGCGTCGGACTGGCAGGCGACCTCTTTGACTGCATCTATTTCAATGGAGGCGGAATCCAATCGGTTCTTCAAAATGCATATTTCTGATTCCGCTGCCTCCAGCCTCTCCTCGGCCATTCTTTGTTTCTCTTCGGCCGCCTTGGCGTTGTCCAGCTCGTTGGCCGCACGACGCTGGGCAACTTCCAGCGCATACTCTGCCTTCTCAGCTCTTAGCCGGATGGCTTCGACTTCGCCCTTTAAGGTGGCCCGGGTATCCTCCAAGGCCATCTCTGCCTTTTCTGCCCTAGTCTGGAGTGATAGCATCTCCTCCCGCGACTGGTCGAGGGCAGCATCGCTCAGGTCCAAAGGTCCCTCATGGCGATCAGAGAGTTCAGTGCCTGGACGGAATGTCAATGTTAAAAAAAAAACAAAAAACAAAACAAACAGAACAAAAGCGAAAAGGATAATAGGGCAAAGCTCACCCAAAGATGTGCCACAGACGCCTCGCGGAAGAAGGTGGCCCTCCCTTGATGCCGAAGAAACTCCTGCACCTCTACCACAGACGCTTCGTCCAATGCCCGCTCGGCCCAGCGGCTGTGGTTCGCCAAAAGCGATTGGAAGGAAGGGTCGACGCCCCTCCTTTCCACTGGCACAGGGGCCGCGGGGGAGGATTCCACCTCCGACTCTACTGCCTCCGGTCCCTTGGCTGGTGGAGGCGCTTCGGTTGTTGCCCCTATAGGGGGCATGATAACTGCTGGAGTTGGCCTTATTGTTGTAGGGACCTGCTCCGTCTCCACGGCTTCGGGCAGGGGTGACGGTGCTTTTGCGACCTTCTCTGGAGAAGGATCGAGCAGAATGACAGGAGGGGGAGCCGGAACTGAAGGTGATCTTCTTTCTCCTATTTGGCTCCGCCCGACTTCCTCGCTGGCCTCGGCCCTTACGTGTCTTTCCTGGCGGGCTCGTCGACTTGGGCTCTGGCTGCCTCGCACACGTGCGGGGATCCACAACTTTGGCCCTTTTAGCATCGGCCTCCCCAGCGTCGGCCCTTCCAGTGTCGGCCTTCTTCAAAACCTTAGCGCGCAGGGGCTTCACAACTCTAGCCCCTCCAGCGTCGGCCCTCCTTGGAATTTTGGCAACGGCCCTCCTTTCAGCAAGGGACTCATTCCCCGTTGCCTTCCTCTTCTTAGTGACCATCTGCCTGAGCTCGCGAAGCGATGGCGTCATCCCTATAAAGGCAGGAGATGAGTAAAAAAAAGAAAAGAAGAAAAGAAGGAAAAATGTGAGTAATCAAGTGCTCACCACCAGAAGGGATTAGGCCGGCGAGACGAAGGTTTTCATCGACCAGAAGCTTATTGCATCGAGGGACATCGGCAGTCAGAAGCTGCCGAATGCCATTCGATCCCTTGGAAGGATAGAAGAATCCCTATTGGCATCAATGTTGGGTGTCCCCCAGCTTCCACTCACCCCTTCGATATCAGCAAAAAGAACTTATCCTTCCACCCTTTAACGGAGGTGAAAGGTACAACTTAAGGATCCTAGTGGGCCTAGGAGTAAAGGACCACCAACCTGACTGCTTGCGGAGGGTATAAAAACTGCGGAATAAGGAGATGCTGGCCTCTATGCCTTGCATGATAGAGAACCAGAAAGCCAACGATGGTTCGGATTGAGTTAGGGACTAGCTGGGAAGGTGTTAAAGAATATCGGTCCAGAAGGTTGAGGATGAAAGGGTGGATAGGTAATCGAAGTCCTGCCTTAAAGAAGGCTCCGTACAAGGCAACTCTTCCAGGACGGGAAGAGGTTACCCTGTCATCAGGAGCGGGGTAGGACAGACGTAGGTTTGGCGGAAAACTATACTTGGCTCTTAGGTTTACTATGTCTTGAACAGACATAGTGGAAGCAGTCCCTTCGGGGGACTCCTTGACAGTGCTGGAAGGACCAGCAGCTGTCGGACGGCTCCGGACGGAGGTCCGCCCGTCGGTCAGATGACTCCCGGCTACGGGGCGTCTGACCGGCCGCCGCTCCGGCAAGGAGTGGTCGGAGGATGGGGTAGACCATTGGCTTGGTAAGGAAGCGGAAGGTTGAGGGAGTGGGGAACGCTCCTCGGAATCGGAAATAGAACAAGAGGGCGAGGAAGCCATGGAGACTAACCTGTAAAACTTAAGCTAAGACCGAAGGAGCACGAGGAGAGAACGGACACGGGGGCGGACGGACGCTTGCAGACTCAGGGGAGGAAGCTGTAGCGTAAGGAAAGGGAGAATGGGAAGATAAGGACGATTTTTTCTTTTTATAGCCCCATTTCAAATCATCCCGCGACCGTCCGGTCTGGCCATGTGTCCACCTTCAAATGGAAACCGCTTCGGCGGCCTACCGGCACGAAAAACACGAAAAGCTCCACCAATAGAAAGATGGCGGTGGCCTTACCGCAATGATGACGCTTGCCTTTTTACGACTCATTACTCGAGAGAAATCCTCTTCAATCCCAATAGCCCGAACAGACGAATGATGGCGCGAAAGTTCATTGACCCAATTACTAATTTTGATGATTAATAAAGGAATTGAGTATATTTATTTGATTACTAATAGATTTGATAAGTGTTTCAGGGCTTAAAAATATTTGATCGATATAAAGGTATTAAGAAACGTGTTTTGAATCAATTGCAAATCATAAGTTTCAAAGTTTCAGAACCTGGAGTCGACACCTAGAAATCCTGGAGCAGACCCCATGGCCAGTCAAATATTCTTCTAATTTTTGATACGGTTCGGAGCCGACACCTAGAGTTTCGGAGCCGACACCCAGAGTTTCGGAGTCGACACTTACAGTGTCTGGAGCCGACTCCGATGCGGGGACAGAACGCTTGTTTTTTTAGCATCTTGGAGCCGACACACAGTCTTTTGGAGCCGACACCTGACGATGGCGAGCCGACACCTAACTTTTTCGGAGCCGACTCCTTGACGAACTCAGAACTTTCTATTTTTGGATAAACGACTTGGAGCCGACACCTGAAAAGTTGGAGCCGACTCCAACCTGTCTGGGACGAAATTTTAAAATGCCAGATCAGCTCTAACGGTAATATTTTCTATTTACCTAACTTCTAACGGATATATTTTGTTTTTAGGTACACTCCAATGGCTAGTTTCTTCCCAAAAATAGATTAAACGAAATCTATAAAAAGGGGGAGAAAGCCCGTTTTGAAAAACAACGAAAAATAGAGAGAATATTCAAATCAAAAATCCGAGAAGTCTTGAGCCTGAAATCAAGAGAAAAGTATTCAAACTCAAATCCTTCCACTCCAAAAAGCTCAAAGAGGAATCCAAGGCATTCAAACTTGAAAAATCGAAGGATTCTCAAAAAGGAAGAAGAAGCTCTGTTTTTTAAGATTTTCCAACTTCTCATCTGCAACATTTGCAACGAATCAAAGCTGAGGCCTGATTCAACATCTCCAAAGAGAAGAGGAAAAGAAGAAAAGCTCAAATTCAATCTACTTCAAACAGGCTTTTCTAACCCTATTCATTTATTTTTGAATATTTGCTCATTTGAGGAGCTTTGTATTATTAAAAATACTATTCTTTCTTGTTTATGCTAGTTCTATCAAGGGGATTGAACTAGTGGAGGTTGTATACCTCGGGTCAAGCTAGATTAGCTTGAGTTTAGGGTTTTGTGCTGGTGAGCCCGGAAAACCGGCTGGGTTCGTTGTGATCCCTAGGAAACAACTCGATGTAATCAAGAGGATTATAGTGTGGACCCAAGTGAATCTTGGGAGTGGACGTAGGTGTTGGATACACCGAACCACTATAAAATCTTTGTGTTTGCCGTGCTTCGATTATCTCTATCTCTATCTCCTTGTTTGTGCTTCATATTCACATTGCATTTAATTTCATCTATCTCAAAGCCAATATTTTTTAAAAGGGTTAAAATTTTTAAAGAACCCAATTCACCCCCCCCCTCTTGGGTTGCCATCTGGGCCAACAATTGGTATCAGAGCTAGTGCTCATTGTTTATTTGATCACACGATCAAGAGCAAAAGATCCAAATGGCAGCTCAAGTTGGATCTTCATTTGCTGAAGGTCATTCTACAAATAGACCTCCCTTGTTTAATGGTTCCAACTATTCATATTGGAAAGCAAGAATGAGGATATTCATTCAAGCTTCTGATTATGAATTGTGGAGTGTTATAATTAATGGACCTAGCACACCCACACACATTGTTGATGGCTCTATTGTTCCTAAGCCCGAAAGGGATTGGAATGATAATGATAGGAAAATGGCTCAGCTCAATGCTAAGGCCATGAATGTCTTATATTGTTCCTTAGATGCAAACGAATTTAATCGTATATCTACATGTAATTCTGCAAAAGAGATATGGGATAGATTAGAAGTTACCCATGAGGGTACAAACCAAGTTAAAGAATCTAAGATAAATATTCTTGTTCATAAATATGAATTATTTAGCATGGAGCAAACTGAAACTATAGCATGCATGTATACTAGATTCACCGATATTGTAAATGGTTTGAAAAGTCTAGGCAAGACCTATACTAACTCTGAACTTGTTCGCAAAATTCTTAGGTCACTACCAAGGACTTGGGAAGCAAAAGTGACAGCAATCCAAGAAGCCAAGGACCTCAACACTTTACCCTTGGAGGAGCTACTTGGATCTCTAATGACCCATGAGCTAACCATGAAGCAGCACATAGAGGAAGATGTTAAGAAGAAAAAGACTATAGCTCTTAAGGCTGCAGAAAGTGAGGAGAGCTGCAGTGATAATGATGATGATGATGACAGCTCTTCTAGCAGGAAGTTCAAAAAATTCATGAGAAGAAAGAGACCCTTCCAAAAGAAGAAATCGGGAATTAAAATGGAAGGAGAAAAAGAAAAAGAAAAGGACAAAGAGAAAGACCCCTTGATATGCTGAGTGTAAAAAACCGGGGCACTTCAGATACGATTGTCCTCAATTGAAGAAGACTTACAAGAAGAAGAAGAAAGCATATATTGCAACCTGGAGTGACAGCGATGAATCCTCTTCAGAGGAAGAACAAAAAGAAGTTGCAAACATTTGCTTTATGGCAAACGACGACAACGAGGTAAGTTCCGAAAACCCTAGTGATGAGTTTGCATTTGATGAATTATTTGAAGCCTTTAATGAACTAGTAGATGATTTTAAAGTTTTGAAAAAGAAATATAAATCTTTGAAAAATAATAATTCAATTCTAATTAAAGAAAAAGATAATCTTACTAATGAGACTAAGATGCTGAAATCTGAAAAAGAAAATTTGACAAAAGAAAAAGAATCAATTTCCAATGAAAATGATAAATTAAAGAAGGAAGTTGATAAATATAAGAATATTGTTGATAAATTTACTTATAGTTCTGAAAAACTTAATTTATTATTGAGTAATCAAAGAGCTATATTTGATAAGGCTGGATTAGGATATAGACCTAACATAAAACAAAAATTTGTCAAAAACTTTTTTAGAAAAGAACAAAATAGAGATAATGTTACATGTCATTATTGTAACAAGAAAGGCCATAAATCCTAATGTGATGCAAGAAATAGTAACAAAAAATTTAGTAAAAGTAAGAAAATTTGGGTTCCCAAAGGAACGATATTTTATGCTACTAACCATGAAGGACCCAAGAAGGCTTGGGTACCTAAATATAAGACTTAATTATTTTTGCAGGAGTGTCTTGCGGCCAAAAGATCAAAGCGAAAGTGGTATCTCGATAGTGGCTGCTCAAGACACATGACGGGTGACAAGGATCAATTCATCACCCTTGAGAGCAAAAGAGGAGTTGTTACGTTTGGTGACAATGGCAAAGGCCAAATCATGGGGTTTGGTAATATTCAAATAACTCCCTCCACATATATTGAAAATGTTTTATATGTCAATGGTTTAAAACATAATCTTAATAAGTATTAGCCAATTATGTGATAAAGGTTTTAAAGTATCATTTGAAGCATCTGTCTGCACCGTTTCTAATCCCATTGATAATAGCATTGTTTTTGTTGGAAATAGAAATGGCAATGTATACTTGATTGATTTAGACAATTTGTCTACTAGTAATCATTGCTTAGTTGCTAATAATGCTAATATGAATGAGATTGGTTGGTTATGGCATCGTAGATTAGGTCATGCAAGCACACACCTAATTTCAAAATTAATAAGAATGGATTTAGTAAAAGGACTTCCACAACTAGATTTGAAAATAACAAAATTTGTGATGCATGTCAATTTGGAAAACAAACTAGAAATTCTTTCAAAACCAAAAATATTGTTTCCACTTCTAGGCCACTTGAACTACTTCACATGGATCTTTTTGGACCTACTAGAACCACAAGTCTAGGAGGAAAGAAATATGGTCTTGTGATTGTAGATGATTATTCTAGATACACTTGGGTATGTTTTTAGCTCATAAGGATGAGACCTTTCCATTATTTTTGAAATTCTTCAAGAAGGTCACAAATGAGAAAAACAACACCATAGTGTCTCTAAGAAGTGATCATGGCACTGAATTTGAAAATCATTTATTTGAAAACTTTTGCATAGAAAATGGCATTCATCATAATTTTTCAGCACCCAGAACACCACAACAAAATGGAGTAGTTGAAAAAAAAATAGAACTTTAGAAGACATGGCCCGTACCATGCTATGTGAAAGCAACTTACCAAAATACTTTTGGGCAGAAGCTATAAACACGGCATGTTACATTCTTAATAGAGCTTTAATTAGGCCAATCATTAAGAAAACTCCTTATGAACTATGGAATAATAGAAAACCAAACATAAGTTACTTTCATGCATTTGGTTGTAAATGTTTCATTCATAATAATGGTAAAGATAATCTAGGAAAATTTGATGCAAAATCTGACGAAGGCATTTTCTTAGGATATTCAACATCTAGTAAAGCCTATAGAGTATTTAACAAGAGAAACTTAATTGTAGAAGAATCTATTCATGTAATCTTTGATGAATCTTTAGCATCGAGTTCCAGAAAGATTGATGATGAGGAAGATACAAACATTTTAGAAAGAGACATTGAAAAATTGAATATAGATGTATCTTCGGATCATGAACAAGAAGCTAAAGATAATGATTCTCCTAGTGTTGATGTTGTTGATGCAAATCATAATGATATGGATCTTCCTAGAGATTGGAGATATGCCTATGATCATCCAAAAGAATTAATTATAGGTGATCCATCTCAAGGAGTAAGAACTAGATCATCAATGAGAAACATCAATAATCATCTTGCATTTGTATCTCAAATTGAACCTAAAACTATTGAAGAAGCAGAAAAAGATAATAATTGGATGTTAGCTATGCAAGAAGAATTAAATCAATTTACTAGAAATAATGTTTGGACTCTTGTAGATAGACCTAAAGATCATTCTGTTATAGGATCAAAATGGGTATTTAGAAATAAATTAGACGAAAATGGCATAGTAATTAGAAACAAAGCTAGATTAGTTGCAAAAGGATATAATCAAGAAGAAGGAATTGATTTTGATGAAACTTTGCACCTGTAGCTAGACTAGAAGCAATTAGATTACTACTTGCATTTGCATGTCATTTGCATATCAATTTATTTCAAATGGATGTTAAAAGTGCATTTTTAAATGGATTTATAAATGAGGAAGTTTTTGTTGAACAACCTCCTGGTTTTGAAGATCATGAATTTCAAATCATGTTTTTAAATTGCACAAAGCACTATATGGTTTAAAACAAGCACCTAGAGCTTGGTATGAAAGATTAAGTAAATTTCTGATTGAAAATGATTTTACAAGAGGAAATGTTGATAAAACACTATTTTTGAAAAGAAAAACAAGGATTTATTAGTAGTACAAATATATGTTGATGATATTGTATTCGGTGCTACTAACAATTTGTTATGTCAAGAATTTGCTAAGTTAATGCAGGGTGAGTTTGAAATGAGCATGATGGGAGAACTCAACTTCTTCCTAGGACTTCAAATCAAGCAAAGCAAAGAAGGAATCTTCATCAATCAAGCCAAATACACAAAAGAACTTCTCAAGAAGTTTGGAATGGAGTCAATCAAACCACTTGGAACTCCTATGAGTCCTTCATGCAAACTGGACAAAGATGAAGATGGTAAGAAAGTAGATCAAAAATATTACAGAGGTATGATCGGATCTCTTCTTTACTTAACAGCTAGTAGACCAGATATCATGTTTGCTGTATGTCTATGCGCTAGATTTCAATCTGAACCTAAAGAATCTCACTTAATTGCTGTAAAAAGAATTTTAAGATATTTAAGTGGAACTAAAAATGTAGGTTTATGGTATTCTAGAGACTCAACATTAAACTTGATTGCATATTCTGACTCTGACTATGCTGGATGTAAATTAGATAGAAAAAGCACAAGTGGAGCATGTCAATTCTTAGGAAGTAACTTAATCTCTTGGTTTAGCAAAAAGCAAAATTCGGTTGCATTATCTACTGCTGAAGCAGAATATGTTGCAGCTGGAAGTTGCTGTGCTCAAATCCTTTGGATTAAGAGACAACTTGAAGATTATGGCATAACACTTGATAAAACTCCAATTAGATGTGATAACACAAGTGCAATAAATTTGACTAAAAATCCAATTCAACATTCAAGAACAAAACACATTGAAATTAGATATCACTTTATAAGAGAACATGTAGCTAATAATGAAATTTGTCTTGAATATGTTAATACTGAAGAACAATTAGCTGATATATTTACAAAACCCTTGAGTGAAGAGAGATTTTGTTATCTTAGAGGTGAATTAGGGATATGTGACCCTTTGGATTGATTTTGAAACACTAAGGAATGACTATCTAGATTTCTATTAATTTCTTGATATTCCTTTCATAATTTTAAGGACAAATTATCTAGTCATCTGAGTAACTTGATTCTTCATACTCCAAAATTTTATCAAGATTTTATCAATTTATTTTGACAAGTTTCAGATGTTTGAATCTCAATTATTTTTCTCTGAAACTGTCAGTGGAGTCGACACCTCAGAATGAGGAGTCGACACCTTGTCTGTGTCGCTCTCGGTCCCTGACCTTGGAGCCGACACCCGTATAAGTGGAGCCGACTCCAGTTCGAGCGCTGACTGTGTTAGCGATTTGGAGTCGACACCCGACTTTGCGGGAGTCGACACCTGGGCGTCCCAAATCAATTTATTAGGGCAGAGTCGACACCTCGTCATTTCGTATCTTCTCAAATCCTCTACCAAACTCTTCCAAAACTCTCTCAAAGCCTCCCCATCTCTAATTCCTCTCTACCCAAGCTTTCCTAAGGATCCAATGGCACCTAAGAGAAGAGGTTCGGTGATTGGAGCGCCTGTGGTGACCGAAAAAGCTCCGTGAGGCGACCCGTCCGCGAGCCGTCTCCAAGCGAGGATTCCTCCACCGCTTCGACAATCCGAACTCTTCTTCCCCTCAGGTAGATACCCTAGCAGGAAGGGTAATAACTATGGGTAGAAAAGTTGACTTCGAGCTCTTTGATTCCGAAGGTTTCTTGATTGGAAGACAACTCAAAGAATTAGGCTGGGATAAAGTTTGTTCTCTTGATGTTCCTACATACCCAGCACTAGTAAAAGAATTTTACTTCAATTTATCGAGAGGTGATGGTGGTTTAGTTAGCTCTATCAGAGGTAAACGGGTTCATTTTACTTTTCAAAAATTAGGAACCTCCTAAGCATCCCCATTACCGGATTAGCAGCCGATATGCACAGTGAGAGATCAGCAGCTCTATCGAGGATGTTAGGGAGAGAGTTACAGAATTTGAAGAGATTAGGGCTAACCAGTTGCCCTTGGAATTAAGATTACTTCATAACATTTGCAGCAGGATTTTGTTCCCCAAAACCGGTCGTTTTGAGTATGTCTCTGAGCGGGACATTGTTGTGATGGACAGTGTATTGACCGGTCAACCTATTAATTTAGCTGCTATGATGATATTCTATATGGCCAAGGCCGGAGGGAAAAGAAGGTCGTCCTTACCTTACGGCATGATTCTGACTATGGTATTCAGGAGCCAAGGAGTAGTGATTTAGAGAATGAACCATCCAAGAATCTCAGACACACCGATTACTACAGTCTGGCCACTTTGCATAGGATGGGATTTGTAAAGGTGAACGGCAATGGGAAAGGAAAGGTAACTTGGATGAGAGAGCCCCTGAGCCTAGACTTTCTGAACCTTGTGAGGCTGGTCCATCTGTGAGGGTTTCCTCTCCGCAGCCAAGGAGTCCTGTTCCGGCCCCTGCACCTGCTCAAACTCTTGTTCAGCCATCTACTTCATCAGTTGGATTTTCAGACCTTCAATTGGAGCAACTCAAAGACTTATTTGCTGCTCAGAAGGATGAACTGAAGACTAAGTTTGATAATAAATTTATGAATCTTAAAGAAACTCTTTATTCCCTAGATGATCGCATTGGCAAGATAGAATCAACTCTTAGCTCTTCTGCTGGATCTTTAAGTAATGATCTGAAAAATATATTTGAAGAACTTAAAGATATCTGTGGAGATTCTGAGACCTATTCAAGTGCAATGCAGAGCTTCAAGATAAAATCATGACTGCTTGCTCTTTTGTTGATAGAAGGTTGAAAGAATTTGTAGCCACTCAAAGTGATGGAATGGGAAAGATTTTGGATCATTTGACAAGAATCATTAGAAACAATTTGTAATTTTCATGTAATGAAGTCAAAGTGTTTTTGATGTTTGTAATGAAAATTTAAATTTTGATGTAATGAAAGCACAGTTTCTTTTTGTAATACTTGACCTTTGATGAAATAAAATTATCCTTTGATCTATCAATCTTATCATTTACTTAACTCTTTCTAACCTTTTTGTTGATTACAAAAAAGGGGGAGAAAGTTTATGTTGTATATGCATTAATTAGTTATGCTTTGATTGGCATTTTATTTGATTGGTATCAAGTGATTTTGATTATGCAAATAAGCCTAAGTGAAATTGATATAACTGAATTCTAAGTATCAACACTAAAATGTAGAGCAAAAGGAAGAATAATTGATAATTTAAACTTCATAGGGAGCTACCTTATTCAGGGGAGCCTACTTGTGAAGATCACTTCCTTGAAAATTTTAAGTTGAGAATACTATGCATATACTCAATGTTTTTATAATCATCAAAAAGGGGAGATTGTTGACCCAATTATTGATTTTGATGATTAATAAAGGAATTGAGTATATTTATTTGATTACTAATAGATTTGATAAGTGTTTTAGGGCTTAAAAATATTTGATCGATATAAAGGTATTAAGAAACGTGTTTTGAATCAATTGCAAATCATAAGTTTCAAAGTTTCAGGACCTGGAGTCGACACCTAGAATCCTGGAGCAGACCCCATGGCCAGTCAAATATTCTTCTGATTTTTGATACGGTTCAGAGCCGACACCTAGAGTTTCGGAGCCGACACCCAGAGTTTCGGAGTCGACACTTACAGTGTCTGGAGCCGACTCCGATGCGGGGACAGAATGCTTGTTTTTTTAGCATCTTGGAGCCGACACACACAGTCTTTTGGAGCCGACACCTGACGATGGCGAGCCGACACCTAACTTTTTCGGAGCCGATCCTCGACGAACTCAGAACTTTCTATTTTTGGATAAATGACTTGGAGCCGACACCTGAAAGTTGGAGCCAACTTCAACCTGTCTGGGACGAAATTTTAAAATGCCAGATCAGCTCTAACGGTAATATTTTCTATTTACCTAACTTCTAACGGATATATTGTGTTTCCAGGTACACTCCAACGGCTAGTTTCTTCAAAAATAGATTAAACGAAATCTATAAAAAGGGGGAGAAAGCTCGTTTTGAAAAACAACGGAAAATAGAGAGAATATTCAAATCAAAAATCCGAGAAGTCTTGAGCCTGAAATCCAAGAGAAAAGTATTCAAACTCAAATCCTTCCACTCCAAAAAGCTCAAAGAGGAATCCAAGGCATTCAAACTTGAAAAATCGAAGGATTTTCAAAAAGGAAGAAGAAGCTCTGTTTTTAAGATTTTCCAACTTCTCATCTGCAACATTTGCAACGAATCAAAGCTGAGGCCTGATTCAACATCTCCAAAGAGAAGAGGAAAAGAAGAAAAGCTCAAATTCAATCTACTTCAAACAGGCTTTTCTAACCCTATTCATTTATTTTTGAATATTTGCTCATTTGAGGAGCTTTGTATTATTGAAAAATACTATTCTTTCTTGTTTGTGCTAGTTCTATCAAGGGGATTGAACTAGTGGAGGTTGTATACCTCGGGTCAAGCTAGATTAGCTTGAGTTTAGGGTTTTGTGCTAGTGAGCCCGAAAAACTGGCTGGGTTCGTTGTGATCCCTGGAAAACAACAAGTTCTGAGTTGTGATCTTGGAAAACAACTCGACTGTAATCAAGAGGATTATAGTGTGGACCCAAGTGAATCTTGGGAGTGGACGTAGGTGTTGGATATACCGAACCACTATAAAATCTGTGTTTGCCGTGCTTCGATTATCTCTATCTCTATCTCCTTGTTTGTGCTTCATATTCACATTGCATTTAATTTCATCTATCTCAAAGCCAATATTTTTTAAAAGGATTAAAATTTTTTAAAGAACCCAATTTACCCCCCCTCTTGGGTTGCCATCTGGGCCAACAAAGTCAGCCGCCCAGTGGATATTAACACCCCTTTCGCTGGTAATTGTGCGCTCACTCATCTCAGGGGCGAGGGGGCATCTGATACGGCTGACCGTCTCCTCTGGGTGGTATTACAATCTTTTGCATGATTTTCGAAATAATGATGTGACAGCAAAACCCAGAGATGGAATCCAGCTCCGCCTCCAGCTCCGGCCTTTGGCTCCGGCCTTTGGCTCCGGCCTCCAGCGACGGCCTTTGGCTTCGGCCTCCAGCGACGGCTCTGGCCCTAACTTAGTGCCTTTCTTGCATACACAATGACCCACCTCAGATAACAGATCCCGAGATTCGAGGTCTGTTGCTGTATACCTCGCTCATTGAAATCACGGGCAAGTGCTAGCACGCCCGGCAGTTACCGCTACAAGCGGCCCTCATCCAGTGACGACTTAACCACTTGCCATTCGAATGAGCTTATCCCAACGAGGAAGATCCGACGTTTCGAAGGAGGACGAAAAAGAAGGGAACCTCCAGACAGGTATAAAAGGTCCTCGAACTCAATAAAAAGGGGATCTCTCTCAATCTCTCTCTCTACTACACTACTGAGCGACAAGTTTACTAACTTGAGCGTTGAAGGGTCCTCGCCGGGAATACCGGCCCAGGGACTTCTTGCAGGTTTCCGAAGGAGGAAGACGACCCCTCCACCCCAATTTGAAGGCCCACAAAAATCTCAACATGCCCGGCGCTCATCACCGATGATTTGTCCGCATCAAAGTTGACCCCCAATAACTAAGAAAAGATTATATAATTATAATTATGATTGTATGTGACATGCTCTTAGAAAGTTTGATGTGATGCCACATCAAACTCTTTTCAGTTATGCACTCTATTCAATACAAGGACGCAAATAAACATCACTGAAATATAATAATAACTTCATCTGACTAGTATTCTCTCTGTGAAGCAATCAGTCCTCAGACCTTTGAAAATTTAAGGTGTTAAAGGCGAAGCTTAAAGTATCAGATATCATCATAATTCGGGTCAAAGGTTGCAAGGTATGTGTGCCTCGTAACATCAAACTCTTTTCAGTTATGCACTCTGTTCAATACAAGGACACAAATAAACATCATTTAAATATAATAATAACTTCATCTAACTAGTATTCTCTCTGTGAAGCAATCATTCCTCAGACCTTTGAAAATTTAAGGTGTTAAAGGCAAAGCTTAAAGTATCAGATATCATCATAATCCTGGTCAAAGGTTGCAAGGTATGTGTGCCTCGTAAAATTATGCTAGACACACAATGAAAGAAAAGATAAACAAGATTGCTGAAAGTTGTAACAATCTCATTTACCTAGCAAACTTCTTGGAAGGTAACCTTCCTTGAACCTCTAAGAACTCTAGGTTAAGGTATCATTGTAATTCAGGTCAAGGGCTGCATGATACATGTACTTTACCGCATCTTGCCAAAGGCTAAACATGCACTGAAAGAAAAGACAGACAACATTGCAGAAATCATGAGCCACACAGAGTCCATAGTATTCTCAATTCTCCAACATGTTTTGTAACTAACATAATTAATATAGTATCTTAAACAATGTCAAGGACACCTGCTGACTGCTGCTTGAAATGCATTAAATACCATTTTAGCCTAACACACAAACTGACGAGATGTTATTTACTGTAATAGAAACAAAGGATGCTTTAGCAGAGTGGAGGAAGCAAATTCATGTAGCCGACCTCATGTAGTTGGGAAAAGGCTTAGATGAGTTGAGTTGAGTAGAAAGAAAGGATGCTTTGGAGAGAGAAAATAATGCATGAAAACAATTAAGTGATATATTAGATGTTGGCATTGAGTAATCAATCAACCACAAAAACTTAAGCTGATAGGAAAAAGGGTCAATAATGTATATCAAGTTTAGCATCCTCCTCATGTGTGACTTAGACTATGTGCACATGGAGGGACAACAATGACAGAAACGAGTTAAGACAATGATCAGGATACTTAAATAGATAACTAGCATGTAGGGGACTCGAACTCAAGTCTCCAACAAATCTAAGCTTTGATATCATGTTGAGTAACCAATTAACCCCAAAAGCTCAAGCTGAAAGGGTCAGCAATGTATATCAAACTTAATAGTAGGCCCATAAGAACAGCCTTGGTTCAGTTCTGGATAAACCAAAATTCTGAGTTACAAAGGCCAAAACAAGTTGAGCATAAGATGTCAACCAACTACTAAAGCCAACCTAGCAATGTTGCTTTCTTCAGAATTCAAGTGCCCAAATTATGTGTTCAATGCAAACATGTCATCATATAGATAAAAAGCTACTGTCGAAATAAACCCACGTTACCTTAATGTTTTGTATGCTTCAAAAACTAAATCATGTTCGTCTCTAGAACCAAATTGCATTTGGAAATTGAAGAGAGTATGTCATGAGAGGCACATCAGGTCCAGGTTCTCCATGGGTATTCTGGGAGTATCCAAAGGACAGCCTATCTTGAAAGGCCACTGGATGATTTAGATAAAATGAGTTCTATTAATAGTGACAATCCACTGGTTGCATCAAGTTTTGCAGACATCTCTGCCATCATTTCATCATGGTTTTCTAACTAACGCGTAATACTGTATGTGCATGTTGTTTGTTCTCCCTAGATTTGATGATGAGCCAAATCCAACATCCATGGATACAGATGATTCTTATGGTTGATATTTTCAAAACCTTATGGGTTATGACTGGGATATGCTCAATGGACATGCAAAGCCTCAACCTGTACTTAAGTAGATGGCAGTGCTTCATATTCATCAAATTATTGAGCACATGAAATATCTAACAGTAATAGAACTAGTGATAATAAGAAATTTTCACAATATTGACAAGTGCACTGCCTGTATTCTTAGTGAGAAACGTATTCATACTTCTGGTTATGAATTTAAAGCAACTTTGTATTGATAACTTGAAGAGTAGTTTCATAGTGTCAGCACATGTTGAAGATCACTTAACAGAGATTGTGAAAGTGACCAATCACACTGGATTTCTCTGGATTGACTTAAGATTAAGTTTATACGTAACATGTTATACGTTATATCAAATAGTTGATATTGGTCTGAACTAAAAGGAAATTGAATAAAACATTGTAACTTTTGCTAAATATATGAACATGCTCATGGGAGTGCATTTTAAATGTCAAAAGTACAACCTGGTATGTGCACCTTGCTGGGTCCTGGTTGGCACAGCGAGGATACACAATGTTTTTTTTTTAATAATATCTAGAAATGCCAATAATTTCTAGTGAAAGTTCTAGTGATTTATTCTAAAATACTTCTTTTTTTGCATTTTATATATGCCTATTTGTTGACAGCAAAGAGTATAGATTATGCTTGTCAATTATGGTCACATATGCCCCCAAACTGCCAGATAATCTAGTTCCTATATAAATATAATGGCCAACAAGATAGTTGAGAAAATACCAAACCCTAACATTGTTGACTTTTGGATGATGAATCGACTAACTTTTGATCTCTTCAAATTTCTCAAAGCTTGCATGTCATCTTGATTTCCTTTAAATTCAATGAACTCACCGAGAATGTTTCTACCACCTCTAAGTTCCAAGCTGCACAACACATGGAATACAATCTAATTAGAATTTTTTTTTCTTCAAACATGGCAACAGCGCATGGAAATAAACAGATGTCTAAAATGTAAGGCTACATGCCAACAGGAAGATAAATAGGACTAAGATAAGATGTTGAAAACTTCCCAATGCTTGAAACAAATGAAGACATCAGATACAAATGCACCTGCAGTAGCACACTTAATACATGCATGGATTATCTTCCAGTACAAAGATATAAAGTAAATCTACAACAGTGAAGGATAATTTAAGTAATTCATGATCAGACATTCATTTGAAAAGTATAGCTGGGTTCAAGGCTTTTGAATAACCATCTCGATAGGTCCTACATTGCAAACTTCTAGGGGTTTTATTGTTGCAGTTCACCATGTTCTTGTGAGTGAAATAATGTGTAACCAATTTAGTTGTTAGCACCATTCTCATCTTCAAGTTTTCTATATATTTCCTATAATGAGTAAGATCTTTGCTCATTAAGTCTTTCTTCTTTCTCAAGAAAAAAAAAAACAGACTTCACTAGGATTCAAATCCATCCCATTTTCTGAAGAAGGGTACCTAATAGCTGGGCCCCTCAGCCAGGGACAAAAGTACATGGGTGTGAAATAATTTTAAGTAAACCATTGTTGTTTCCAAGTGAAACATGTCTAAAATGATCAATGTACCTTGTCTCTTCATTGATTTAATCAGTTTTTTTGGATATCTTATGCAAACCAGCATGGGCTATTATACAAATAGTGAAATCAGTTGCTGTTTCGCCTCTCTAACGACCTGAACTTTGACAAAGATCAAATCAATGGACCAAAATCCTCTCTTCTGTCTCAGCAGTTTAAGTTGATATGCCCCAATTTGCACGCTCCCAGAAATTCCTAACATTCATAACTTAACACATACTACAGGCATACTTTTTTATGCAACCTTTATGCACTGTCATGCTAGCATGTGAGCAGAAGCAGTCTTCAAAGTGAACTGGTTTCTAGACTTTGACCATTGCTTCCAATCACATGCTGTTTGTCAGCACATTAAGGAACTGTGCATGGGCAGGATATGTTTCATTACAAATAGATGTAGTCAGGGGAATTGACAAAGTAATAGCATATTGATGCATTGACGTAAATTCTATAGCTGAAATGTGCAGCGTGTAAATGTAACAATTAGTTAGAATGCATCTATACAAGAGACAGAAGAATAATCATCATGATACCCAGAAAAACGCATCTTCATGCTCTTTTTTCAACGTGAACAGAAATAGAAAAATGTAACAGGCATGTCATTAGAAATGTACCGATCCCACATTGGTGATGTACTGAGAATAAAACTAAGCTTCTGATATAACCCATCCTGCATTTCACTCTTGCTTCCATGAAATGCATCTTTAATCCAACTGGAAACTCCACCTTTCGATTCTGGCTTGAGCTCTCTCCATTTGTCAAAAGAAATAACCTCTGGTTGAAAAGCAATAGAATAGGCAGGCCTAAAGAATTTACAACTCAAAGTGTGAGCTTTACTAAAATAAAGGAGAATATATAACACAAACTATTAAATTATAATTGACTTACTCACAGAGAACATGTAGAGCCAAGTTAATTTATATAATTATTAGTCCTAATTCTCTCAGTTTTAAGTCATAAAACCATACCAAAATAAGAACCCATAAACCTAAGCAGCGTGGTCACAAAGCACATATGCATTTCAAGAGTTCAACACCTTCCCAGACCAGAAAAGGAAATGGAGCTGAGTACTAAGAGAACCGATTACCAAAAATTACAACTGCATGCATGAAGTCATATTCATTCCATAAGCCTTCAATATCACACAAGTCCTATCAAGGTTTTCAAAGTATTTTATGAACATCTCATGGTTCCCCTGAAAGACACAACACTGGTCAAACTTTGCAATATGAAATGACAGTCAGAGATTGGAACCCATAAGACAAAGATTCAAAAGTAGATTTGGGGGAGGGGGGGAGTGGAATTGTGCCTGGACTATCAAAGTGCAGAGTATAAGGCAACCTTGCAGATATATTTAATAACATTTGTGTAAGTTATGGGGGAAAAAGAAAATGCCTAAATACAATTGTTAATGGAAGACATTTTGACCTGATAAAGTATGAACATCTAGTCAATGAAAGCTCATCAGAATAGAAAAGTATGTGCTCCAGAGTATGCACATAAAACGATAGGTTGTCGCACTAGATTTTGAATAATTGGACATGACGTGAGAAAAAAAAAAAAAAAAGCAATTCTTTACATGAAGTATATCATGTAAAAAATCCCAGCTCTCCTCAAATAGCACAGTCATTTAAAATAAAATACACACATGTGGAATATAGAAATTGTGCATGCGAGATATAGAAATTATGCATGCGAGACCAGGATATGATGCTATCAATATAGTAGTGCTGATTCATGTTCATGCACCTGCAATTTGGATTTGGCAGTACTACTCTGCCACTTATGTGCCCATTGGGCAAAGGTACCCCCCTTTGTTCCAAGTATGACTGAAGAACTGCAACTTGTCTGCTGATTTCAAGCATCTGAAATAGAGTTATTTTAAAGTGAATTTACCATGCTCAACAGGAGCCAATAAGAAATATTAATCAAAGAATAATAATTTGTATTGTAATTTCCAACACATGAAACAGATGTACAAACACATCAAATCAACCATGACCACATGGAGCATGCAGGATTCCCACCATTTCAACAATTGTGTTTCATTTAAATGTACAATGTTTAGGAGTAATATATAACTTAGAAAAAGCATCAGGAAAAAAGGTATGTTTCAAACATTTTGATTCTTCTCCAATTCTTAGAGTTAAAAGAAGCTAGGAAATGGCAAATATCACTTTGCAAGGTTTGAGGCATATTGATTTTAGATCAAAACAAATATATCTTGTTCATTTCATTGATTAAAGGCCAGAAAATTCAGAAAGACTGTTTTGTTTGTCTGCTGATTATTTTTGTTTAGTTAGTCACTTTGTAGTTTTTCTAAGCACATAATATAAGGATGAAAAGAAACAAATGAAAAATTGCTATATTTCTAATTACACAAAGTTTGTTCAATTAAGAATGGTTGCAATAAAGCTTGTTCTAGGTGGAGTTCAAAAGCAATAGAGATTCAGTCACCAAGTGGTTTTTACATCAGGTGAGCTATCCTTGATTGGTGACATTTATCAGAGATAAAATGGTAAAGCTGAAGATGCAGTTTAATGTGGATGGTTGATTAAAGGTTGGTAGCCATTCATGGTAAAATCTCAGACTATGAAACAGTTCCTTAGATTATAAGAGAAAAATGTAGAAAAGCATCCAAGAAGGTAGTGCCATTTTCAACAAATATCAGAGAAGGCATCAGCAAGGATGGAGCTTAGTTTTCTATATAAGGTTAGAAAAAAGGAGATTTTGAGTTGAGATGACAGATGGGAGTTGTGCAAAAATATTCGCAGATGGAGAATATAGCATTTTAATGAATGAACAGCAAAGAAGTATTGGGTCGGGCATTATGATAGTCAGGGATGGCCATGGATTAGAGTTATCCTTATCATGTTTTTAACCCATTGCACCTGGATTTTGCAATTATGAAGAGAATGGAAATGTAATTATTCGTTTGTTGCATTGCCATTCATCCCACTCTAAAGTTTAGAGATGTTCTAACAATATCTATGCAACATAGCTTACAAGAGCAAAAGCAGGGTCAGCAAGTAAAAGCTTCTTTAACTGTCACCAGAATTCATTGGCTCTCTGTTACCTATCAGTTCTCAAATATATATATACCACATATTCTTTTCAATCAAAAAAAGCATATACCACATCAATTGTTTCCAGCTTTATATGTTGCCCTCAAATGCAGCTAGCAACTTTATGACTTATCAATGTACATGCTCCAAATGTTTCAATAGAGTCGTACAATTATATGAATAAAATTAATTTCTATTAGCGAAGCAAACGAATGGAAATAAAGTTGAGATTGAATATTGAATATGGATGTGTTCCTGTCTCTCTAAAATCCAAAAGATGTATACATTGAAATCTTCACCTCGTCAGTCCATTTCGATTTCAGTTGAGGTTTTGGTGCATAACTTAATAGAATTAGCTACCTGAATAAAAAAAAAAACAATTTTTTAAAAAAGTAGAACTTCAAGAACAGGAAACACGTACAGGATCCGGATGGGTCTCCGGCTTATGTTTCTTGTCGCGGGTACAAAGCCAGCTCCCATCCTTCCCAACGTCCACAAAACCAGAGAAGTTCCTCACTGCCACCACCATCACTTCCCTGCGACAAAAAAATTAGTCTCTTTACTCCCTCCACCCAAGAAAACAGTGGTTACAAATAGCAAAAAAGAGAAATAACTAACCTTTTGGAGACAAGAACTACATCGACGTGCTGCCGGGATCCGGCGTCAGGATCGGGAATTCGAAGCCCAACGAAAGCCTTCCCAGCATAAAGCCTCTCCAACCTGGGAGAAATCAAAGATCAAATGAGCTATTCGACGGCGTTAGGGTTAGGCTTTCGAAGGGAGCGAGAGGGATAGGAACTTGTGGGACCTCTTGGCGACGGCGAAGCTCGCGTCGGAGTCGGAACTTTCGACGTCGGGGATAGCGTCGTCGCCGAGGAAGATTCGCCGGAGAAACTGGTAGGCGACCAGGCCGCAGATGATCTGCACCAACATGGCGATCGTTTAATGATTCCGGAGGATTGTTTTGATTCCCGCTCGATCGATCGTTTACCGATGCGGGGGCCTGGGAGTGCAAGCGATTCTCGGATTCGTGCCAACGAAAATAGATTTCAGTTGAGAGCGCGGACGTTGAGACGAGTTTAGTTAGGTCTGACCGCGTGAGGAATGCGAGTTACCGAGACATTGTCCAAGACTTCGCAGGGAAGAAAGCGTTGGCGAGAGCGCTTGGGGCCAGACTAAGCCTGTGTTTGGAAAAATAAATAATAAATAAATAATAAATAATAAAAATTAAAGAAAAAAATTAAAAAAAAAGTGATGAGTTTCATTTTAATTTAAAAAATTAAAAAGATTTTAATAAGAAAACTCAAGAATTTTTTTTTATTTTTTTCATTTCGATATTAAATTTTTTTTAAAAAAAAATTGATGCTTTTTTAATTATTTATAATAAAAATATCATTATCATTATAATTATTATTTTTTACTAATTCAAACAAAAAAAATATTTTTTTTTTTTTTTCAGTTTCTTTTCTTCCTACTTCTCTCTTCGTTCAAACAAAGCATACAAATGAACAGAATTATCAACTATCAGTTAGCAATAGCTAGATTTTTGCATGCTTAACCTATCATAAATTGACAACTATTTTAAAAAAATTAAACAAGATATCTGGCCATACCTTTGAAACCAAAAAAAGCAGCAGCACTTAACCAGTTAACCCCAGCATGAACCATGCTCCAATTAAGAACAGTAATAGAGCATATCCGAGATAAGAGGGGAGGCTTATCAAACGGTTGAAGGGCTACAACTAATAATCTAAAGTCAACTGATTTGAAAAATGGCAATTGATGACTTAAATCGATCAATCTAAAGGGCTTAGCATGGCTTGCTGGATTCCTCCTTACAGAGGTGGTGGCTGTTGCTGCTACTCTCCTTCTGCTGGTGATAAATGTGGCCTCTAAAAATGTCAACACATTTAGTTAGTTGGAATTTTTTCTGGAGGTATGAGAGGGGAAGACCTTGCAGTGGCTTTGATGGATGGCGCAATATCGAGCACCTAAATTTGGAGCTTCCAGAAGCTTGTCTGGTTTCATAAAACCCTTAGCCTGATCAATTTTGAGTTGGACGTTAACCCACCGTCTGGCTGTGCTCGATGTAATTTTATTATGAGCCTATTATTAAAAAGCCAGGCTCGTAATTTTTATTTCTGGCACACTGGTTCCCAGTGATACGCTACCTGAATGCACTGAACTTGGAGCAACGATGCCTGTTTACTGGAGGTGAACTATGATTTGCTGTTAGAATTTGTGGGACATGTCAGTCATTTGGATGCGAGATTTATGAACGAATCCATGAGACCACAAGACCGTAATCCATTCGAAACGCAGACAAGAGAGATTTTTGGTACTTAGACCGCTTTTTCTGTCTCCTTTCCATTAGGATTCTGGTACCAAGGAAAAATAAAAGGAGGAGCTTGGTCGGATTTCAAGGTTTTCACGTTAAAATGGTATAAGAGATTTTTGGGCCAAGGCACTGAGAAGCTTCAGGGCTGAATATTTTGGGCCATATAGAAGCGAGGCAAGAGTGATGGACCCATCCTTATTTTTTTGGCTTGTTGAAGGGAGTTCATATGCCTGGTCCAAATAATATCCTTCAATATTCAATAACTGGTCGTTCTTTTTAATTATATGTTTATAATTACGGGCATCATAGTTGTAATTCATGCTGTTAGAATCTATAAAATCTTTTAAAAAATAGTCATATGTTAGTTAAGGAAATGAATAAGGACAACTCAGTAGTGTCTGAGTTATTTCCATTTAGTAATGAATTTCACTTGTGTCATCGTTCCATCTTCTTTCTTTTCCTTCCTTCCTGTAACTCTTCTTCCTTTTTAATTTAACCCCTACTGTTTCTGGTATCATCACATCATTCCTTAGCTTCTTCTACATAGATGCTTGACTCTTCTCAATAATGAATAAATAAATAAGTCAAGTAGCATAGCTTCAAGAAGTTAGCATGCTTCTTTTCTCAAAGGTTTTCAGTGCCATCAAGAAGCTTGTGATGTGAATCCTAGACCTAATAGTGATGTGAAGGCTTGTAACTTGTGAGCATATATATATATATATAACAAGAATCATAATTTATATAAAAAACTTTAGATCCTTTCTCCCGCATAAGCATATATATATATAATCCTTCTCTTGGAGAGCCAAAGGAGAGGGATGAAGACTTTTCAAAAAAAAAGCTAGAACAGAAAAAAAAAAAAAAAAAAACTTTTTATTTGTTACTATATATATATATATATCTTTTATTCTTCTGCTATTATAACTTGTTTTACATGTGTGATGTCTAGATGTTGGGTCTACTCTACATGATATAACTTATCAAAAAAAAGCCTTTAATGAAATGAAATAACCAAGTGAGCCCATACATTATGAGATTTTCAAGCATCTCCACCTTGTCCGAGTAATTTATCACTGCTAGATACGAAAGCAAATTTTCTCCCTGATCAATTGGGGCTCAATTGGTTGGTCTTCCTACAAAAGTTGTCCGCATTAAGTGGGTCCCAAACTAAATAAACTCTCCAACCACACATGCTTTTGCTAATGAGTTGCATTGACAAATTTTGAAAAGTGCCCCGTTAAGCAATGCTCCACTTAAGCTAATTCGGAGCACATGTATATAAGAATAAGTGCTGCTCTGAGTTCACAAGTTGCTTTGCTTCAACGCTTCTCTTTTTTCTTTTTTTTTTTTTTTTTTTTTTTTTTTTTGTTTGTTTGTTCAACGTTATGGATGATCGCATCACCCAAATATTCTTTCTCTCATGATTATCTTCTCAAGTTAAAAGCATGATGCATATCATTACAAGTAGAGGAATCCAAGTATAATTTTTAGTTGAGGTGGGTAGGTTGTTACATAACCAAATCTGTCTTCTAATTCATTGATTCTGTATCATTAAAAAAAAAAAACAGCCAAGCCATGAAACATCTTACCTTCACCAGCTTTGTATGCTCCTGCTTTTTATACATTCTTTATTTTCTTATTAATGAAGAAACCCATTCAATTTGCCGGATGTGAAGGTCACAAAGGCATTAAGAACATGAGATATAACATACAAGGCAATGCAGAATGCATAAGATATGCACTTTGCACCAAAGCAAATGACCAAAACTATCTGTCCAAATTTGTGCTGAAACGCCATGCGAAAGTCGAGCCTAGGGCATCACAAAGTGTGACTAATTATAAACAAATCTTATCAATTTAAGAATATAATAGCAAATGAATGAATCCGCAAACTCAATCTATTTATTAATTATATTAGAAATATAGGCTCTGACTTATAGAGGTCACATGACATAATCCATAAACCTCATGTAATAATCGACTCATATTTGAGTTGACATAAATATACAACCTATTTTCAATTTATATAATTTAAAATTAGATTTTATTCTATTTAATCTATATACCTTTGCAATCCATATTAATTTATAATTTAGTAATGATCTTGGCAATTAATAATTAAAGGATAAAATAAATTAAATAAGTTTAACAAGCCTAGCAAGTCATGTTATATGAATTGATTTATTTAATAATGGATCAAAATAGATTTCTGACGTGAAAAAAAATTATCACCGCATCAGTAAACGTGCATGGCAACAAGGGCTGAGTTATCTCAGATGCAACTGATCAGGTCACATTCAAATTGACTAGCGAAGCCGCAGCACATCAGACAGCAATGGTCAGACTCAACCTCCAGAGTCGGTTCCGATATCGATGCCAGAGTCGTCTCAATACCAATGCCAGAGTCGATCATAGAATCGACGCCAAAGTCGATCCTGATACCGATGTCAGAGTCGGTCTCGACACCGACGCTAGAGTCGGTCTCGGCACCTATGCCAAAGTTAGCACCAACACCAGAGTCGGCCTCGGCATCGACGCCAAAGTTAGCACTGACACCAGCGTCGGTCTTGATCTCCATAGTTGGCCTCCCACGATGGGATCATTAGTAGATGCAGCTCATGCGGTCACCGTGACAACCATCTCCATGCATTGACTTAAGCATCATTACCACCTCATACCGTTCCAAATATTATAGAGGATGAATCACCCTGATCACAGACGTTTCAGGGCAATCCTTCTTAAATGGAAATGGGAGCCAAATATAACCCTTCAGACACGATTAATGGAGTTTCAAACTCCTGATAAAGTTGATCAATTATCGATCCCATAATTGACGGGATTCCAGTCATATTAGCTGTTGGAAGATTATTGAAAAATTATATGCCTTAATCCTTTTGATTTTGATGATTACCAAAAGCCATTGAGTTCATTAAAAGATGTAATGAGTTTATTTAAATAAGTAATAAATTTATTTTGAACAATCAATGAGAATGTTAAAGTTTGACTTTAATCATTTTTGAAAGTAACTTTAAGCTCAATGTTTAAGCTTTCAAAAAGAAATTTTATAATTCATATTAAAATCAATGAGTTTTTGGAATACTTCTTGAATTAATTCTTAATGTCAATTTTATTGAATTCAAGTCAAAAATATGAATTAAAATGAATCTGGAACGATTTTAAAGTCAATCAGAAAAGTTTCTGATTTTTGATACGTTCCGGAGCCGACTCTTGAGTTTCAGAGTCGACTCCACTCAGAGTACAGAAATGTGTATCTGTCTCGAGTCGACCCACTCAATTTCTCGAGTCGACCCCGATTCTGTCGAGCCGACTCCATGACTGTTCGAGTCGACTCCGCTCAGACACCAGAGGTGTGTTTTTCTGAGCACTTCGCGAGTCGACCCCCAACTTTTCATGAGTCGACCCCGACTGTCAGGAGTCGACACTTTACTTTTGGTGAGTCGACCCCTACCCTTTATGAGCATTTCTATTTTAAGTATCACGAGCTCGAGCCGACTCGGGAAAAGCATGAGTCGACTCCAGCAAATCTGGGCGAGATTTTTACGGATGCCAACTCAGCTCCAACGGTAAGATTTTTGATTAACGGCTATTTTTCTTTGTGTCTAACGGCTATATTCTTGCAGAATCTATAAATAGAGAAGCCGTTTTCAAATCAAAAGAGACAATAGAGAGATTTTTATTTCAAAGAAAAAGAAGAGAAAAATCGAAAAAACAGAGCTTCAGTTGAAAAAATCCGTGATTCAAAATAGAGTGAAAGAAAGAGTGTGAAATCAAAGGAAGCTCCTTCTGTGTTCAAGCTCAACTATCCAAGGAAGCTTCAGAAGAAATCCAAGTGCTATTCAAGAGCATATCAAGTGATTTCCACCACTCAAAGAAAAGAGGAAAAGCCCAAATCAACTCCAACACATTCCGTGAAGAATCCGTGCTGAGGCCGATTCTACACTTCAAAGGAGTTGAAGAAAAGAAGAAAAGCTCAAAGCCAACCAACTGCAAATCAGGCTTATCTAAACTTTATTCTTACATTTGTTTATCTGCTCATTAAGGAGCCTTGTAACTAAACAAACATATTTCTATTCTTTGTGTCTAGTTCAATCTGGGGGATTGAACTAGAGGAGGTAGTCTTACCTCAGTTCAAGCTTGGTTAAGCTTGGGTTAAGGGTTTTTGTGCTGGTGAGCCCTTGAAAACCAGCTGGGTTCGTTGTGCGCCCGGAAAAACAACAAGTTTGAGTTGTGAGCTTGTAAAACAACTCTGCTGTAATCTAGGGTGATTATAGTGTGGACCCAAGTGAATCTTGGGAGTGGACGTAGGTGTTGGATACACCGAACCACTATAAAATCCTTTGTGTTTGCCGTGATCTATTGTCTCTTCTCTATCTCTGTTTTATTCACTGCAATTTATCTTTGCTTTGCATTTGCCTTCATTCATCTCAAGCTAAATAATTTAAAAGGCTAATTTTTTAAAGAACCCAATTCACCCCCCCCCCTCTTGGGTTGTCATCTGGGCCAACAATTGGTATCAGAGCTAGTGCTCATTAGATTTTGATCACACGATCAAGAGCTAAAGTTCCAAATGGCAACACAAGTTGGTTCATTTGCTGAAGGTCATTCTACGAATAGACCTCCACTTTTAATGGCTCAAATTATTCTTATTGGAAAGCTAGAATGAGGATATTCATTCAAGCTTCTGATTATGAGCTATGGGGTGTTATAATTAATGGACCTAGTACACCCACACATGTTATAGATGGCACTATTGTTCCTAAGCCCGAAAGGGACTGGAATGATAATGATAGGAAATGGCACAGCTAATGCTAAGGCCATGAATGTTTATATTGCTCCTTAGATGCTAATGAATTCAATAGAATCTCCACATGTAATTCCGCAAAGGAGATTTGGGATAGATTAGAGGTTACCCATGAGGGTACCAACCAAGTAAAAGAATCTAAAATTAATATTCTTGTTCATAAATATGAATTGTTTAGCATGGAACAATCTGAAACCATTGCATGCATGTACACTAGATTTACTGATATTGTAAATGGTTTGAAAAGTCTTGGTAAGACATATACTAACTCTGAACTTGTTCGAAAATTCTTAGGTCATTACCAAGATCATGGGAAGCAAAAATGACTGCAATCCAAGAAGCTAAGGACCTCAACACTTTACCCTTAGAGGAGCTTCTAGGATCCCTTATGACCCATGAGCTGACTATGAGGCAGCATGTTGAGGAGGATCAAAGAAAAAGAAAGTATTGCCCTCAAAGCTGCAAAAGAAGAAGAGAGCAGCAGTGATGATGATGATGATAATGATGAAGAGACTGCTCTCTTGGCAAAGAAATTTAAGAGATTTATGAGGAGAAAGAAACCCTTCCACAAGAAAAAATTTGGAGCTAAGTGGGAAGGAGAAAAGGATAAGAAAAGGACAAGGACAAAGAAAAAGAGAAAGACCCCTTGACTTGCTATGAGTGTAATAAACCGGGGCACTTTAGGAATGAATGTCCAAGATTGAAGAAAGCCTACAAAAAGAAAAAGAAGGCTTATATGGCGACATGGAGTGACAGCGAGGAATCTTCTTCCGAAGAAGAAGAACAAAAGGAAGTCGCAAACGTATGCTTTATGGCGGACGACAATGACGAGGTAAGTTCCGACAACCCTTGCGATGAATTTGCTTTCGATGAACTTTTTGATGCTTTAATGAACTTGTTGGGGATTTTAAAATTTTGAAAAAGAAATACAAGTTTTTGAAAAATGAAAACTTAGCCTTCATTCATGAAAAGAAAATCTTAACAATGAAATTAAGAAACTTAAATCTGAAAATGAAATTTTAATGAATGAAAAGGAATCAATCTCAAATGAAAAAGATAAACTAAAGAATGAGGTTGAAAAACATAAAAACATAGTTGATAAGTTTACATTAAGTTCAATTAAATTAGACATGTTGTTAAATAGTCAAAAAGCTTTTTTGACAAAGCCGGATTAGGATATAACACTTTAAGAAAACAAAAATCACTTAAAAATATTTTTGTAAGTGCTGGCCAAAGTAATTTACATGCTTTAAATGTAATCAAAAAGGACATAAATCTATGAATGTAAAATTCTGAAACCTAATAAAAACTTAAATGTTAAAGGAAAGAAAATATGGGTTCCGAAAGGAACAATATTTGTTGGTACTAACCATGAAGGACCCAAGAAAGCTTGGGTACCTAAACATAAAGTTGATTTCATTGCAGGAATGTCTTGTGGCCAAGAGATCAAAGAGAAAGTGGTATCTTGATAGTGGCTGCTCAAGACATATGACGGGTGACAAAGAAGAATTCATCACCCTAGAAGAAAAGAAAGGAGGAGTTGTTACATTTGGCGACAATGGCAAAGGCCAAATCTTGGGGTTTGGTAACATTCAAATAACTCCCTCCACATTTATTGAGAATGTACTTTATGTTGATGGTTTAAAGCATAACTTAATTAGTATAAGTCAATTATGTGATAAAGGTTTTAAAGTATCTTTTGAATCTTCTTTATGCACTGTAGCTAATCCCATTGATAATAGCATTGTTTTTATTGGAAATAGAAATGGCAATGTATATATGATTGACTTAGACAAATTGTCTACTAATAATCATTGCTTAGTTGCTAATAATGCTAATATGAATGAGATTGGTTGGTTGTGGCATCGAAGATTAGGTCACGCAAGCACACACCTAATTTCAAAACTAATTAGAATGGATTTAGTAAAAGGTTTACCTAAATTAGATTTTGAAAATAACAAAATATGTGATGCATGTCAGTTTGGAAAACAAACAAGAAGTTCTTTCAAATCTAAAAATATTGTTTCAACTTCTAGGCCATTAGAGCTACTTCACATGGACCTTTTTGGACCAACTAGAACCACAAGTCTAGGAGGAAAGAAATATGGTCTTGTGATAGTAGATGATTACTCTAGATTCACTTGGGTAATGTTTTTAGCTCACAAAGATGAGACTTTCTCGATATTCATGAAATTCTTCAAGAAAGTAACAAATGAGAAAAACACTACCATAGTGTCTCTAAGAAGTGATCATGGAACTGAATTTGAAAATCACTTATTTGAAAGTTTTTGCAATGAAAATGGTATTAATCATAACTTTTCAGCACCTAGGACCCCACAACAAAATGGTGTAGTTGAAAGGAAAAATAGGACTCTAGAAGACATGGCCCGTACCATGCTATGTGAAAGTAAACTCCCAAAATACTTTTGGGCGGAAGCTATTAACACAGCATGTTACATCTAAATAGAGCCTTAATAAGACCTATTTTAAAGAAAACACCTTATGAATTATGGCATGATAGAAAACCCAATATAAAATATTTTCATGCATTTGGTTGTAAATGTTTTGTTCACAATAATGGTAAAAACAATTTAGGCAAATTTGATGCTAAATCTGATGAAGGAATATTCTTAGGATACTCAATAACTAGTAAAGCATATAGAGTATTTAACAAGAAAACTTTAGTTGTTGAAGAATCCATTCATGTAGTTTTTGATGAATCTTTAGCAACTCGTTCTGAAAAATTTGATGATGAAGAAGATACAAACATAATTGAGAAAGATCTTGAAAAATTAAATATTGATGTATCTTTAGATCAAGAGCAAGAAGCTAAAGATAATGATTCACCTAAGGATGATGATACTAACGCTAATCATAATGATGTAGATCTACCTAGGGATTGGAGATATGCTTATAGTCACCCTAAGGAATTGATTATAGGTGATCCATCTCAAGGAATAAGAACTAGATCATCCATGAGAAATATTAGTAATCATCTTGCATTTGTATCACAAATTGAACCTAAAACTATTGAAGAAGCTGAAAAAGATAATAATTGGATGTTAGCAATGCAAGAAGAATTAAATCAATTTACAAGAAATAATGTATG